>BMAW01101517.1:67590-150534 GCA_019974015.1 Nephila pilipes | reverse complement strand
GAATTTAGAAGTTTAAATTGTGCTTGGTCTGGATGAATATGCTGCTTAGAGTGTTTTTAGAGAAATTGAATGGGGGAAATTTCGGCCAAGGGACTGTGATAATATTTTCTCTATCATTCAATTTTAGGTCATGTATTGCTTGAGTAAGTGTTGTCGTCAAATCGATGATAAAATAATAGCATCTGAAGAAAGAGATGTAAAATTATATTTCAAAATTAGTTAAAAGAAATATTATCTTAAAAATAAAGATTCAAGAGTGATTCTACTAGAATATTATAATATGTCGAAAATTACAGTGATTTTTGCAGACCGTTGAAGAACACGTTTCTATAGTCCTTATTTATCATTCATTTTTAAATAGTTTCATTTATTCATATTTTAGAGGAGAAAGTAAATTAAAAATGTTGGCAGCTACAAATCATCTCAAATTCTTTCACAATATCGCGACACAATTAAATTGTGATGTGTTTAAGGGGTCACTGCCTGGACTAAGGAATGACGAGCCACAGTGGAGGAGAAGAGAATATTTTTAGTATCAGACAGCAAAGTAATGTGGAAATCAAAGATTAGATTTTTCAGTAGTTCAAAATGTCAATATCTTTTTATGGGGATCACAACCTCTGGCACTTTTCGTCTTCAAAACACTTGTGACTAGGATGGGTATTTCGAAGAGACAGCAAGATTATTCTCTTTTTAGGGACTAAGTTTGGATGGGATCTTGCGATTTTTCTCTTAATTAATGGAAAGGAAACAAGCGTGAAGAGAGGGAAAGAAAGAAGGAGGTTTGATTCTTTTTAAAAAGGTAGAGACATCTATCATAGCATAATAATAAAGAAATGTCCTGGGGAATATTTACAGTTTTTCATCAAAGAACAGGGAGGTCCGCATGTATGTTTTAACTTGCGCGCCTTCTGCACCTGCCTCCTCCGTGCACACTCTGACTAGTTTTGCATCCCCTGACAGTGCTTCTGTGACCAAAGATATTCGCCAAAAATGTTATTCTTCTACAGTCCAGGAACGTCAGTACTAATTTTACAACTATTCCAACACTTTTACCTAAAGCCTTAACTAACAGCAGCGTTTTCGGATATTTGTTCATTTTTAATCCTCAATAGTTAAAATTATAACACAATTATCTGCGTATAAATTACCGATCTCAATTCTGCAGATTCTAGAGAGTTTCTTGGACATTCACAAATAATTTGATGATGAGCCTCTAACTGGTCTTTTTAAACGTGTAATAAGTAACATGAATAAAATATTATTCATTATGCAATATCCTTGAAAATAGTTTCTACTTACTTGTGAGAAATGTATTTTAGAGATCAGTTGCCTGGGGAGATGGCACTCTCTGTATAAGATGGAATAAAAAGGAATGGTACATACTAAATAGTTTCTAATCAATATATATTTGACCGATTATCGTCGCCGCTAGTCTCCTATTGTTTCCTAAAAGAAAGCGATATAAAAAGTCAATCAATCAGAAACACCACTGTTTTTCGATTATTAACTCTGTATAACATGAGAGCATATGTGTCTGAGTTTTGTTATGAAGCTTATGTGATTGGCAATTTAAATTTCTAAGACTCCCTTGAGCGGTTTCCATGTTAGACAAAAGTATTTCACAAGGACCTTCAACGAGCTATCAGTTGAAATAACGAAGAATGAAGCCTAAATTACCCAGTAGAGATTAAAAATTAATATATTGAATCAATTTTGAAGAAGGCTTTTTATAAAAGGTATTTTTAATTTTATTGTTTTTCAAATTCATCATGAGAATAAGTTATGTGTATGTTGTGTGTTATTACTGATGCGTAATATAACACATGAACTCTTTTTGGAATGTTAAAATGTTTTCTTCAAAGAATAACAAAGGAGAACATACAAAAATTTTTAAAAAGTTTTATTTTAAATTCATTTGTAGATTTGAAGCATTTTTAAAGAGTTTTTATTTTTAAATTCATATCTGGTTTCTTATTTCTTTTCTCAGACAGCTAAAATTATTTTTGTACTCTTAATCAGGTTGATAAAGAAAGGAAAGTTGTACAATCACCAATTTTAAATGGGATTATTACAATATAATTTTAATTATATTAAAATTTTGGAGGCAGTGATATATTTAATTATATAATCCACTGTGAGATTTTAATGTTAATTTTATATAAAGAGAAGACCCATATTATTATAGAGTTTTTATTTTAAAATGGGAGTTTGAGATTTATTTTTAAAAATTATTTTCAGGTTAGTAAAAATGCGTATTTTAGAGTCCTCAGGACATGAATAGCTTTTATTTAGAAGAGAAGTGTGTTCTGTTATCATCCTATAAATATTCACTAACTGCTTTTGGTTTCCTTTTAGTATTTATTACTCTACCATAATATTATTAGCATATGTGTCTGGGGCTTAAAAGATTAAGAGCCAATCCACCCAGTGAAGCTGTAATTTACACCATATTGAGTATTCTGATTATATTCAGTTTATTTTAGTAAAGGGCATCTGCGATTGTATATATCTTCTTAAGCCTTCTTGGTTTTAAAATTTGAGTATGTAGCTAAAATAATAAAAAGATTTTACATTTTAATGTATTTTCTATTTTTTTTTTTTTTTTTTTTTGCTTATAGATTCAGTAATTGTTTTCAACTTGGGGAAAAAAAGGAGATACATTTTTCTGTTTTCTTTAAAGATTTATTTTAATAATTTTTTTTCCTTCAAAGAACTAGTAACATTTACCTGTTACTTTTTAGACCATCCAGTTCTTAACTGGAGGCGAAAAAATGTATTAAATTGTGTAGATAAAATGTTATCAGACACTCTCTAGAATTTTTCTGTTCACTATCGTGTTTCACTACTGTTTAGTAAACACAACACAGTTATCTCTCGCTCCCCCCTTTTTACTATAAAACAAATGTGGATATTTCAAAACGTTGAGAAGAGGTACCATTAGATTCGATTTGGAAAAACAATCGGTTTGAAAACTTATTATTGTCTAAAAATTTTTTATTCGTGGGTAATTGTCATGACAACATGTATTGATGTTCCATTCGAAGTATGTTGATGATAACAGAAAATTGCCTAGATTTTTTTTTTATCTGTAGACTTTAATTGCTCAATTTCGATTGAATGCTAGTACGTACTTCTAGTTTTTTTAAAAAAAATATTTATTTCACAAATTATTCTCAGCTTACCAGAGGTAAAAGAATAAAGTTTGCTTCTTTGGAAGATCAAATCAAAAGTTAAATAATTTATAAACTGAGACAGAAAATTGTTAAATTAACACGATTTTTAACCCCAGTTTGGATTGTTGCAGAAAGCTTACTTTAATTTAAAAATATTCGTAGTTCTTTTTAAAATGTTTTATGTATTTCAATAATTTTTTATGAGGGTTTTTTTTTTTTATTATTCCCTTAACTTTTAAATGAATTATTTAGAAAGAATTTTGTCTTTATCAATCGACCCAAAGTTTATTATTGTATCTATTGTTTAGACTAAGGATTCAAACTCTCTATAGTTTTAATAGTTTCATTAAATTTCTTTTTTCGAGATATGAAATAAAACTTGATCTATCATTGTTTGAAAAAAGTATAACGTTTCAAAAGAGAAAAATTCTTAAGGGCCGCATTTAAAATTAAGTAACTTTAGCTTCCTTTTGAAATATTTCTTTTGTAAAATCTTTAATCAAGTTTTCTTTTTAAATTATATTTTGGATTAATTTGAACTATTTTATTAAAAACTATTTACTTAGTAACACTTAGATAACGCTTTGTGAATTCTGTGGCCTCTTTTTTTAAAAAAATAAGTACATATTTTTCATTTCTTAATATTTGTTGCTCATAATTTTCATTATTTGCCTGTAACATGAGTTTTAATGAATTTCAAAACATCGGACATTTGTTTGATATATATATATATCACAAAAAGCAATTAAGAAGATAGGAAAAAAATTGAACGCATTATAATTTGTTATATATGTTTGTGTGGGAAAAAAATACAACCTTATACATTATTAGAATAATAAATTTTTCTTCCGAAAAAAGGGGACTTAGCTTTTCAAAGTTATTTCACCAACAGTTTTCACAAAAAGTTTTTGTTGAAGTTATTATTTTATCAGTGTAAACTCTTGAAGTTAGTAAGTGAATCACTTTACATTTGTAATACATTGCTCGGTATAGGAAATGCAACATCATGAAAGAGTTGATCGAAAGTGATGAAAATTGATACACTGACAGATAATGTTTATGCAAATAAGTGATTGTATGTGCAAAATTATTTTGGGAAGTGGGAAATATTAGTACCTCTTGCGGCGATGCAAGCTGCAACCCTATAAGGTAAATATTCAAATATCGCGTGGACAGTGTGTTGAAGAATGTAAACCCATATGCTCTCAACCATAATTCATAGTTCGTCCAGCGGTTGAGGCTGGGGCAAATCAAGCAAGCGACGGCCTTTAATGACCCGGATATGCTCGATCGGTGAGAGATCAGGAGACATTGTAGACCAAGAAAGCAAAGGGACTTGTTATTTTTTGATGGATGCCGTTTTCCGTCGCACATTGTCTGGATGGAAAATATTATTATGCAGCTGCTGAATTTAAAGTAAAGGGCAGCTTTTGTGCTAGACACTTTCAGCCTATCACCATGAAACTGTTTTCTTAGATACTGAAGCTACTTTCACAATCCGAGTATATTGAGAGTATTTGATTATGGAGTCAACCCGCATTCCACAATGCGTATGTCCGTAAATTCTGTTGTAGGTATTTTTGGAAATGGTCTTATCAATCCAATTAGTCCAAATTCTATGTACACTGGATATATTTGCGTGTGCAGCGATACGGCGGCAAGATCAACCTGCTGCACATAAGCCTGCAATTTGAACCCTCGTAAAATCGTCTGATTATTAGAATTTCCTTCGATGTCTACATCCAAGCATCTCTTTCTTCACACGTGTCTTCTGGAATGCAGAACTACTCGAAACTCTAAATTTATTAAGCGACACGGAGTAATGACTGTCTTTGTTTAATAACCATTTCTTTCTCTTTTAATCCCGCGATTACTGCGTGATTAATATTTGCATTTCAGATCTTCCGCTTAAGGCTCCCGTCTACCCGCCATTTTGATTTCGTGGACGTAATGTTAATCCTATGGAATTTTGACTTTAATTCTCACATCTTTATTATTTGAGATATTTGAATGCAATAAAGTGCATCTGAAAGAGCAAAAAATAATGAATGCTTCTGTGGAATTACTTTTTTCCTAAGATTTTTAAAAATATTTTTATTCTTATTTTAATGATTCGTTTTTGAGTTTTCCGGTCTTTAAAGAATATTTTCAAATATTTTTAAAAATCGGAGGGAAAAAGTAATTCCACAGAAGCATTCATTATTTTTTGCTCTTTCAGATGCACTTCATTGCATTCTAATAGCTCAAATAAAAAAGGTGTGAGAATTAAAGTCAAAATTCCATAGGATTAACATTACGTCCACAAAATCAAAATGGCGGGTAGACGGGAGCCTTGTCTACCCACCATTTTGATTTCATCAGCTTAATGTTAATCCTATGGAATTTGGACTTGAATTCTCCTATCTTAACTATTTGATCTATTAGAATGCAATAAAGTGCATCCAAAAGAGCAAAAAATAATGAATGCTTCTGTGGAATTACATTTTCTTCCGATTTTTAAAAATATTTGAAAATATTCTTTAAAGACCGGAAAACTCAAAAACGAATAATTAAAATAAGAATAGAAATATTTTTAAAAATCTTAGGGAAAAAGTAATTCCACAGAAGCATTCATTATTTTATGCTCTTTCTGATGCAGTTTATTGCATTCAAATAGATCAAATAATAAAGATGTGAGAATTAAAGTCAAAATTCCATAGGATTAACATTACGTCCACGAAATCAAAATGACGGGTAGACGGGAGCTTTAACTTGTTTAGCTGCGTATTCCTCGGAATTCACATATTTATAAGGCCGAATCTTCGCGGTGTTGCATTTTTTATGTCGGGCAGTGTATAAAAGGAATTTTAAATTTGTTGATTACTTCAAATGTGTGATGAACTGTGAAATAATTTTTTTATGTTAATTTCTGAAAAAAATTATTGAAATTAATTCAAATTATTGAAATGTAATAATGTTTAGAGTATTTTATGTTAAATATTGTGCTATTTGTACTTATTTTTATTCTTTACTACAGTTGCGTTCAGTATTAAAAAAAAAAAAATGCTTTCCCTTTTATTTCATGAATGAAAGCAATATTTTCGAAACACCTTTTTTTATTTCCCCCCCCCCCCGCCTTTTCTAAAATGTCACATATTTCATTCAATGCTTGTAATTCTTACAAATATCCTTTTATTATATTGATCTGAGTGTGAACGAGGATTTTACTGAAACCATTTATAATAGTTGCATTTTATTTGTATTAGAAATTTAGCAAACCAGTGCTAACCATTGTTATCTAATCAGTTAAACAGATATCTCTCAAGAATCATATTTTATTTCCGTAACAGAGCAACTGCAAAAATATTTCTGACACATGTTTTTCTATTGGAACAATTTTTTTTTTGTTTTTTTGCACTGAAATTGGAGCTATTCAATAATCATTCCACGTAGTATAACTCACTCGACAGGTTTACGAAATCTCGTGACAAATTGTGGGTTTGTGTATGTGTTTTATCGAAGTACTCTTGACAGTTTGATTTTTTTTTTTTTATTTATTTAGTATAGGAAACATTTGAATCGCGATAAACGTGTTTATACGCGCTCTATATTTTAAAAAATAAATTTGTATTTTCTTCGCAAGAAATTGATTCTTTTGGTGAAAAAATTTCGTATGTAAATGGAGAGACAATTTTTATAATAAATGACATATATTAATACGTTCTATTTTTTTGTTTGTTTGTTATAATCGATTTTATTTCTGATTAGGTGATAATGCATATTATTGTGTAACTTAATTATTTTTTTATAAGCCTAAGAAGTCCCATCAGGTGGTGTCCATCTCTGTTTCTGTACTCTTTGGGCCTGGGGCGTTGATTACTAACTAGTATCCAGACCGAGTTGCTAGCCTAACACTGGATCCCCGGTTTACTTCCAGAACGAATTTTTTTCTCATTTAGCAACCCTGATGGGATGAGTTGACCCATAACTAGCTACCAAAGCCATCGGGAATCAAACCTGGGTCGGCAGTGCTCACCGTCAGACATGCTAGCCACTATACTACCGCGGTCACTTTTTTTTTTTCTTCATATAAATACTGCGGAAAAAGTTTTCAAACAATCACAAATGCAAACGTAGAAAATGTTTTCTGGGGAAAAAAAAAAAAAAAAAAGCAAAATCTTCACGTTGCGATTGCAAGATATTTTCTTTGGGTGAATGTAATTTTTTTTAAAAAAATAAGTTTTTAAAATCTATTTTTAATTGCTTATCTGTTGGAGGGAACTAGTTACAGGTTTTTATCAGTAATTACTGCTAACGAGATTTACTTGAGCAACATTCACTTAACTATTATTGGTTTGGTTTGGTTTATTTCGGTGGAATTGGTTGACCTGAATTTATATCTGAGGTCGATAAAACGGAGTCGATGATCCATATTTTTAAATTTTTTGTTTGAATTTTCAATTTTTAATCATTTAACGATCTTTAAAAGTTTATTTATATTTTACTTGCTTTTTTGTTGTAACATGTGGAGAATTCACAAAACTATCACGATCAGAGCTTGAGAGATATGTCAGCTGAGAAATGATCGCTGAAGATAGATTTATCAATTTTATTGCTGCTTTTTTAATGTAAGTTATTTATTTGTTGTGAATTATATCTGATAATTTGAAGGAAGCGAAACATGTAAATTATGTAGGTAAGGTTTTCAAAAATCTTTTGAATTAAAAAAAAAACTTAACTAATAAATGTTATTTATGGAAAAACACCAAATATTTCTTGAGTTGAGATTTTCTGTAATGGATATTTTTCATACATTTTCATTTTAAATTCGTGTTGGATTGTGAGAAGATATTATGAATTTATCTGAGTTCTTTCCCCCCCCCCCCTTTAAAGTAGTAGATGGAAGGCGGAATGTAGATCAGATATTCAAGAAATCATTATTAGTGATTTATATGAGGTTTCAGTCCAACTATGGTTTCGCCCTTATCACTCGACCTAGTTTCAAAATTACGAGGCTCAACACCGATGGTCCTCGTGCGATGCCAATAAAACGTTCAATCAATTTTTAAGAGCTCACAAATGATATTCAAGTTGATTTAGAACTATATTATTCACAAAGCTGATTAAGTTACAACTCGTTTAACTAGAAATAGAGCCTAATTGTCTTCATGTAGTATGATTCGGTAGTTAGGAAATAAAGACAATCTAATCACATAAAAATAGTCTTCGTCTCTAGACCGATATGAAAAATTCATCCTCTTGTAATGTTAAATGCCACAGTAATTAGAAAAACTTAATCATCACTTTTTATTAAATTCGATAAAAGAATAACAGTCGAATTTTGAACATTGGAATATATGTAACCAAAAACTATATCTCAATCATATCAAAATTATTCTTGATAACAATCTTCACAAGGGGCGCTAATTTAATTTGTTGGGTTTCCATTTTTTTTTTCAATCAATGGACTGAATCACTTATATGTTATTTGAGTAATATATACCATATGCTCTTGATTTATAATTTTCCAATGTCTTGATTTATAATTTTCTAATGTCTTGATTTATATTGATTTTGACAATATACGATGAAGGTTCAAAAACTACATGTTTTTGACCACAGATGGCGACGCCAACACAAATTGGTATTATCCTTGTGTTCTACTATCTGTTAAACAGCTCCAAAACAAATCTGGCACTGATTCGTTCCTTTGTTTTGGTTTGACAGCCATTAGTAATTAAATAAAAATTTGATTCGTGCCTCTTCGAGTTATCTCCGGGTCGCGGTAGCCTAGTGGTCTAGGTCGTGGACTAGTGGCCGGCGGTTTTCGTTCAGTCGCGGGTTCGATCCTTGGCCGCCAAAGACCCGCCGTGTAGCCGGGGCTGATGCACGTTAAATCTGTTCGGGGTCCAAAGTCCTCCTGTTGGCATGGTGTGGATGTTAGGAGAGGGGGGTGCCAGCTCAGGTGTCGTCCTCGTCACTTGACTATGGTTTAAAATCACGAGGTCCGTCGCCAATAGCCCTCGTGTTGCTTCTAGTGCGACGTCAATAAAAACTAAACTAAAACTAAATCGAGTTATCTCCAACGATGACAATTGGATTCATCATTTTTTTGCTAGAAATCAAGGAAGAATTAAAACAAGTCACTTTCGGTGAATCTGGAACAGATTCCCCTTCTTTGGAACATTCTGACTATTGGAAAAATTATGACGATTTTTTTTTTTTTTTTTTTTGGGGGGGGGGGGCGAAGGGCATCACTATCGTAGACTTCTAAGAGAAAGGGAAATTGATTAATGAACAATACTGCAGTGTGTTACTCCATTCTTAACACGGGTATTTTTTCAACGTCCCTCGTATATATAATTTATTTATTTAAAGATTCTGTACGAAGACAAATGGCAAATTTATAAATTGTCAATGGGGCTGGTAAATAGCTATTGATTAAATAAATCAAAAGTATTTAGTTATATGCTACATTCTCCTCAAAGGTAAACAAATTTAAGAGAAGGAAGTTATTTTCTTTCAATTAAAAATGTATGCATAACGAACAAGAATAAAATGTCATCAATCATAAAGTTATCTTAAGTAATTTCGAGTGTAATTATTATTATTTTTTTCCCTTTCTGCATATTAATGCAATAGAATACTGGTTTCTTTCTCTTAGCTGATGACTTGCTTTTCTTAGAAGAACCGAATGAATTGCATTTGAACGCAATAAAAGTGCTGATTTTGGATGACAATAACGTACTATGTGTGATTTACCTGTACATTTTTTCAAAGAAAACATATTTTTACCAGCTGAATATTTGAAACTTACTTTTCCACGCCGACTATTGTATATTCTCTGTTTGTGTAAGAGGAGAGTTTTCGTATGAATTTTGATATATTATGCGTCTACAATACATTGTTTTCCCCGTCTGGTGAATACGGTTTCTAAATCAGCTCTATTAGGTATGTAATTTTTATTCTTTTCCTTCCCAAAATAATATGCATATTATAAAACTGAAATTGTGAACAAACTGTGTTGTTTTTTAATGTAAAAGTATATCGAGGAACCAATTTTGTAAATTACGTCACAATTTGCTATGACCCTATTGACCTTGCTGTTGTGTACCAATACAATTTTGATTTTAAGATAAAACTTCACTTAAAGCTCTTTGATGGATTGACGCCACTTTTTTATAAAAATATCGCATTTTTTAGAATTTTAATTAATGCTTCATATTAATTTACTTGAAAAGAGGAATTCGAAAAATGACCGGAAATGTACATGAATTGAACATTTTTAAAATAATTGTAAGGCCACCGTCAAGACGGATCTCGATTGCATTCTTTAACTCAATTTCGACAAAATTGCTTCCATTCGCTGAAAATTTCGTTATGTAATAAAGTTGTGAAATCATGTTATTTTTTTTTTTTCGGTGACGCTGTATAAAGTTTTTGCTTCTTATGCTAAGCTTGCGCGTTTCAGACGAAGAATTGGACCAAAAATATTTGTTTTATTGTTGCAATGATTTAAAAAATTTAACCTGAGGGGCACATGGAGCTGCACCTGAGCCCAAGATAGCTTGATGTTATCTTGGGGGTTAGACCCGAAGAGGGAGTTTACAGATGGACGAGAGAAGTTAGATGCGATGGTTCATCTACTTGGTTGGTCTGTTTGACGAAGGGTGAATATTTCCTCATTGTAAATAACACAATAATTTTGTAAAAACATTAATACTAAGCATCATCATTAAATTTAATTCATTTATCCAAATATATATATATATATATATATATATATATATATATATATATGTCAGATTAGAAAGCAGTAAATTATCCCACAAATTATTCAGCTTGAACTTTTGAAATGGTTTATAAAATATAAAATTCCATGAATCTGGAATTTTTGTAACGAATTTATAAAATATAAAATTTTGTAAATGTGATATTTTATTTGCTGCTTGTATACTATTGCTTATTTATCCCATAAAATTTGGGAAATACTATTCAACAACTGGGAAAAACCTCATTCTTATATTTAGTAAGGGATTTCTAATGGAAATTAAAACTCCATTTTATTTTTTGAGATTACTAATGTATAATTTTAAGAATGTCACCTTCTCAAACTCAATTTGTGTGTAAATTTAAGGAAAGGTAATATTAACTTATATTATTCTATAACTTTGGCTGTGATTAGGGAAACACGAGGAGGTAGGCAAATCTCTTTCCCTTCCTCCACTTTCTTTTGGAAAAAAAAATTAAATTTTTACTGTATTTTTTCGCCTAAATTAGGGAAACATAAGCTAAACATTTGTATAAACCCTTTTGTCTTATCATTTAGTTATCGTTCTTTTCCTTTCATTTCGTTAATTGTTGTCAAATTTACTTGGCATAAATGTGCTCAAAATGTAACGCCCTTGTATCGTGGTACGTTTCTGAGACTCGTGTGTCTTGGCTAACGGTTTTGTAAAGCTCTACAGCAAATAATGGAGACTCGTGCATCAGTTTTAGCATGCACTTTCCAAGATCAGTAGCTAAGGTGGATGAATGTGTGAAAGTCTGCGCCCAGCGAAAATAAAGATATTTTACATTGTTCTTAAAAAAAAAAAGGACAGCTTATATTACTCTAAGAAACTTATTTTACATGGAATATCTTTCTTTCTGTAATATAATCATGTATTGCTTTGAGCACCTTATTAAATGTTATTCAGCACAAGCAATCTGTAGCAATTTTAATATTTCCTTGTATATTTTGTAGTATTTAAACAATACTATATTATACCTATACATTGTATAAAACAATGTCTTGAGTAGACTCACTGGCTGGATTTTAGCAAATTGTTGTTTGTGTGTGTTTATTTTCAACACGGCCTACTTTTTTTTTTAAAAAAAATATCACTAATCATTTGTGAATTCTCGAAATAAATCGTGGCCACGGACTCTTGAGAGGCGTTGTTTTTGACCATTCGAGGAGTCGAGCCCCGTTGACTCTCACATCGTGTAGCGGGGATGATTCGCATTAAATTTCTAGGTTCCGCGGTCTTTGTTGGCGTGGTGTGGATGTTTGAAGAGGGAGGCCAGTTCAGATATCTTCCTCGTCACTTCACCGAGACTCAAAATTACGAGATTCGTCGCCAATAGACCATGTTTTGCTTCTTAGTGCGACGTTAATAAACAATCGTATCACATCTTGAACTACTGTTTAATTATGAGACATGTGTAATACATACATGACACATGTTGTATAGTATAGTATTGATCAAAATCCCCCCCCCCCAAGACACATATAATTGTATACTTATGTGAAAAATGAACTACAGTAAAGTTCGTATAAACTTTGCCTAAATTTACTCAGAAAGCGCCGAAAACTTAACATTTCGTGGCGTTTTAAAATTTTGTGTGCGTGCATATCTACATATTCCTTAGATTCTTCGAACCCAACGTTATTTTCGAATGTCTATTCTTATACATCCCCCCCCCCTCTTCTAATTCCCAATCATCGGCTTCTGTCCCATAAAACTCCATTTTAATTTTGCAATGCTTTTTATTAGTAGGGTATTTCTAAAACGTAGTTTAAGGTAAATTATATGAAAGAAAAAAAAATCTTTGTAAGAATATTTGAAATTGTTGTATAAATTGCACTTTTGTTGATTCATTCATGCTTTGGTAAAAATTTAATTATTAAATCCGAGATCCGTGTTTTCGGTATCAATGTTTTCGATATCAGCGCATATTATTTTGTTACTACAAGATGCAATTTTACGTAATATTGTTGCTGTTTTTGTACAAAAGATTCCCAATTTTTATTTTATTCACTTAAAATACATACTTGGATCATAATTCATTATAAAAAAATTAAAGAAAAATTATATGCAAAGTTTCGCGAAGAACAGATTTAGCCACCAAGGTGCCTTTTTTTTTTATAATTAGTATTAAATTATTCAATTAAGTATAAAAATTAAAGTAACCGATGAAATATCGAGAAATGGTCTGTAAACTTTTCCGATATTAAAATTAAAGGAAACGATAAATTATTAAATTGAATATTATATCAGCTACATTTAATTAAAATTAAAACAAACAGTAAATTATTATTAAATTGAATATAATATAAGCTACATGTAATTAAAATTAAAGCAAACTGTAAATTATCAAATTGAGTATATTTTAGCAAAATGTAATTAAAATTAAAACAAACGATAAATTTTTAAATTGAATATAGTTAAGCTAAATATAATTAAAATTGAAGCAAACGCTAAAAAATTGAAAAGCGATCTGGTACGCGAATATATATATATATATATATATATATATATATATATATATATATATAAAGACCGATTTTTTGAAAGCAAAATTTACCATGCTCCATAAAACGTTTAGATGCATACTCAGTTTTAGGTCTCATTGTATAAGTGAAGTTCTGATTGAATATGTTATTATTAGTCACCTAAGGAGCTATTGTTTTAGTTGGATCACTTTTAGCGTATCAGGTCGCCAATAACCCACGTGTTGCTTCTAGTGCGACGTTAATAAAAACTAAACTTTGGCGTACCAGATTGCTTTTCAATTTTTTATCGTTTGCTTCAATTTTAATAACATTTGGCTTAACTATATTCTATTTAATAATTTATCTGTTCCTTTATTTTTAATTACATTTAGCTAAAATATATTCAATTTAATTATTTATTATTTCCTTTAATTTTAATATTGGAAAAGTTTATTACTGTCCATTTCTCAATGTTTCATCGTTTACCTTAATCCTTATATTTAACTGAGTAATTTAATAATAATTATATGTATAAAAAAAACTTACTTTGGGTGGTTAAATCTGTTCTTTGCAAAACTTTACATAGAATTTTTTTTCTCCTTGTATTTCTGGTTGATTATATTTCATATAAATTTATGTTTTATTTATATTTATGTTTTATTTATTTTATTTATATTTATAAATTTATGTTTTATTATTAATTTATATTTATGTTTTCCCTCAAAAGTATTTAAAATTAAATTTCTCTTCTTAGATTTAATTTTTGAATAATTAGTTGTTTTGTTTGTTGTGATATATCTGTGTAAGAAACTTCCATTTTCTTTGTATTTCAATGCATCACGCAACTCCAGTGTGTGGCAAAAATTTCTGTATTCTCCTAGGCCATAAAATAATTCTTTAGCATTGACCAGAAGGGATTTGTGTGTAATTGCTATTTATTGGTTTCCTTCTGTTGTGTAATGTTTGTTTGAGCTCATGCAATGACTTCATATTTAACATTTCAAATAAATTAAAAATTGTTATAAATCAGCAAGATAAACAAGGTTATTTGTAATAAAATATGTCTGAAATCTCAAGCCTTTTCTTATAACAAATATATTTCGACCTTTTAAATAAATAACACTAGAAGAAAATTTCACGCAAATATTGGTTTTATTGAAATTTGGAAAATGTTTGTTATAGGGAATCATAATAAAGTTGCGTGTTGAGCAAGAAAAAAAGTTTTATATTAACTGTCCAGTAAAATAATAATATGAGTCTAACAAAAGTTTAAAAAACGTCCAATGGTTATTTTTTTTACAAAAAAAAAAAAATATTTTTTTTTTAGACCAGACAAATTTTAAAAAAAATATAATTAATAATTATTTTTTTTTTTTTAATAAATAAAAAAAAAAAAAAAAAAAAATTCGGATTGTATTTTTGACATCAAAATTTTTTAAACTGTGTTATTTTTTGATTAGCATTCTTTTTTCACAACAAAATCTGTCTCATAAATTTATTGATTCTGTTCGCTGAAAGCGTTGTTTGTAGAAGTCAATTCTCTTAAAAAAGAATAGTATTGAATTTTGGTCATCAATGAATTTTATTATTTTCATATTAAAAGAAAAATTTAATAATTCAACATTTTGAATGAACCAAATTTACAAAAATTGTTTGCATTCAATAGTTTTCTATAATTGCCTTGCATTATATTATTGAATGAACTAATAAGTGAACCATTTTTTTATATCCATAAGTATGTAATTTTTTTTTTCAATAGCATATGTGACATGAATAATCAGAAGTGACTTTTATTTACAATTCATTCAGGTATTTTCAAATTATAATTCCTATCTGTTTGTAAAATAAAGTTTTTTCTCCCAAAGCTATATTGAAGAATTGTTATGTGTGTTTTTTGTGTAATAATTTAAATATCTTTTCTAAAAAAATAGATTTTTTTTCTTTAAGGTATTGATTAATCTTGTATTTGCTTGCTATTGCTCATTTTGATTTTTAAAAATTGTAAAAAAGAACATTTTTCTTTTTTCTCCCTAGTGACAATGGCTGAAAGCAGAAGAGATGTTATAGCATCAATTACTATTTTTTACATGGGTTTCTGTCTCATGTACCATATTTATACTGCTCCACTTTCATCAAATGAGATTTCTTCATCTAAAGCAACTAACAAAGATTTGTCCATTTCTTCTGTTCAAAGGAAACCTTTAAGTGTTCTGAATAATGAAGAATCAAGTGAGTATTTGTTCTGTGAAAATGAATGGGATTTTAATTAATTCTTTTTAAATAATTTATTTAGGAATTTTCTATAGTTTTTCAAAACTAGCAGAAAATATATATTTTGTTGTGTCCAAACCATAAAACCGAAAATCTTCAAGAAATCATAAACATGAGGGGAAGTAATATCGTTTTAGTCAAGCCCCATACAATTTGGAAAATTCTTAGGTGATAACTGAGTATATGCATATTGTAGTACACTATTGCTTATTATTATTGGTGTATATGGAAGATGTACATTACTACATTTTTGTACGAAATTTCCTCTTTATATAAAAATTAACTTAAAATTCATTTTGTAAAATTGCATCATTCTTATTTAAAAGCTATTTTATATTTATTATTTGTAATGTATTCCAAATGTTGTTTAGAAAACAAAGTTTATACCTTTTGGTTTGCTATTTAGGTTAAAAATAGTGTCTTTTTCATTAAATTTTTGTGTTTTACATTATTGGATTTTCTCACTTATGTGCTATTATTTCATTGTACGCAGAAATCAAATAAAAAATTCATCGTTTGTCATTGTGGTGTGAATATAAATAACTATTTAAAAATTTCTTCTTTTTAAATTTTTTTTATTTTGATATTTTTAAACTTAACTCTATTGTTATGTTTAGTAACAATACTATTGTAATGTATTGTACATATAATACTAAATATTTCTATTGAAATTTTGTGATATGTGTTTTTTAATAAATGAATATAAGAGAAAATCTACCTTCTAAAAAATTCTCATTTTTCTCTCAGTAATGCGGCAGATATCAGACCAGAATACTGCCAGATTACCAAAAAACAGAAAATCATTAACAGTAATACATTTAAACGGTAAAAGCTGTGTATTATTGTATGAAATTTAATACAGTTCTTTCAAGGTGCAAACACAAGAAACAACTAAAGGTACAAAAAATCTGTTTTTCATTGGTAACTGAAATTATTTGATTGCAGTAGAAAAAATAAAAAATGTTCTATGATTTGTCAGCCTGTTTTAAAAATGATGAATTATTGCATGCGCCAGAAAAGTTGAAGTGCTGGATTATAGAGGAAGTTCTGTATATGTATTTTAGGATATGCTGTTTTTGATGTAAAACATTGCTGACTTAAAATTTTGTTAATTCTTTTAAAATAAAGACAAGCCTTAGCATATCTGAAAGATCTAGTTCTTATGAAATTTATTATAATTCATGTTTGAAATTGCTGAAATATTAATTTTTTTGAAAAGTATTCACCTGTTACAAATGTATCTTTTGAATGTTTAATTAAAATGATAGGATATTTATTCTGCTGATTTGGCAATCTGAAAATTATAAGGTTTTGTAATTTTTGTGATTTTAATTTTTGTAATGAAAAGGATATAGAAACTTTTTCATTTTGATGAATAATTGGACTTGTGTAAAATCGTAGTGACTATGAAAGTTAGTGCACTCTCTGCCTAAATTGTATCTATCATATGAAATCTAAGCATTGCATTTTTCTGGCTTAGCAAAAAATGTAGACAGGATCTTATGCATAGGTTGAATAATTTAATTAGGGTCTGACTAATAGTAACCACCATTGTATTGAAAAAAGGAAATTTTCTTACACTATGCAATTCATTTGGTATTTATTTATTAAAATGTAATAACTTGTATTTTTCTAATTTACAAATAATGCAACACTATATAATCATATAAATTCAAATTGATATGGGCTGTGAAAAAAAAGGAATTGAAAAGAGAATTATTTTCACTAGCTTTGAGTTTCTATTGTGTGTAATTTGCTATATATTGTTGTAAAACAATTTATTACATTTTAATATTCATAGAGCTAAATGAAAGATTTGTAATCTAGAAAAAAATGTTTTGCTATTAAACAAAGATAACATTAATGAAGACTATCTTATAAATTTAATGATTTTCAAATATATATATATGTAATTTATATATGCTATAAATGAAAATTTCATTAAAAAAATAGGTTTCTAAATATAAGTACTTGTATTTAAAGAAACATTTAGTTGTATAGGATTGTTTATTGACCATTAATTTTTTTTTAAAATTTAAGAATTGCATTTACTCATTTTAACTGTATTTTCATAAAAATAATTTTGCAATTGTAAAATAACCTTTATTTAAAACTGATAAAAAGTTTTGATACCTTATTTAAGAAACTAAAATGTTATAAGTAATATAAATTTGCTTTTGATACATGTTTATCCATTTCAGCATTTTTAACTTGTATTATTAATTCTTTATTAACTTTTATTCTGATATTTTTTAATAATTGATTACCTCATGCTTAAAACTATTATCATACACAATTTTTTTTGCAGATACCACTGAACCATGGGTAAAAAATGTAAATTGCACTCCTCCAGATATAGAACAATTTCCTCGTCCTGTAATTGATTATGCTACCAGACGAAAAGGAGGGCTTGCTTTACATATTTTTGTATCTCTCTATATGTTTTTGGGTCTTGCCATTTTATGTGATGAATATTTTGTGCCTTCTCTTGAAAAAATGTGTGAATGTGAGTAAAAATTCATTTAAATTTATGAATTAGTACAGTGAATTACTGGGCCATTGTGACCAAGAAATTTTTTAAGTGGTTATCTTTATAATTTTTTCTTTTCATAATATGTTGGGGAATATATTTAATTTTGTAATGTGTTTGCTTTGCATTAATGTTTCAAAAATATTTCCATTCGTTCGTGGCGCAATGAAGGAATTTTAAATAATTCAAAATAAGAATTTATTAATACACTAGAAGTAAGAGACAATGATAGAGGTAGATGCAGTGCAATTGATGTTCATTTATTTGCATGATTAAATCAGATAAGGAAGATGTTTTCCCTGTTTGAAATTTAAATGCTGCAAGCATTTCTTCGGATCACATGGTATTACATTTAGGGACCTTTAGGTATTTTATCTGCAGACAAAATGTCTTGTAGAGAAATCTTCCTAAAGGGCTTGCAACTGTCAGTGATTCTAATTCAATAAAATTCATAGCACATGGTCACATAAGTTAGAAACTTAAAATGGAATTGAATATGAAAATAAGAGGAATTTCCCACTAGAAGGGTGAAAGTATAGGAAAAATTAGAAAAGGAAATTAAATTCAAATAAAAAAATTACACACACAGATATATATATAATTAAACAAAATTTCATTAGTATAACTAAGTAATTGAAATAAATTAAAAATATTATATACAAAGAAGAATTCAAGCATAAGCAAATTTCTTTTTACATAAATAGTAAAAAAAAAGGAAAATATTTTAGTTTAAAAAATCTAGAAAAAAGAAAAAAAAACTTTACACAACAATTAGTTAAGGAACAAATCAATTACCTGTAAGAATACCAGACAAAACTAAGAAGAAGATATTATACAAATAATGAGTAAACACAAGTCCAATGCATGAAAAACATTGCAGACAAAGGAGAGAAAAACCAGAAAAAAAAAGGAAATATAACATTTATAAATTCTTAGTCAGGTTTATGACAGATTAACAGCTTATATATGAACATGTTCTTCAGACCCAACAAAAATATGTTATAAAAAAGTATGGAAATTCTATAAATTCAAACAAAACGAAATGTAAAAAAAAAAAAACAAATATATATATATATATATATATATATATATATACACACATATACACACATTCATTAACATGTAAGTAAATTCATAATAAATTACTAACTATAATTAAAATGAAAATCAAAATTAAAATTTATATAAAATTAGTAAAAATTAAAAAATAAATAAATAAAAGGAACAATAAACATAGGAAACAATATGCACTTAAAGCTATACCTCCTGTCCTAAATATTACTCATAATAAAATTATCTATATTTTGAATTGAATATCTAAATATTCTGTTTCAGATTCACTATTATTAGTTTGTATTAGATATAAATATGTAGGATAAAAAAATCAGGTTTATCTTCAGAGAGCTTATTATGATTCAAAACGAGTTGATCGTCCTTGTATATATCAATAAATAATAAAATTATCTTCATTAATATAACTATGTTCATTATAATGTAAATAAATATTCACCATCAGATCTGATTGTGGAATGTCCTTAGTTTGTCTAAATTTTTTTATCACTATATTTAATGTAGTTTCATTCAATTAAAAAATTAACAAAAAAATTTAATTTATCATAAGAAATTAAACCATTAACATTATAATTCCTCTAAATATTTAATATTACTTTTACTACTCTATTTATTGAATAAATAAGGTCTTCAAAATCATAACTATATATAGCAAATAAATACTTGTATGTATGCTCTTAGTAATATAAAAGACAAATTATATTTTTAATGATAGCACATTTTATTAATTCTACTTTGTGTAATAATTTACTAATTGAATTATATATATATGTGTGTGTGTGTATAACATGTTTATGCTTGTATATATGTATGTATGTGATTATATATATAGTCAAGAATTAATCGTAACTAGATTTATATTAAAATTGATCTTTTAAATGTAGAAACACGAGGGCTGCGGTAGCCTAGTGGTCAAGATCGTGGACTCGCGGCCGGCGGTTTTCGTTCAGTCGTGGGTTCGATCCTTGGCCGCCAAAGACCCGCCGTGTTGCCAGGGCTGATGCACGTTAAATCTGTTCGGGGCCCAAAGTCCTCCCGTTGGCGTGGTGTGGATGTTAGGAGAGGGGGGTGCCGGCTCAGGTGTCGTCCTCGTCACTTGACCGTGGTTCAAAATTACGAGGTCCGTCGCCAATAGCCCTCGTGTTGCTTCTTGTGCAACGTTAATAAAAACTTAACTAAACTAATGTAGAAACACGAAGTTGTATAAAAGATAATAGTTATTTATTTAATTTTGGAAAACAAAAAATTCTGTTCTATTTAACAAAAAATAATTAAAACTTTTTCTTTCTTTATTGTATAGTTAATGTTGAATGAGGAAAAAGATTAATCACTAAATTTGCTCACTAAACTGCTCATTAAATTTGAACAATTCATTTAAAACTATAAATAAGTCAAGCATTTATGAATCACTCTAATTATGTTTCATATGATCAAATTCAGTTTAATTTGTTTTAAATTTTAATCTTAAAACTAGATTTCTGCTTTTGATATTTAAAAGAAAATATATAAATTTAATACAGATATCATTGATGTTTTGCCATATTAACATTTTGTTTAATTTTAAATCATTCATATTTTATTGAAAATAAAATTATGACATTTTGCCATCTGGAAGATATGAAAACTAGATCAAAATTAAATGTTTTCATATTTTTAAGCATTGTGTTTAGGGTTAATTTATCAATATTGTTGTGTTAGCAATGGGTTAATTTATTTAATAGTTAAAGTAATTTATGAGACAAGGTTTATTATCTTGAGATTTAATAAATTTCTTTCCCCACCTATTGTTGACCTAAAATTCCTATTAGTAAAATACTAAGTTAGAATTGTTTTTCATAACAAAACATTTCTAAAAAAAATTTAGTACCTTAATTATTTTGAAATATTGTTTCTCCTCCTCAAAACAAATGTTTGTTTTGCTTTTAAATTGTGATTTTTGAAATTTATTTAATAATAACTGAGATGTTTTAATTTTAGTGCTCAATATTCAATCTGATGTTGCTGGGGCTACTTTTATGGCAGCTGGCAGCTCAGCTCCTGAACTTGCAACTGCAGTCATAGCTGTATTTGTAGCTAAGGTGTGTGAATTTTCAAAACAATGGATGATTTTTATGCACACCATGTAAATTTCTTTTTATTTTGTAATCTTTGTTATAACTTTATTCCTATCAATATATTTTTGCAGTTTTTTTATTGAGAGGATGGCGACTCAAATATTTTAAGAAAAAATTTGGGGTGTTTTAACCAATCAATCAGGAAAAAGTTATTCAATGTATTAATTTCTTGAATTTTTTGTGAAATATCTGAATTCTCTCTTTAGTAATTTAATTCATAAAAAAAAGGACTTAAAATTGGAAAATAATAATAATAATTTTTTTCACCTTTTTTTAGCCATTTTTTTTAAAACTTGTAGCTTACAAAAATGTATTTCAGTTGCAAATACAAGTTTTTGTTTCAATGTGCCTTTTAAATGTTTTAAATTTACTTCTGTTCATTTTTTAGTATTTGTTTCGTTCGATTTTTATACGTATTGTTGACAATTTATTTAGTGAAGTGTTTGAAAACAAGCATTTTCAACTGAAAGTAAGAATGTTTTAGGTTTAGAAATAGAACCCAAAGATATTTAAAAAAAAATTCCATATATCTTTGGATTTAAATTTTGTATTATATAATAATGTTTTAAGATTTTTGTCTTAAAAGCAAAATTGTGTTTTTATAGTTTGAAATTTGAAAATAATTTTTAGTTTCATGATTCATTCTTCATTCAGTTTATCATTTAATGAAATTGGTAAAAAATATTTTTATTTAAATAATATTTGGCGATAATGTAATTTATGCTGAAACTCTTCATTCAAGGATGACATTGGTATTGGAACTGTGGTTGGCTCTGCAGTGTACAATATTGCTTTTGTAATTGGAATATGTGGCTTGTTTGCTGGCCATGTAAGTTTGTGATAAATGTTTCCTTATTATAATTAAATAGTGTTCACTATTTTTTTTCTGCATTACTGATTACTATTATACTTTACAAGTTTTATACGAGTTATTGAAAATATTTTAAATTTTTATTTGTGATCATGACATGATAGACCTCTACTTAATGTTAATTGCAATCAACAAGCTTCATTTTGAATAATAGTGTTGAAAATAATTATTTATTACTGAAATTTTTTAATAATTATTAATAATTAATCTAATATTTTTTATTATTTATTATATTTATAATACTATTACATTGTATTATGATTCTCTTTAAATTATACAATGAATCTCATTGTTGGGATGGTATTAATTTCCATTTCTTATTCAATTTTAACCTTTGGAAGTGGAATATAATTTCTGAAAAGAAAGGTGAAAAAAAAGTGAGATAAAATAATAATTTAGATGTTTTATTAAACAGGTTTTGTATTGTATACCAAATGTTATAAATTACTTAAGAAAAAATAATGTATGTCATTAGTCCAGAAATGTTATCACCAATGGCCCTCGTGTTGTCTCTAGTTGATGTTAATGAAACCAAACCAAACCAAAAATGCTATTAAATATATAATATAAATATAGAATATAAGATCCCTTGATATCTTCTGATACAAAAGTGTTTAATATGCTGTTGTTAAAAATAATTTACTAGATCCTTACCAAGAATATGAAATAAAACTTTTTTTTTTTGATTATTTTAAAATTGATTGCTAATAATTGCTGGAATCATTAAATTATTATTTTTTATTATGTCTACTTTTGTTACAGTTTATATGAATTTTAATCATCTTAATATACTAAGGATATTAAATGTCTTACTAATGCTCTTTGTTATTTTTTAAAAAAAAAATAATAGAGGAAAAGTATTATTCTAGAGTCCATTTTTGTACAAATCTTTTTACCAAAACTTGTTTTTGCTAATTATCAGTGGTAATAATACCAGAGTCGAATGGAATGTCCCATTTTTTCAACAGCTATATTTTTGAAATATAGGAAGTGTAAAATGCCAATTACAATTTATCTAGTTGGCCAAAGTTCTTAGGAAGGCATTTAATTTCAATTAAACTTATATTAATTTAAAAATATATAATTTTAATGAACAATTATATTTTATCTATAACTCACATTATACAATATTATGTATATCTAAGGGTTTCACTTTAATTTAATTTTCTAATTTTACGTATACTTTTAATGTTTCTAGGGGGAAGTTCATATTATTTTCCGGTACAGATCTGTTTGAGCTTCTAATTTATTTAATCACATGCTCATGAATCTGCATAAAGTGGCATCTTCCTGGGATATAAATCAGTATAGGGATTTCCACTTTACATCTTCAGCTAAATGCTGAAAAGATCCCTAAATCTAATACCATATTACCTGAAGAAATCCTTGCATGGAAATTCCACAACCAGGGAAAATTTACTTTTCTTCCACTGTGGCCATGAAGGCAAAACAAAACATAACATCTGTTGTTTGTAATTTATCACCAACTGCCTCTTTCTTTCTGCCTATCATAACTGCCTCTCTCTCTTGCAAGATTAGTAAACTCTTAATTCAAGATTTTCAAGTTTCTTCATTATGCCTCAACTGATTTACAAATTAAATTTTTTTTGTTTCATTAATTCCTTTTATATACAGATATATATTATGTATATTTTTTTAATTTTGAAATAATTGTTATATAGGTAATTTATTTAAACTGGTGGCCTATGTTTAGAGATTGTGCATTCTACTTAATCAGCATTTTAGCACTTTTGTTTGCCTTACGTGATGAAAGTGTAACATGGTGAGTAAAATTTACAACTGAATCTATTATTTATATTACATTTTTTAGTTGGAAGGTAGTTATATATATATGTATAATAGAGATTTTTGAAACACATACTTTTTTAAATAGAAATGTTTATTGGAATTATAGGGAGGAGACTAGGATTATGTTTCTTTTTGTAGTCTGATACAATTACATTAAAAATAAATAATAAAGTGAAGTGATATAGCTTCAATTTAAAGTAATATTTAATTGGAATTTCAGATCTGAATACACAATATAGAGAATCATTTTGTTCATAAAAAATGTTTTAGCTTACTGTTATTTAGATTTGTAAGTTATTTGTAAGTTTTGATTATCTTGTGCATTTGGATCATATTTGAACTAAAATTTTTTATTCAGCTGATTGGTACATGAACATAATTATTCCTTTAATAGCTAAATTTTTATAGGCATTTCATTTTTTAACTAGTTGTTTCAATCCGTTCTTGAAGATATGAATATTATACTTTTCTTTAAAATTAAAATGCTTATAATTGTTCAGTATTGGTACAGGAATATAAATTATCTATGTGACATACATTTTTATTGCTATTCTAATATATTAATCATCATTTTATATAATTTTTTCATTATAAATAAATTTAAAAATGCATCAATTGAAATCAATTAATTTTTTATAGTTTCTTAATTACTTATTTAAAATGTTATTAGCAAACTATTACATTGACTATTTAAGTATTTGCTCACATAATTAATCTGTTTTTTTTTTTACTACAGGGTGGAATCTGTTTTATTTTTAACTTTGTATACATTGTATATAGTATTTATGTGTTTTAATCAACGGATTGAAAAATGGGCTAAGGGCTTGCAATGTTTATCTTGCTTGAATTCGCGAGTCTCTGAACCAATAAATGGAGTATCTTACCATCCCCTTCCTGACTTGGGCCAAACACCTGTAGAAAACTCCAGAAATAAATTTGCTGTCTCTGACAATATTGGTAAGAATTTAAGCTTATCAAGTTATTTTGTTAAGTTGATCATTGTGTATATATAAAAAAAATTGCTTACATCTCTCAGTTTCTCTTAATACTTTTCATAATTTTTGTGTTATATGTTATTTTGTTTCGTAAACTCTGATTTTTTAAAATCCTACTTTTTAATAGCAGCAAACTATTATTTGAAAGTTATGTAGCATCCAAATGAATTTACAATAATTTGATGTGACTTTTATGTTTTGAGATGCTTTTGGTTTTCAGTTTTCACATGAAAATCTGATGATTTAAAATTAATACACCCCCTTCTGGAAAGAAAAAATCCTACAATATAATTGTATGAACAATTAAAGTTCTTAAAAACAGTTCAGATTCAATTTTAATTTGAATATCCTTGATTTCATGCAGAAACATTTGTTTTTGCATGAAAATTTACCTGTTATTCGTTCGCTCCTAGTGTATCACAGGCGATACGCTCGTGTTGGCTTTCCTGTGCCCAGCGTATCACGGGCAATGTGCTCCGTGAATTTCTTTTACTGCCCAATGTATCAATACAGATACGCTTGATGGGAACGTTTTATTTGATTTTTTTTATTGTTACTATATGGTGTTACAATACTGCAAAATCTATACAGGTAGGTTATTGAGAGTGCTGACCTTGGTGATATGGGCTTGGATTTCACTCCTGGTTATCAGGAGGGCAGTAGGTGTTAAAAACAAGTGTTGCGGCAGGGCGTTTTAAATGTAATGACATGATTTAAGGTGTGCAATTTATTCGGTTTGCTTTTTTCTTTCTTTCTTGCTTCTTAGAAGTTCAAATGAGAATTTATGGATGTTTATGAGGGTTACGACTTTTAGTAGCAGATGCTCTCTGCTGTTCATTTCATTCGGTCAGTTTTTATTTGTAGCGACAGTCATGATGAAAAGAAAATATTTATCTGATATTGAGATTTGCGAATTAATGAATGAATTCGACAGTGAAGTTAGCGAAAATAATCCAACTCTGTATATAGCCATTAAAGGGGAAAAAAGAAGAAAAATATGTGCCCTTTGCTCAAAATCTTGCGTGAAGCATCAAAATATGTGTGTAAAACGTGACGTTGTACTATGCATTGAACTTTTTTTTTTTATAAATATACCATACAACAAAATAAGATTTATCTTTTATATCTATATATTCCATATAATGGTACATCACTACATGAAATTTATGTAAAATATGTAAATATATTTTGTATTTTCTTAAAAGTAGGATTTTTTATGTAACTTTATGTATAAAACATTCAATTTTCGATTAAATCTTTTTTCTTTTGTATATATTAAGTTTAAAGCATTTTAAATAATAATTGTAAATACCAAAATATTTTAATAAATAACCAATTTTAGAGGAATTTTTTTCACGAATTAGGCTTAAAATATATAGAATCGTGTGGGCACAGAGTGACACTGCGGTAAGAAGCAGCGGTCCCAGAGAAGCCCTTCTTTATCTCTCTCCGGTAGCGAAAGGGTTAAAAATGCAAATTTTACCAATTAAAAATTAAATTGTTACTTACTTTTTTCAAATAAATTAAAATATCTTTGTTAAAGAGTGATGTGAATTTTATGTTTTTGAGTTTATTTCATATTAATTGGAACTATCATTTATTGCCTGGATAAAAATGTGTGAAAGATGATTTATTGAAAGAAAGTTACAAAAGATATATATATGTATAGATTTGGTTTGGATATAAATATTTTTTCTTGTCATTAGCATCATAAAAGATTAGAAAATAAGCAAATTTGATAAAGTTGCTAAATTATTGATAAGATGTATGATAAACATGCTAGCTGTTTTGTTAATTTATATCAGTGGTATACTCATTTTTGAGAAGGGAAAACCTTTAAAATAGTCCCAGAAATGGATGACCTTCAACTACCAAAACAGAAGGAAATGTGAAACATGTTTATTCTATGCTGGCAAAAGAGTTTTGTGCACATCTTCAAATAATTTTTCATTTGAATATTGGTAAAAAGACACTTCACTGGAATATAACCTATTATTTGGAAGAAAGAAAGATCTCTGTGAGATTTTTCTCTTGCCTTTAAATACTCAGAAGAAATAAATATTTCATACTCATATATATCGTTTAATGGGTGTTTTGGTGAAAATATATTAATAGTGAGAAAACTTGGTGTTTTATTATGAATAAAGCTACCTATTAAAGAAAATGCAGAATAGTTATGGCAAAGTTCTCTTCAGTTGCATTTTCAAGAACAGGAATGCATATAATGTTAAATATTTTTTCTCCTCAATTTTGTTTAATTTGATGGGAAAATACATGAAAATGCAGGATATTTAGGTGTTTCAAATTAATTACTGTTCTAATGAATAAAATAGTCCAATTTCAATCCAATTAGTGATTGCTTTTATAATGTTGTCCCTTCTTATAATGTTGTTACTGAAATGTTTCCTCTGAAAAGAATGTTGCATTGCCCCCCCTCCCATCACTTTACTCAATAGATCTGCTAGCCAGTATTTTCTACTTCCTCTAACAAAAATTAAAATTTATACTTAAAGAATTGTGGTTTCAAATATTGGAAGAAATTTGTTTTGCAATAACAGGGTGCTGTAACACCACTAAAAACTGCTTTCCTGAACAGATGAAATCTACAAATAATTGTAATGATTTAAGAGAAGAGTATTTTTAAGAACAAAAATTATATCTACGTATTGTATAAAATTGTTTATAAATACTTTGTTTTTACACCTTATTTGTGTATAATAAGTTACATTATAAATGTTTGGTTTATGAAAATATAAATAAAGTTTTGATTGGTATTAATAATAAGGTTATAGTTTATAGTAGAGTGCATTGACTTTTTGGGATCCAGTTACAGAAGCTACATGACAAATTGAGGATTTGATTGTATTCTCTTTGATTGAGAAATCTATGTAAAATTAGATTCTGATTACTGCACTACTTTGTGAAGCTGTGCATAGTTGTTAATTTTCTATTTTTATGAGAATAAAATGTTTTATTTCAAAACAGATTTTGTGAGAAAATAGATTATATATTATGTATAAACCTCAATGTTTGTTTTATGCACATTCTGTAAGTTATTTTATTAACCAATATCATTAACAAAGAATTTCTTCCAACAGAACTAGTTTCTTAATTTTTTTTTTTAAAAAAGAAAAAACGTTTTTCTTCTCTTTGTTTTACAGGACTGTTTTTCTCAAACCTTTTTAGATTCTCATGTATTTTTAAAGTTTTAATACAATTAGATTTTTTTCTGTTAGTGTGGTAAAAATAAGACTCGAAAAAATTAATTTCACTAACCTAGAAATCGAGCGAATTCCAATTATGAAAATATCTCTAAATATAGAATTGCGTAAAATACATTCAGGTTGTCAATAGTTCACGAACATGGGTGTCAATATCTACCAGAATTTCTTTTTTTTTTATTTTATGTAGTTTAAATCTTTAATTATTTTGATTAATGTTATTGTTCAAAAAATTTAAAAGATAATTTTGTTTTAATTAATTTCAGAGTTATCAAATATTGATGCACCATTGCCACCCACTGAAGAAGAAGAAGAAGGTTCAATTTTCTCTCCGCCTAGTGGAAAATGTAAAAAAATTATCTGGGTATTTTCTCTGCCACTTCTGATGAGTTGTTACTTTACTATTCCTGACTGTCGAAGAAGCAGATGGGAGAAATACTTTTTCCTTACATTTCTTTCTTCTTGTATTTGGATTGGAATTTTATCTTATATACTAGTCTGGATGATAACTGTTATTGGTAATTACATCAATTTCATTTATTAGTATCTTAATTTTTTTTATTGTTATGTTTACGTTTTTTCCAAAAAAGGAAAATGATTAATTCTCTTATTCTTTTTTTTTATTATCTTTTCTTCTTTGCCTATTCATTATTTTTATTTGAATTTTTTAGTATATTTCTTACAGTTGTACTTGTTTCATAATTTGGATAAAAGTTTGGAAACTGATGTATAAAAACTTTTTGTGAAGTTTTGCCTTTAAAAAAAACCAGTTCCTTATTTCTGTGTGTGTTTATTTCTCTCTCTCTCCCCAATATAATCACATTTACTTTATGTGTTCATTTGGTTGCATTTTTGGTAGATAGAAAGTTTGAGAAAGGTATCTTTTATTGATAGATATTTAGGGAAATATGTGGTCTTGGTAGGAATACATAATTTAGAAATTTCAGAAGAAAGGGCTACAGTTTCTATTCTGTAATTTATTGTTGTAATAATTTCTTTTTATAAGCTTTGCTACTCAGAGAACTAGGTTTGTGTTTTACAAATGGTGTTCAGTATCACATTTATTCTAAATCTGATATTTCTTGAAACATATACATGAAATCATATTTCACCATCATATTATTGAAGGTATATGATCTATCTTTATTGTTAAATTTATGGCAAAATTTGTTACGAAATATATATCACTGATAGTATATTAACCGTATACTAATATGTTCATTATAGTCAGAGGATTTGATGGTTCAATTTTTGTATAGAGAAAAATATGAAAACAGGGAAACAAACATTATGCATCATTATAGGAACTTTAACTAAAAGAATTGCATAGACAATTGTTTATTGAACAAATTAGATATTTTGATAGGTAATTCAGATTATCATTTGTAATTTTTATCAGCATCAATAAACATTGTTGGTTTATGTATACAAAATTTGAAGCAAAAATCAGACCCATTTCAGAAGGAAGTGGAACTTCGCATTGCTATTTATTATTTAAAAAATTATATTATTTATCATTGAAATTATGAGAAACTTCCCCTGTAATCAAATGTAGAAAAATTGAGATTTGTTGCAAAAAAAGAAAAAAAAAAAAACTGTTAACCAGCCATTAAAATTTTTGACTCTAACAGAAAATTAATGTAAGAAAAAGAATTCTTTGATATACTACTACATGTATTACATCAACAGCTTTTCATATTTTAACTTAGCTGTAAATCATTTTACTGTATCAATTAGTAATATCCTGATAAAAATTGAAAATTAAGAACAATGAATATATATCTTTATCCTAGGATATCATTTATCCTTTAACATTAATTTTTTTTAAAAAATCGTAAATCATGCATTAATTAAATCACAACTGAGTGATAGATGAATTATTTTGTAATTTTTTTTGAGGATATTCATTATTGTTAGGTAAGATTCTTCTTATGTATGTAAATTTTCTGTTGTCTAAGCAATTCTGAATTTTTTTTATAGTTTTATTAAATCATCTTAATTGTGTATGAATAAGAAAAAGATGTATTCTGTCAGTATATTTTTATTTCTTGCATATAATTGTCTGAAAATATTAATATATGGAATTTTTCAAATGAAAGATGAATGACTCTAAGTGTCTTAGTGAAACATTATTTACTACCATTTGGGGAAATGCTGACATTCATTTTTATCAGCTAAAATAAAAGTTTCAACTTATGCTTGCAGGATTTACATTGAATATTAAAGATACAATTATGGGCTTAACATTCTTAGCAGCAGGTGCTAGTATTCCTGATGCCATATCCAGTCTCATAGTAGCAAGGGATGGTATGTATATAATTTACTGTGATATATTATACTCTTTGGGATATTAGATTAATTTTGTTTAAAAAAATTGTTTTATTTTCATATTTTGTAGGACTAGGTGATATGGCTGTTTCAAATGCTGTTGGGAGTAATGTTTTCGACATTCTATTATGCCTTGGATTGCCATGGTTTCTGCAAACTGTTGTTGTTTCTCCTGGTTCTAAAATAACTGTTAGGAGTCGAGGTAATAAGTGCCTTTTTTTCATTCAAGCCCATTGTAAATTTATCTTTTTAAGCTGTAATTATGGTTGTTTTCAGTATAACTTGCTTAATGAATTTGTTTTTGTACAGGATTGACATATTCTACCATAACTCTATTGTTAACAGTTGTATTTTTACTTGTGGCAACTCATCTAAATAAATGGAAGTTGGACAAGAAATACGGTAGCATTCTCCTTGTTTGGTATGGAATTTTCATGGTTGTTGCTGTACTATATGAAAGTAGCATATTTGGAAATGGTGGTCTACCTATGTGTCCAAGTGACTTTTAATTCACCAGGAGCTTTACTAACAATTAGCATGTCATGTGAAGTATATGCTTTGCTTGGTATTTTATGCATTATAATCATTTTTAAAAAGGGAAGTTTTTTTTAAATTTACAATTTTAGTTCATGTATTTAAATATTTTTCTTGTCATTTTATATATCAGGTGCATACAGTAAACTTTTAAAGTGATTAATTTTTATAAAATTGGATATGATTGTTATTGTATAGTATCAATCTATTGGTTTCCTTATAGTATATAAATACTGAAAGCATTTCATGATTTGCATTATCTGTTTGATAAAATAATTTTTTGCATCAAATTTATGACTAGAAACAAATTTATTAAAATAAATTTTATTAGAATGAATTTAATAATTAGGTTGTTCGTAATCAAACTCATTGTTGTATTACTATTTTTGCATTTAATCATCATTTTGAAGTGTGATTAATTTTTAATTGGTGGGGAAAGAAATTAATTTGAAATGATAGGAAACCTGATTTTCATTGTGTGATTTATAATTATAGATATAAAATTTAAAAATATATAATCACTTCCTTTTTAACATAAATTAGCCATTTGCAATAATCTACAGATTTTGTAATAAGTATTTTAAATTGAAAATATTGTTATTTATATGTTTTCTTATAATAAAGTATTGAATTACTCTATATCTTTTCATGACTAAACATTTTTATATTCATCCATGATTATTAAAAGTTAATGCAAAAGCTATTTCTATTTTTACTTATATTTCTGGATTCTTTTGCTGTAATTTATGCAGTGAAAATTTTTAACTATTTGAAGTTGACACATTTTAGAATTGAAATGTTAGAATCTATTTTTAAGATATACTTAAATATTCATCTTCAACTATTGTGTTTTATCATGATTTTATTGTTTATATAAAGAAGTAAATGTATTTTCTTTGAATTGTGTTTGAAATTTGAAATAATTTGTTATTCAGAATTATCATCATCTCTGTAACCTTCTCATCTCGCATACCTTCTCATCTCTGTAAAATTTAAAAATATACATATGTTTCTATCGTATATATATATATATCTTATTTGTAATAGACTAATCATTTAAATAGTTAATTCACTTTTTATGATATTTAAATACATTTCCCGCTATAGCTTTTTATTTGATTTAATTATGAACTAAAAGGGTTTTGAGGAATATTTTTTCTATACCTTAGGGTTTTTAAAAAACAATTATGCTTAGACTTACTTCAGTATTTTTTAAAAACTAAAGATATATACGTCTGAAAATAGTGTTTTATATCTTTCCTTTTGTTTGTGCTATTTTGAATACATTTATTTTAAACATTGAAATGAAATTTTATTTGTAGCTGATAGATTTAGTGTTATCTTATATTTAAAATGAAACATTTTGTGTATTAATGTTTTTGAAGCTTTTCAAAAAGTTATCTTCCACTTTTTTTTTTCTGAAATCCATGTCACTTAATTAAAACGAGTTCTTAGTCTGTTATTTGCGAGTGATTATATACATATATCAGGGATGGCCAAATACTTGGCCTTTAAAAGTCACATTTTAGAAAGTAATATTTGAAAGAGCCATTTGTTCATCATTGGATTATATTTCATTTTGCCATTGAATAACATGCAAGTTTTGAATATTTCCCATTGACATTTATTTTCAATCATAGGATTATTGCCTCTGTAATTGCCATAATAACCATTATTTTTTGCCCAACTATATGAGATTTATATCCCTCCTTCAAAAAAAAAAAAAAAATGTTGGCATTAGTTCATTTTTTTGGTTTTTGAAGGGTTTTTAAAAATAAACTAAAGAAGGAGACACTTTGAGTTTTCCTTTCTAATATTTCCCCTTAGTTATTTTTTGTATTCAGACTAAAATTTAGATTGAAAATAAGCATCAGGCTGTTTTAATTGATCTCCATTTAACTGAGTTTGTGTGAATAGCTATTACAAATTATCAACCAAGCTTTTGGTATCTAACTGCTAAGGTAGACAACATTCATAAAGTTTTTTTTGTTTACAAAATTGTTGATAGACACAATGCGATATTTTTAAAAAATGATTTTGAATAACATTTAATTTCATGACTAATAAGAAATGAAATAAAGTAATTACTTTTGAACATTGATTAGTTGAAAAATTTTAACAAATTTCTGAAATGAAAGAATTAAATTGCTTGTTTTTGGACATTTGAGTAATTTTAGTTTACCATATTTCATACCATATATTTTATTTACATCAAGAGCCACAACACTTATCTGTGAGAGCTGCATGCAGCTCATGAGGAACTCTATGGTCATCCCTAATTTATATATATATACAATGTTTGATTTAAAGAGTTTACAAATTTTATAAATGGTACAGAAATCAAAGGTATTTTGTGCTTTTACTAGGCTCTTAATAACTTTTGGCTGTGATAAAATTTATTTTTTGCTGTTTCTATGTGATACATGTTCTTTTTCTATCAATTTTTTCAAAAATTTAAAATGAGCAAATCGCTATTTGACCCCCCCCCCCACTTTTGATGTGTTGTTTGTTGTGTTACGTGTTAGTAGATACTGATAAGCCGGTGCTTCTAGTCCTTATGTGTATCAGAATGGTTATGTGAAATTTATTTTGAATATTTGTATGCACAATTCTGATTTATTAACTAGACGAGCTTATAAGTATTATTTTAATCTAGGTTGATGTATCCGAAAATATTGCAGCTAAATATTTTATTTAAAAATACTGAAATGTTTCAGTATGTAATTATACTTGTATATTATTAATGTATTTATATTTGGGGAAACAATAATACATTTAAACTAAATGACAGATAAATTATATTTTAAATTTGGCAGGAAATTTAGTTAGTCAAGAAAAAGTAAGAAAGTGTTCAGAGTAATAATTATATTCGATTAATATTATTATTTAATAGAATATCCTGGAAATGGAAAAAAAGAAGAAAAAAAAAAATATTCAGGTTAAAATGGTTTACTATAAATTTCATTCATAAATAATTTTTTTGAATAAAATTAAATTGTTTATTGAACTGGGTAGGTAACAATTACTATTCAGGATATCTTCACCTTAATGATTAATGTCTAATTTATTAAAAGGAAAGTTTTACTTAAGTGTCCAATATTATAATAAAAGTTAACAAGATTTCTTTGAATGTACAATAAGCTAGGTGCAAATTCAAAATAAAAACTAAATTAAGTACATAATTAAATGTTTGCATTTTTCAACTTTGCTAATGTTTTTGGTACTCAATTTTGTGTAATCAAAAATATGCTATCAGAGTTTTAACTTTCACTCGTCAAATACATAAAAAGTTCTTACTTTTTGTTTGAATTTCACAAGATTTCAAAATAGCTTTCTATTGCATTCTTTTTAAAATTGAGCCCTGATTTTAATTAATATTTTATAGCTCTTAATTTTTTATATCTTCATTGCATTTCTTATTGAAATATTAGGATTAAAAAATCAAAAATTATATTTAAATTCTTTTCAACGTTGAGAAGTAATGATTATGATTTTGCATAGTAAAATTTTATTGTAAAATTTATTTATTTATTCTAAAATTTTCTTTCCAATATGTTTTCAATTTCAGTTTTTTTTAAAATAAATTTTCATTTGCATGTAATATTAATAAAGTAACTATGCAAGTATAATTACCTTTCACTAAATTATATTTCTTAAATCAAAATTTATTCCATCAGATATGTATGGAATATATATTCATATTATGCAACAAACTTTTTCAGATTAAAAAAATGATTGAATATATATATATAATCTACAATTTGATATTAAAATTATTCATCTATTAAATATAAATTATTGACATGTATGTTTGTAAGATATGATACATTGTGTAATTAGCAGCACATTTCTGTTTCTATGAATTTCAAAAATATTCGCTTATTTTTGTGTTAAACATTTTATGTCCATTATATAGGTACTGAATTCTTGTTGAATATGTGCTGTCAAAATCTTTTTTTTTCTTTTTCCTATTACTGTCTTACCAAATCAAAACGTCCTGGTTGATTATTTGTAATGATTTTTAATGGCCCTTTTCAAAATTATAACGAAATAAAATTTGTTTTATAATTTTAATTTGTTTGTTGATAATTCTGAGTTTTTGAGGTGCTTTTTGTTTTAATCAAAAAAGGTTCATTATTCTAACTAGTCTTATTAAATGTAATTAACTTGTATAAGCTAATTTTTCTTGTAGTTTATATAATTTTGATCTCTATCTTTTTTTAAACATGTTAACTTATATTTTTAATAGTAAGCTTATTCACGTTAAAAAAAACCCATCAGTATTAATAAATATATTGTAGTATTCTTTTCTTATACCACAATTTTTGAACTTTGAATTTTATTTGAAAATTCAATGTTCTGTGTTAATGTCCAGAATTGCAAGTTATATATATTTTTTCAGATACATGTTTTGTAAATAAAAAAATTTACATTTGTTACCAATTTACAAAATTATTTTTATTATAAATTTTATTTTTGATTTTCGATTGATATTTCTCATTGTGCTATTGTTTGTGTCTTTGTTTTTTCTGTTCAAAAGTTTAAGAGAAATATGTTACTGTATCTGTTTAATAATTTATATGTGTTATGGTTCATATATATGTGTTTGGAATTAGTTTCCAGGTATCGCACATTTTATATTTCATAGCATTCCAGTGATTGTATACACAGATATTTATAGTTAAGCTGTGCTCAACTATAAAAGAACTTAATAAAAGATTTGCATTTAAAATTTGAGTTGATATTAATTCATTTAAGAGTTCTCAGCTTAATTTTTTTTATATATTGCTACAAATAAAAATTATGAATCAATCAATGTGTTGCTGTTTAATTGTTTATCACTATGGTTAGTGTGTAGTGTGCCGATATAACATAAATCTAATAAAACAAATTAATGTTGATGTACTTGGTGGTAGATCCAGGGGCTGGGGGCAGAGGCACATGTCACCTTTCCTTTCACAATTTCATGCTCAGACAAAATATCATATCTGAAGAGATTTAATTTTGTGGTTTTACTTCAAAATTATTTGTTTTGCCCAAGCATAGGAGTGAGCTATCGATTGAATACTGTAAGTTTCAAATTCTCAATTTAAATTTGATTCTTTTCAACTGTTTAAAGGGGAGAAAACAACTTTGTCCCCATCCCCACTAATTTTCTTCTGGATCCACCTCTGGATATTTTGGTAAAATAAGAGATATTAGTGCAATATTGAACTTCACTTGGCATCGAATGCCAATATTGGTGAATAAGAATGACAAATATACAATTCATACAATACATCAATATATACAATTTCATGAAAATATTGAGTCTAAATCAGAATACAAAATTTCACCATGAAGTCTCATTTAAAAATGACTTCTTGCTGGTTCCTTTTTCTTTCTGTCAAGCCTGTATTTATTTTTCTATAACTTCATTGTAAAGTTCTTATGACAGGAAATAAACAAGTTATCACATGTTGAACAGAAGCACAGTTGGTGTCCTATTAAAAAAAAGTTTTCGAACAAAAGAGAAAAGTGTTACTACCATATGTCTTAAAAGCTTCTTTTGAAACCAGCAATTTTCTATTTTACCATTAAGAAATATTAAGTCTTGAAATTCTTTATCATTCAATCAAAATGTTGGTTATAATTATATTAAAATTACTAAATAAAATTTAAAGAATTTTTAATTCTGCTCTAACATTATTTTATGTGTATAAAACAACTTATTTTGTAATAATATTTTGATGTAAAAGTTTTTTTCCAAATGATGTTGTTAATGGATACAATTAACAATGCAGATTCCCCACCCCCTTCATATTCAAGTATATGAAAGTATCTTAAGTATACTTTCGTAAACGTTGAAAGACGAAATTTTTTTCAGGATTATTTTAAAAAATCTTTTTATCAAACTGAATTTGAACTAAGTTTCTAAATTCAAATGATTTTTTTAAAAAAAATAGTCTTTTTTTTTCGCATTTTGAAATGACTTGAAAAAGTAACTGTTTGGTAAAGAAAAGATGAAGAAATCTCATTTGACTGAATTTTGTTTGTAATTATTAATTATAAACGTTGTCTTTCTTATGTTTTTAGATACATCATCGATTTTTAAAATAGAATTTCACCTGCATTATAAATTTAAAAAAAAAAAAGTTCACCAATTGTCGTATTAGCCCATATGTAACGCGACACCAAATTTCTTTTAAAAGATAGTTAAGAGGGGGGGGGGAGGAAATTAATTTAATGCAAGTTGTCGTTTTAATAAATTTTATAAATATTTATTTTAAAATAATTAATAACATAGGTTATTATTTATTTATTTATTATAAGTGAAATAAGAAGAGTTGTTACATTCCATTACCTAGTCCTCGAATTTTATACGAGTCCATATTTTAACTGACATTTATTAGTCAAAAAGTATCGTGTTATATTCGATCTAATCCGGTATTTCTATGTTTTTAAAATCTTTTTTGGATTGATTGGTTTTATGGGATATAGAGCAACAAAGGCTATTATCCTCTTTAAAATACTCTTTTTATTCAATCGATATGAAAGTATTTCATCTTCTACAAGAATGTTCCGAGTACTTCTTTATTATATAGCTGCTATTAGCTCCAAAAATTCTTTGAAAGTAATATTGTGTACTGTGGGATTATCTTGAGTACATTCCATTCATTTCTATGAAACGGTATTTATTGCAAGTCAAAAAAATATGTTCCACATCATTGATACGTTACAGGTACTACAATGTGTATATTATTAAAATTGAATTTGTGCAAAAGCTCGGGAGTTCTGACTATTTTGCTGATGTTTCGAGTGCTTAGTACCTCCTCTTTTTTTTTTTTGTCCAATTGGATATTATATCTATGGCTGGTATGTTTCTTAAAATTTCAAAATATTTACTTGAATAGAAGTTTTCAATAGTTCTTTTCATTCTGTCATTGAAAATATTGTTATCGATATTGTCTGAGGCAATCCAGATGATTGTTTACACTGTATTCCATTACCGATATGGCGAGATAATCCGCCTGTTCATTCCAAAAAAATTATTGTATGTCCCGGAATCCAAAACAGAATCGTCTGATTATGAAAATGTGACTGTACGAAAATCTCACTGGCTAATCTATGAATGACTTTTGGGATTTAATAATGTAATTTTTTAGTGCAGAAAGCACATAATAGTTATCGGATAGAATTAACAGATGTTTGTTTAATTCAATTAAATCATCTTGAGTTTGGCATATGGCTAGTGCTTCAATTGTAAATGCAGAATTAATGATTTATTCTGTAGCGAAAGATGCATTTTTCGTGATATTTGCTATTGAACATGGATTCCGAGAAAAACTGTCCACATCACACCAGCTTCTCCATGTCATTGAACACGTTAAGGCCGGTTTGAATAATGGGAAATCAACAGGTGCAATTTTCCTCGACATTCAAAAAGCATTTGATAGAGTTTGGCACGAGGGACTGCTCTTTAAACTAATTAAAATTAAATTAAATCCAAATATCATAAAACTATTAAATTCATACCTTAAAAATAGAACCTTTGCAGTAAGAGTTAAAAACTCCCACTCCATTACCACTACTACTTCAGCTGGAATAGCTCAAGGGGCGCTTTTAGCCCCAACTTTATTTTCTTTATACGTGAACGACATCCCAAAAGCATTCAACACAACTCTCTGCATGTACGCAGACGACACAACGATACAAGCACAAAACAAAGAACCACTTTTAGTGGCTCGAGCACTACAAAAACATATAATGCAACTAGAAGACTGGTTTTCGCCAAATGGAAAATTGCCCTGAATCCATCTAAAACGGAGGCAGTCTTCTTTTCACACAGAACAAAAAATTCACGCCCGGACGTTTTTATCTACAATCACAAGATCACCTGGTCTCAACACACAAAATACTTAGGAGTTATCCTAGATAAAAGACTCACTTTTAATCAACATATCACACAAACAATTAAAAAATTCCGAGCATGCGCGTGTTCGGTCTACCCCCTAATCGCTCGGAATTCAAAATTAAGCATTAAAAACAAGTTGCTTATCTATGCTCTGATTCTCAGACCTATTCTCACCTACAGTTGTGCCGTTTGGGTTTTTGCTGCAAACACACACCTTAATAAACTTGAAAAAGCACAAAATAACATTATTGGACAAATTGTAAATGCTAGATGGTTCATGAGAAATACAGACATTTATAACTCAATTAACTTCCCAACAGTAAAAAAGTTCATACAAAAACATCCTTTAACTTCTTTAATAATCTCATGAACATAAATAACAACACACTTGCAAACATCTCAAACTATGACCCTGACCCAGCTATTAGAAGACCCAAAAATGTTTTACTCGATTCTTATTAAATTCACTTTAATTTCCCAAAATCTTTTAAAATAAAAATATTCCCATTCTGAATCACCCACCTCACACCGCCCCACACCAAGCCGACCAATCACAACTCTCATACAAACCAGGATATCTTCTCACTCTGAAAACACACACTAACATATAAACAGCAACCCCATTGGTAAACTGCTTTCACTCCCTCACCTTCACCTACCCTTTCTCCGAAAAGGGGGGGGGGAAGGGTTAAATCCAATACTTTAAAAACTCTCTTTCACTTAATTTTTTCATCCTTTTAAATTTTAAATCACTCTGATAAATTAATTTTACACTATAAAGCCATCCAAAATATCTTTTATGCAATTCTGGGCTGGAAAAAGACAAAGTCAAGCATCCCAAACTGCTCTGATATGGAGATTTAGAGTCGCTGGCTCAGGAACTCCAGTAAAGCCTGTCAATCTATTTGCTATTGATGTCCTACTCTGGTTTTTCGACGTATCCATAGCTATTAGGAAAAATTCTCTGAAAATATGATTTACTATTTCATCAAACAGTCCTCTTATTGTAGGAGTTGGTAAATTTTTATTTTAAAATCCAAACTCATTTGTATAAATCTCACACAGAAGATCCTTGAAATAATCAATCTAGCGATTGATACAGTTTATTCTGCTTTAATGTACAAAATGTGAAAAAATATTCAAGATGTTTTGTTCCCTTCCAGGGTTTTTAGATACTTCTATTTTAGGACTAATGAGGTGCATAGGAGAAAAGTTACCGTTTGGTATTTGAGATATAAAAATTTCTTTTCCAACCGTCTTATTTTTTTCTGAGAGGATTTCCTGTTTAGCTAATTGTAACGGCACAATATTTGCTGTCCATAGTGGAAGGCCCACCAACGTAATTCCTAGAGCTTTGATTTGTATTACATTGAAGAGTTTGAGCTGATCATCAGATCATTTATTTATATGTCTGATGTAATAAAAAGTACTGCTTATACTATTGTTAATTTAATTAATTCTTCAGCTCTTGCGCCATAGTGTTTATATATCATAACTTTAAGGACATTAATTTTTTTTAAAGCTCTATTTTTCACTTGATTCATTATAGAAATATTTTTTTTTTCCTCTTAGAAAAATATACACCCAAATATTGAATGTAGGATTGGCATGGAAGGAGGTACGTAGCCAACATATTATGAAGATATGTTTTAATTATTTTATTTGAAAGATCTGTTGTACTTTTGTCAGGGCTTAAGGTAAATTTCTAGCATTCGCACAATTTTGGGACTCTTTCCAGAGTATCTTGCAACTTTTTATGAATAGTATCGAAGGAGTAATATGTGTGAGCAATAAATAAAAATGTAATCACTATATATTGAGAACTCGACTCCTGTTTCTAATGTTTCGTTAATGTAATGTAAATGGTACATGTAGGTTATAATCAATACGGAGGAGAGAACAATATCCTGAGCTATCCTCTTCTAAACCATCTTCCCCGATTAAAAACAACCTCTCCATTGGATTTGAAATTATACGTATGATAAAAAAGTATATCCAAAGTGCGTGGAAATTTTCCCTATGATACCCTGTTGAAGATATTTATAAACAATGCCATCTAAATACACTAAAACATAAGCACTTTTGATGTCCAATCTAATTCTCATGAAACATTTGCTGTTTAGTGTGTACTAAACAGCAAATTGGTTCTACTGCTTTAAACAGAACAAATCCTCGTTGATTTGATTGTGGTTTTCGTTCTATAGTCAGAGATGCGCCCAACTAAAGTTCTTGCAAATATTTTAGAGAAAACTGAAACTAAAGCTATTGGTCTATATGAGGTTATTTTCAAAGTATTTATTATTTCCTTCTTCTATAGCGACTACAATCGTTCATCCATATCTTACATGACCCAGCTTGAATCTAATCGTTAAAAAAAAAAAAGTTAATCTTACTAAAATGCTTGTATAATAATAATAAAAATGGTACTTCAGTCTTTGTAGGTAAAAAGCAAAACTGAAAAGGAAATCAACTCACATTTTTTAAAAGAAACTTGACAAACTAGTCCGTAAAAACTTTCAAAACTTTATACAGATTAGACTTGATTGCGCCATAAACATTCAATCCATCGATCGAATCATTCTATTGTTTGTTTGGTTGATTTTACTAACGTCTCTCTAGAAGCAACACGAGGGTTATTGGCGATGGAAATCGTAATTTTGAGCCTCGGTCAAGTGACGAGGATGATATCTGAGCAGGCACCTCTCTCTCCAAATATTTGTTGTTTGGAGGGGAAGAATTTCAAATGTGTGCCTTAAAATGCCATTTTTTAATTCTCGGTTGGTTCAACTCAAAACGTATTTTGTTTCTTTTTCTTCTTTTTTTTTTTTAATTTCATTTCTGTTCTCATTAATTATATATGTAACTTTCTTAGTGAAGATATATACTTGACAAAATTTTCCTTAAAAATTTTATTTTATGTGCATAGAAGTTTTCATCTGTATGATGCAGTATTAAAATACTTAAACATGTATTATTATTATTATCATTTTGCAAATTATTATAATCAGTCAAATTCTTGATCTAAAACTAAGAGAAATACACCTCAACATTTTTTTTAAAAAGAAGCTGCTTTTATTTGAAGGAATTTCTTTAAAGAAGTTTTTACCTTTTTAATCTGAACAACTTTGAGCAGTAATAACTAGTTTCCATACTAAAACAGTTGGCAACTCATATCAAAATTCATTTTCTACACTAATAGTTAATGTGACATTTTTCCATTTCCTGAAGCATTCTTTCTAAAACTTAGTAAAGATCTAAAAATCTTATCTTTTACACTGTTGTTGTTTATAGACTTCATCACATTAGAATACGCACATAGTCTTGATTCCACTAAAGACCCGTCTGGTTCAGAGTTTGATGCACATAAAATCTGTCAGGGTTCAAAGTCCTCAAGTTAACTTGGTGGAGAGTGGGATGAAGCTGAGTTGTCGATTTCGTCATTTGACAGTGGCTCAAATTTACGAAATGTATTGGCTGTGATAAGTACGTCTTCGCCGGAATAATTCAATACAACAACACTATATCTCAAATTGCCTTTGTTGCTCAGTACCCGAATAACTGAATCAATCAAATCAATCTCAGTTTAGTTTAGTTTTTATTAACGTTGCACTAGAAGCTATACGAGGGCTATTGACTACGGACCTCGTAATTTTGAACCTCTTTCAAGTGACGAGGATGACACCTGAGCTGGCACCCCCTCTCCGAACTTCCACACCATGCCAACTTTGGGCCTCGACAGATTTAACGCGCATCAGCCCGGCTACACGGCGGGTCTTTAGTAGCCAAGGCTCAAACCTGCGACTGAACGAAAATCGCTGACCACTAGGCTACCACGGCAATCAATCTCAAGTTCTGTAAAATTTACTAAAAAATTGTAATGGCTTAAAAATGGGTCTTCTCACTCGAAATGAATTCCCAAAACACACATTTGAAGTTGCAGAATTTCCTGCTTAGCAATTTTTAAAGTTGTTTATACCAAGTTATACACTCCTTTCGATTTTAAGAACATTAAAAAATAATAAAAAAATTTAAAAAAGCAATTTTATAAAAATGCCAATGATTAAGTACAATTATAAGAAAAAAAGTTACCACTAATATTGCAAAGTTTTCATGTGCGTTTAGATTTTTCTCATATTTTGTTACTCTTAAATCTAAAATTTTGTCCAAATACATCCAATAGAAATATTTGGAAAAAAAAAGTGTTAATATTGCGACAACTTGTATTAGTATTTTACTGTGTTAAATTACAGTATATAAATTATTTATCGATTTATTTACCCCTCAGGGCTCGAAAACGAAAAATTTTGAGAGAGCAATCTATTAACACACACACGCTCTCCCCCACTCTCTCTCTCTTCCAGATAATCTTATATTCCGAATTTCGTTCGAAATTGATCATTAAATCTCGAATATCTCTAGAACTAATGATTGGATTCTAATAAAATTCGGAATCTAACCTATTTATAGGATTCTGAAGAAAATATTGGGATACCGTTTTAGTGAGACCCTTTTTAGAATTTGTTTAATCCTGCAACGTCACATACATTGTAGGTCTCTTTGGGCTATTGGCAGTGAAACTAATTTAATCTACTTACGATGAAAATTTCGAAATTATTTAATATTTATTTACGGCTGTCCAATGGTGTGCAAAAAAAGAATTTTTTTGATGCGTTTTTTTACTTCCTATATAACGAATCGGACCTGCGGCTGGGATATGAAATCTTGAATGCTGTTTGTAATTTTAATATCGAATCTTTTGTACGCTAGATCGGCTGTTATCAGTGTAATAACTATTTTTTTTTTCATAGCCTTTTAGACTTTTTAGAAAATTATTTAGAAATCCAGTTTCCTTCTTATCGAATTTTTCCGTCAAATTCAATAGCATATTGTTTTCAGCCACTAAAATGTTCTGAATCAAATTAAAATACTGTTTGTATAAAGAATAACTATCTAGAAAAACTGTAATTCATCACAAAAAATTAATGCGCCTTTAGATTTTAGTTCTACTTGTAGGTTACTATTTAGAAAGGAAATATACAGTTACTCATTCTAAAAATAAATTTAAAAAAAAAATCGTTTCAACATGTGCTAATGCTTTTATCCTCTTCTCTTTTATTTGTTCATTTCTCGAAAAAAGTAGAATTGTTCAAATGAATGTTAATTAGTGCAAAGTAAGTTTTCTTCCAAGCCTCTGGTTTCACAGAAGCAATTACTATCAAGAAAAGAAAAAAAAAACATTCAAATTTCTAATGCAAATTTATTTTCATAAACAACAATTATAAAGTTAGGAAAACATCACCAATTCTAACAAAAAGAATAAAAACAAACGATATTGTCATAAAAACCAATCATGAAAGAAGGTAATAAAATTCTGTTCAGAAATAAAAATAAAAGCTCACGATAAAATATTAAACGAAATATATGTGATCATAGTAAATATAATCGCACCTTAAGCAAATTAAATGTGTTATTATTATAATCATAATGTGTATATAAAGTCAATATATTTTGAACCTAACACTGTATACCCTTACTTTCATGCCCACGTAATTTTGTGGACACTATTTTCTCAAAACAACATATTGGCAGATGTTGAAAAAATACTAAGTTTTGGAAAAAAAGAAGTAAAATATTTAGAAATGAATCCTATCTTTCATCCAATTCTTCCCCGATAATTGCGTTAGCGGTAATCACATTTTAACATTCAAATCGGAAAGCTTCGAAGGTTTTTTTTAGAAATCTCAATTTAAGAGTAATATGTATAAGTCAAATGTAAAATAATTGTCTTATCCTCTGAAGGGGAATATGTGTGTGCAACCAAACTGTCAACGCGTATCTAGAAAAATTTATATTCTTAATTGAAAATGCTTTTTCAGCTCTTACGATTATAATGTAATCGCATAACTGAAATGGTATTTAAGATACTCGACCTTTATTTATATATTTTTAAAATAATAATTTTATTAAGAAATTATTCTACATTTATCTTATTTAATACTATTTTAACGATAATATATTTAGGATTCATTATTAGGTTAAGAACGCTACGAATATTGCGTTGATTATAACTGAACTGCTTTACTAATAGATTCTAAAGAAAGATATATGCATAATTTTGTACAACGTTCAAATAGCGAGACTGATACCTGAGCTGATAGTTTAGTTTAGTTTTTTATTAACGACGCACTAGAAGCAACACGAGGGCTATTGGCGACGGATCTCGTAATTTTGAACCACGGTTAAGTGACGAGGATGACACCTGAGCTGGCACCCCCTCTCCTAACATCCACACCACGCAAACTAGAGGTCTTCGTGCCCCCGACAGATTTAACGTGCATCAGTCCGGCTACACAGCGTGTCTTAGGCGGCCAAGGATCGAACCCGCGACTGAACGAAAACCGCCGGCCGCTAGTCCACGACCTTGACCACTAGGCTACCACTGCCCATTTTAAACCTCGGGCAAGCGACGAGGATAACACCTGAGCTGGCACTACCTCTTCTAACTTCTATATCAAGCTAACGGGAGGACTTTGTCCCCGATAGATTTAACGTGCATCAGCCCCGGCTACAAGGCGGGTCTTTAGTGACATCAAGGCTCGAACCGCGACTCGACGAAAACCACCAGCCGCGAGTCCGCGACCATGACCACTAGGCAATCGCGGCCACAGAGAAAGAGAGAAGCACCCTTATGATTTTTTTTTGGGGGGGAGGGGTTAATATCTGGTAAATACGGGTGAGATACCACCCCCACGGGATACTCTAGTGATCTCTCTCTATTAACGACCCTCCTTCTTATCCACTAAACTTCCCCTTTTCTTTAATCTTTCTCGCGTCTTGCCCATAGGTACACATGGTGTGGCTCGGCATCGCCAAATTTGGTTCTTGTGCCATAAATTTAGTGGCCTCGGTAGCCGAATGGCTCTGTTTGCGGCCGGCGGTATTCGTCGAGTCGTGGGTTCAAGCCCTAATGCTACAAAAGACCCGCTTTGTACCGGGGCAGATGCTCATTAAATCTGTCTAGGATTGAATTCCTTCTGTTGGCGGGGTGTAGTAGCTTAGAGAGGGAGGTGCCAACTGAGTATCGTCCTTGTCCCTTGACCGAGGTTCAAAATGACGAGCCTCGTCGACAATAACCCTTGAATTACTTCTTTGTGCGACGTTAATAAACAATAGCAAAAAGTGCCATAAACCTACTTTTCCTCACTCACAACCATGTTTCATATTCACATCACGCCTATGAGAGGGTTTTGAGGTAAGATATGTTAAGATATGTCCCATTGTACGTTGGTCTTCGTTGAAAATTACGATGTGATAATCACTACTTATTTTGGTTACCAGTTATTATTATTTTTTTTATCAGAAAACTGGGTTACATAAAGTGACAAAAAGTTCAGAGAGTTAAATCCCTTTTCATTTTGTGAACTTTTTCTTTTTCTTGAATAAATGGATTATTTGTAAGCTCATTACGCATTAAAATATCTAATAATAATTTTATTTAAAAAATGTATTTTTCTGGGAGTATTCTCTGGGAAAAAAAGAAATATTTTTGCTTGGGAAATAAGAACCTTCTCTTACATCTCAACGTGAAGCTTACAAAAGTAAGTTGAGTTCATCTATCAATGGTTAAATACTGGGAAATCCAGTAAAACACAAAAGAATAAATGTAATAAGGCAGCAAAAAAGGAGAAGTTACAGTGAGAAAGAAAAAAAAAAAAAATTCAGAAGGAAAACAAAATAAAGAGAATTAAAAAAGTAAGTAAAAACATGCATGTATACAATGCACACATAAAAAAAATGCCAGTTCTTTTATAAATGATATGAAGAGTACATTAAACTAATACAAAAGTTATACACAAAAAATTTACAAGATGAAAAAAAAAATAAAAAAAGAAATACGAGTAACTAAAACAGCCACGAAGTCGATCTGTTTTAAAAGCCTTGTGAAAAATGATGTAAGAAAATTAATATTGATTATCTATAAAATTTCAAGAATAAACACTTTACTTAATGTAAGTGGTTCAGTGAAGAAGAAAATGTGGAACCATTAGAGTTCCACCTGCTCTACAGGACATTGGCAATCCAAATTTTTTCAAATTGAGATTCAAATTTCCTACTCTGGTTAAATATTGCACACAAAGTACTTCTTTAATTAAAGGAATTGTAATAGATTAATTTTATATGAATATAACACATGAATCAATAAGTTCCGAGACTAACCCAGAGATGGCGCTCGTAGTAAACCAGTAACCAGGTCTTTCTAGAGTACTAATATTTGCTTGAAATGTGTCAAAATTTTAAGTCGATCGGACCAGAAACAGCTGAGTTATCGAGGTTGGAGTAAAGTCGTTTTGTAGTTTGTTTAAAAAATGGAAAAAACCGAGTTTCGTGTTCTGATAAAACATTGTTTTTTAATGGGTAAAAACACCGTGCAAGCGAAACAATGGATTGAAAAATTTACCCGGACTCTTGTCCATCAAAAGCAACGATTTGTCGGTGGTTTGCCGAGTTTAAACGTGGTCGTACCGACACAAATGACGCGGAACGCTCGGGTAGACCTGTGGAAGCCGTTATTCCGGAAAATGTGAGTGAAGTGACAAAAATTATAATGAAAGATCGTAAAGTGAAGCTCCGTGAGATTGCTGAGATGACACAGATATCATATGGAAGTGAATTTACTATCCTTCATGAAAAATTGAGCATGAAAAAGGTTTTTTCCAAGTGGGTGCCGCGATTGCTTTCGATGGAACAAAAACAGCAACGAGTCGATGATTCTGAAAGCTGTTTATCGCTATTTACTCGCAACAAAAAAGATTTCTTGCGTCGTTACGTGACCATGGACGAAACATGGATACATCACTACACTCCAGAGTCGAAGCGGCAGTCATCTGAGTGGCGCACAGCTGGCGAAAGCCGTCCGAAAAAACTGCAGTCAGCTGGCAAAGTCATGGCGTCAGTTTTTTGGGATACGCATGGCGTGATTTTCATTGACTACCTCGAAAAAGGTAAATCGATCAACAGTGATTATTATATTGACTTGCTGGTGCGTTTGAAGGATGAAATCGCAAAAAAAACGACCGCACATGCAGAGAAAAAAAATCCTTTTTCACCAAGACAATGCACCCTGCCACAAGTCGATGAAAACATTGGCAAAATTGAACGAATTGGGCTTTGATCTGCTTCCCCACCCCCCATACTCGCCAGATTTAGCCCCCAGTGACTACTGGCTCTTTGCTGATCTTTAAAAAATGCTCTAGGGGAGAAAGATTTGGCTCAAATGAGGAGGTCATCGCTGAAAATCAAGCTTATTTTGAAGCGAAAGATAATTTTTTTTATAAACATGGTATTGAAAAATTGGAAAAGCGTTGGAACGATTGTATCACCCTAAAAGGTGACTATGTTGATGAATAAAAAAAAATTTTGCAAAAAAAAATGTTGTTTTCAATGTTAGTCTCGGGACTTATTGATCCATGTGTTACAAGCAAATATAAATGATTTTGTTGAAGTATAACATTTAAAAGTAATCTCTCTCCTTTTGAATTAAAAATTTTAAGTAAGTTCTAAAAGGTAAAGTGCAAATAGTCATATGTCTTTCCTTTATCGTACAAGATGTAAAACCATAACATCTTTGAAAAATAGAGAAATAGTCAATAACTCACTTGTCAGTAACGTAAACAAATTTAAACCAGTTTGAACTAACTTACAGTGCTCAGAATATTAAGAGATAATAACCAAATCAAACCATGTTATAAGTTTTCAAATGAATAAATAATAGATGCAAAAAATGAAGATAAAAACTTGTAGCTTTATATGTTTATGATGCCCCTCATAAAACAACATGAATACATCATCCCTTAGTATACACAAAACTACTAAATATTACATATATATATATATCTTGATTTTTAAAATCCCGTATGAAATTAAAACAAATTGTTACCTAAATCTAAACGAAACAAAGTTATCGATGACATATATTCCACTTTGCATCATTATTATAAGTTTCATAATTATTTTTCAATATTTAAGCAGAATAATTAAAAACAATGACATTTAAACGACAAAAGTTTTTTAACAGATGGAATTTTAATTTCACACTAACAAAGTATCTACTCATTTTCCATAGAATGCAATAAATACATGTAAAAGCAGATAGCCAGTAAAATGCTGCTCGAAAGAACTAGGTCAAATATTTTAATAAAAGTTTATTTAGAAGAATGCATTAGAATTTATTCGCTTTTCTATTCAGAATCATACACGCAGAATTGAAAATATCCTAGAATCGAATGGTGCCTTAGGCGATTTCATGAGAGAAAAGCAAACTTTCTTCCACCCACTTTTTATTTACTGTGAGTTGCTGCTAATTTCGACTTAGAAAAGTAGAACGTATTTACTTTAGAACTTGGAAAGAGAGAGAGAGAAAACGCTGTTGCATGTGTCGAATTTCGAATTATTTTCTTTCTGAAAGGAAACTTCAAAATTAATTATGACTAATAAAAAAAAAATAGAAAAAAAAAAAAGATCTGTTTTTAAATTTCACAAACTTCTGAAAATACGGAATTCAAGGTAATACGAATATAAATAACGACGGACAGTTTGGAAATAATTATATTTTTGATTAAATTTTTTTCTTAATTATTTGCATTATGCTCAACTTTCGTGACTTCAATATCTTTGAAATTCATTTTTCCTTAATACTTCAAAAGCATTTGGGCATATAACGAAATATGCTCTTCAAAATCTATTATTCTTTTAATTCCTGATGGCCAGTTATCCTTACCCGTGTGGTTATAAATTCTGTTACATTAGTTGCAGCTTTCCCGGGAACAAAGCCACAATAGCCTAAAGGTCATGGCCGCGTTTGGTGTCGATTTCGTTGCTTGGAGCCCTGATGCTACAAAGACCCGCCATGTTGTAGGGATGGTGCACGTTATATTTGATTATGGTCCTAAGTCCTCCTGTTGGAATGGTGCGGAAGTTTGGATAGGGAAGTGACAACTAAGGTGGGGGGTTCAGTCACTTGACCGAGACTCAAAATTTTACGGTGAGTCGCCAATAGCCCTCATTTTGCTTCTCAGTACGACTTTAATAAAACCAATCCAATCTTATTTTTATATCATACGAAACAAAATTAAGTTTTATGGGACAGTAGCCAGAATTCGTGGAATGGCTCGATAGCGTGACGGAATCACACAACTTAAGTAAAATTATTCCTTTTATTTACAATTGTATGAGCTATACTCAAGTTACAAAGCGTTTTTGCCTTCTTACTCTTTGCACAATGTCACGAACAAAATATCACGAATAGGAAAATGCATTTGCCTCTGTGCATTTTGTCACTAAGGGATAGAATTCATCAAAATCACTCGAGCAGCGAAATAGTCTCAATTGCCACCTCTATCGCTCATTCCTTGCGGGATCATTTTCTTTCGCTCTCCTCCGGATTCTCTCTTCGCCTTCTCTTTGTTTTTCTCCTTCCCTTTTAAATTAAGGTAGGGCTGACTCGCGCCCCCTTAGATTCATTTTCATTTCCGATTGGACATTCAATGACTTTCACATACAACCTCCATCTCTGACCTCCAACACCATTAGTTCTTATCGGACAATATCCAATTTAACGCATGTGAACGCAGGTGCCACAGTTGTAATAATCAGTTACAGCTGTAATAATGAGAGAACAATATTCTACCTAAAGACTGTTTATTTCATGATGAATGAGAGAGGGGTAATAACATGGTGATGAACGCTATGAAGGCTTTGGCTATCAAGACAGAAGCGAAAAAGGCAGAAGAGATATTCATTTTGGAACAGATCAGCAGCACAGTGTCCGCCTTCACGTTCAAAGCGGATAAAAAAACTATATGATGTTTTAGAATTAAATGAAACTCGTAGAGGCTAAGTTCGAATTAACTGCTATTTTCATTTCATTTTCACACGCAAGGCCGAAGCAAAAAAAAAAAAAAAAAAAAAAAAAAAAAAAAAAATTTTTTTTGCTTTTCTCTCTACATAAGGGATTTTACATTTTAGACGTTATAGATCATGCGGTATAGGTGAAGGGATTCTCAGGAACTTTAGTGGCAGAAAGAAAGTCTGGTAAGGATTATCTTTATAGATCTGAATCCTTGGGAACAGTTAACTTCGTTGGTTTTAAGAGTGTGTAATTGCATAAATGAAAATTAAAAAGGAAATGTGTCAATAAATATGAATGAATCCTTTACTTTTAGGTGAGAGGATGGGAAAATTTAGGAAATTAAATTGTTATTCAGTGAAACTATTACATATTAATGTTAAGTCATTAAACACACACACACACACTAAATTTTTTGAAAAGATCCAAAAAATACTTCCACTTTCAGTTTGAAACAAAATATTTAGAAAAGCATATACAATGTAACTGGTGGCATTCTGTAAATTATTAACAAAAACCAGTATAAGCTAATTTTCAATATTCAGTAAGACAAAAATTTATTTTTAAAAATAATTCTTGTACACATATAGTCACATTTCGAAAATTAATTAGAAATTCTAGATATATTATTAATTTAAATGATGAAAACAAAAATAAAAAAATAGAATAGTATTAAAAAAAAAACACTTTCGATGCAGTTAAAAAACCCATCAAGGAATTTAGAGTACAGAGAACCAGCGACCTCTCTTTTAACCTCCTCATCGAAAGTGAAAATTACTCCATGAAGGTGAAGCTGTAAAATGAAGAATAAGTAAATTTAAAGAACCCACAATATCAGGGCTGCATGGTGGAGGAGTTGCATGGTGATGAATTAAAACATTATTCCTTTTGAACACTCTTATCTTGAATCCGAATTAATATTGTTCAGCAAACAATAAAGATGTTGCAGTTCATGGTTTGCCTATTTCTCAGGTATTTCTTGTACACAATACCACTGCAAACTCGCCAGATACACGTAAGAAATTTCATCTTTGTAAAAGACAGATTTTCAATCTTTCTTTCAGAACGTTCTTACACAGACCATCCACAAATGTGACCTGTATTGTCATGCAGATATCAATATGTGTCAAACATAATCATTCCATGAAGGAATGAACAGAATTACCTTTCTCCTGACAAAAATTTCTACACCTCTGTGCTTGGCTACGTTTGTTAAAATCTTTCAAAATATTTGAGACACAACGATTCAATTTTAAGAAAAAGATTGTGGTATTTATTTTGTTATGCAACTATCTACTTCAATTCTTTGCATAAACTATAATCTTCAATGGTTTATTTACTGTTTATGCACCGTTTTTTTTCTCTTTCAGATGATGAAACAAGGGATAATTATATAGCCTATGTTGTTCTGTATCCCATAAAATCAAATAATCAGTCATCATGTATGGAAATTGGCCGTTCAGGGACAGTAGTATCTCCAATGATAAAATCTTTATTTTTGAATTCATGATTCCAGAGTTTCAGGGTATCTAACAACATAAACAGTGTATCTTAAAAATTGAACACATTCAATGACTATCCCATTCGTCTTAGCATTGGTATATTTTCTGAAAATATAGAAAATCCCATAAGATAACTCTCAATGTAAATTAAAATGTTTCGTGTTAACTATATGGTGGATCCCCACGATCATGGAACAGTGAATTTTAAGTTGGATTGATCCCTATTGGACTCTGAATTTATGCATGAAAGTCTCATGGAGGTTTACTGTATCATTAATTTTCAGAAGTGAGAATGGGATTTTAAAAAGAAAAGCACTTTCACACTTTCACTCTCTCTTTTAGGTTACCTTGCATTCCTCCTGGCATCACGCTGAAAAAAGAAGTTTGCCAAGATTTAGGTAGACACACACATTTAGACATTCACACAGATACGTCGCAATCGCGAGTCACGTACAAAAAACTTATACTAATTTCTTTAAGCAATGTAATAAATCTAATTTAATTGATGAGGTATCGCAACTGTCACACTTCTCTTGGTAAGAATTGTTAACATTAATCAATTGTTTCAATAAACTAATTGAATGCACCAAATGATGATCTTCTCATTTGAGTCATTTTTCTTAATCTTATTATTTTATTATTTTCTATGACCATAGTCTTCTTCTCACTATCCACTAAACGATAAGATCATTTGACATAAATGATTTAAAAATTCATAGTTTAAAATAATAAATGAAATCAGAGAAGAAGGATTCGTATCACTAAGATATTAAGAGTTATCTGCTCATATTCCGTTATTATGTACTACGTACACTCGTAGTTCAGGTTTTACGGGTCATTTTTATATTTAACTTGTAAATTAACATATTTTCTAAAATATTAAGCAATAATATTACGTGTTACACATATTTTAAAAAAATTATAAATTATCATCGAAATAAAATAAAATTTTACTATCGAGTCAAATACGTCTTCACAAATTGAACACATATGAGCATGTTATAAATACGAGGATGCTAACAGTTATATTTCAATTAATTTAAGATGTTTATTCATATTATAGTGGGCATTCGTTACTGGATCTGATTTTGTAAGCTTTCAGTTCCAAATTCTAAATTTAGATATTGAGTGTACAAAATATTAAAAATTGTTATAACTAGATTAAAGCTATAAATTGAGTTTAATGACATATGACTCTTAACAATCTGATATTTTCATAACGCAGCATAATGCTGGAATCTCATTCGAAATAGTTTTGTTTTTCTAACGTAAATAAACCATTTGAAAAAAGATTACTATACGGTAATATAATATTAAAGCATTTCCACAAACTCCGACTCAAAAAGAGAAAAATTTGAATCATAAGTTTATTTAATTCAAATAATTATTTCATATATTTAATTAGTTAGATTGTCAAAGCATCTGACAAATAGAAACATTTATAAGAACTTACAAACTGTTGGAAAATAGAAAGAAAAAAAAATTCCTTTTAGCATTTTGATTAATGGATGAAATCATGCTATTCGTTTAATTTAAGTGTATATTTATTTTATTATAATACATCATTATTATAAAACGAACAAAATTTTGGCTTATTCGTTTTCATTATTATATGCATTTGTAAGTAATTTGATATTGAGTGTGTGGTCTTCTGAAGTATCCGGAGAATTAAATTTCTCGTTATACGTATATTTGTATAAAATAAAACATGTAATGGTGCAATAAAAGTACATAAGAAACATGTGAGTTATTAATGCTTTACCTGATAACAACATTATCAAAAATTAAATCAAATAATTAAAATTATTAAAAAACTGATTATGATCGAGTATTCGATTCAATGATTAATTTAGAATAAATAAGAATAAACTATTGATATGAAAAGTTTGAAAAGAATAAATAAATAAGTAAACAAAATAGAGAGAGGGGGGGGGAAAGAAAGTAATATCGAATGCTGTTTCTGGAATAGGACAAACATTCAAGGTTAAACGAATTTTAAAAGATCCGAGTAAACTACTTTATGGCAAATATGTAGAAAAACCAATAAAATTCAAAGACCAAAATTCTTAAAAAAAAAAAAGAAAGAAAAAAAAAGAAAAATTAATAAATCCCCGAAATTAAACAAAAAAAAAAAAAGAAACAAAATAGAAATAGAAAAGAAACAAAAAAAAGTTTATCGATATTAATTAACTAAAATCTGCATTAAAATTCTGATATACACGTTCTAAGATGAGGAAACATAAACTGGATTACAAGTTTTTATTCCGTCATTCAATTGTTCTCATCCATATTTGTAACTCTCAAAATGGCGTTGTACACATTTTATTTGCCACTAATTCTACTTGATATACAGGGTGTTTTGTAACTCATGCACTAAAATCTCAGTGGCTATAAAACACATCTAATTAAACAAGCAATTTTCACTAGATAATGCAGAAGCGGAGAGCAAGTGGTGAACCGTCAGAAGCCACTGTAATGGAAAGCATAAAACGCGAGTAATTAACACATCGTCATTTCGTAAAATGAATACAATCTTTTCTTCAGTGGATACCGTCATTTCTACCACGAATTACTGAACTCTAGAATGAATAATAATTTGCCTTAAATTTTAATTTACATAAGAATTTCATTTCTTTTCTTATGATAAATTTTCAAGAATAAAGTATGTTTATGTGTTTCATCCTCCGTGTTTTATCTTATGCATTTTATCAAAGTAGTATTATAGCCAGACATCAGAAAAGTAAGTAAAAAGAACTAAAATACAGTTTTCAAATAATTGTGATCATTTTTCAAATATCTGGAAATAATTATTCCCCAATGAACAGAAATAATGAAAAAAAAAAAAATTATTTTTCCGAAGTGTTTAAATTTTCACCTATCGCAAAAATATTTTTATTGAATAGAACATTTTATGTTTCCATTTCAGAAACATGGCCGTTGCCTCCTCTTTTTTTTTCTATCTTCATAGTGTAATAAATATCTAGATTAATCATCATTGATAACCTGTTAATTACCTAACGTATGTTGCACAGAAAATGTTTTTATTTATATGTCCGTTTTTGGCAATACATATACCAATCAATAGTAATATAAATAAACAATTTGGTGCTGAGAAATTAAGATAATTAATAAGTAAAGCATTTTTACTGAAAGTTGTTTATTATTTTAGTTTTTTTTTTTTTTTTTTTTATCAAGATAAAAGCTCGTCGCAAAATTTCATTTAGCCTGTTATAATAATAGTTTTAACTAACATATGAATTTTTATGTTCAAGAATGTCAGTTTCATCGATCAATCCCGTAAATAACATTTACACTGCATCTAATTTTAATACTTATATTCTTTTTCTTATCAACAATAAAAAAGAAACATATCCGTTTTTAGACAAAAAACAACTAAGTGAATGATTTTCATTTTTAATTTAATAACTAATTTATTTGGCATTTTCAAAACAATTTGTAGTTTCTTCAGTGTTCATAAAGAATTTCAACATACTAATATATTTTATAACATTTTAATAATTTTTATGCGAAATGAGAAGCATCAATATTAAAAGCTATATAATAATAAATTTTTCAACTAATTTAGAACTTTTAGATATGGATACATTGCAAATTAAAGATGATTTTTCTGATTTATTTTGCAATATATATTCATACAAAATTATATTAAAATGTAAAAAAAAAATTGTTATCATATCACAAAAACTTAGTAAGACTTGTTTATTATGCTTTATATATGAGAAGTGTAGGCAAAATTTTAAAGATGACGATAGAGAACATTTGAAACAAGGATTTTGTATCCTAAATCCTCAATATAAAATAGTATAATATTATAGATAGTAATATCGGGAAACTTGTGGAATTAGTCAATTTTTATTCATTGCTAAATTGTAACATTTTACTTAAGAATTTTGAACATTATTAATATGAAACACTGTTTGTTACATAGTGTATTAGTTTAAAATTCATGATGTTCCCTTTTCAAACTCTTCGATATCACATTTTCCTTCTTCATTGAAAGCTGTGACTAAATTTATCATACAAGCCTGCAAAATAGATATAATTAAAAATAATTTCAAAAGCTCTATATTTTTACATATGTTAAACAGTTTTGAAAAAATCATTTATTTTAATTTTATAATGAATCAAATGTTATTTAGAATTCAAGGCTTTTTTTGTTTTAAGATTACAAATGATAACCGTTTCCTCTTAAAAAAACCAAATGCTGTGGTTCTCTATCCTTTTATTCCATTAATTCTATATCTGAGTTAGCATGAATACTTTGAAACTAAGTTTATTACAATTTTTCGATGTTATTGCTACAAATACCAATTTCTTTTTAACTTACCTTCATTAAATGGTATTAACCTTCACGTTTCTCTGATTTTTTATAAGGCTTCTCCCATTTTTTTTAAATATGAAATTTTATTTGAAAAATTCTTAAAATAGATAAATTTGTTTATCTTCTTATGTATTTCTTCCATTATTGAGTTCTACAGCCATCTTATAAAGTGTAATTATAGTCGATAAGTTTGAATTGCAATTAAAGATAAGTAATAGAAAGACTGAACGCGTTATTATGGATCAAAATATGTAAGATCACTCTATTTGTTTCGAATCCCTCATAACTTAGTTAAACCTTATAAATGTTCAAATAATTAAGTTTTAGCTTACCAAATTACGCATTCCGATTCTAGCACTTCTCTACAGCATATTCGACCCCTATTATTCTGATAAGGGGTCACATCCAACAACTACAATTTTTTCTATTAATTATGATGATTCTCACTCCAACCTGTATAATTATCAGCTTTTTGTCATCAACTATCTCCCCTCTCCTTCGTTTTATGTCATTTTCGCAAATATATCAATATCTCTGTTCACCTTGCACGCATTTCATCTTTATTTAATTTACCTAAATATGCTTCTTTTGCTTGACAAAGAGTTACAGTTGTATACAATTCAAGTTACAAAAAGTCCCCGAGGTAAGTGAACCGCAAATTGCCCCAAATCACATCCTTACTGCTTTTTCAGATTTATGGAATTATTTTTTCAAATTATGAATAGAAAATGTTATTTTATTTTAATAAATTTGATCCTGATTATGTATTCCTGCGTTAATAATATACTCAGGAATACATAATCAGGAATACATAATTAGGAATACGTAAGCAAATAAACTAAGTTCTTTTGGATGGTCTGCATTTCAAATGATGCTTGATGAGAGGGGCATAATATTTTTTAACGTTATTTGATCTTTTGTATTTGACTCACTTTTCATAATAAATAAATATATGTATAATTCTTTTTCCAGCTTCAAACATTAGGCCGAAGATTCAGATGAGAAATGAAATAAACCAGATATAATTTTGTGCACCGCTGGCCATTAAAATTGCAGCACCAGGAAGGAATGACCAGACCAACGTCAAAATTATATGAAACAAAGATGATTTCAAGATATGCGAATAAGTAGTATTTCAGCTCATTCAGATGAAGCAGGAGGGAGAAACGACATCTGAAGTACTGCCTAAAAGAAAAGTTATGTAGTGGATTTCTCATTTGGAAAGCGTTTTATAAGGTCGGAGTCTGCTCAGAATATCGTGTTATGCATCGGATAAGAAGAAGAAATGCTTACCAGCTGGTGCCAGAATTCGATAGAGGCAGGATTGTTACCTATCCTGAGTGTGGATAATCGTTTTGTGATACTGTCCGTCTCACTGATGAAAATCTAACCACTGCAATGCGAATATGGAATCAATAGGTTGCTGAGGGTCATACTTAATGACATGCAGGATCGTCACGCCCACCCATGACTAAAGTTTTAGAGGACAGACATAACGTGAGGTCGGTTGTAAAAAACTTTACGACCACATCACGGACCATTAGTCAGGACATAAGAATGTTTGCTTCACGCCCAGTATTCGTTCTTATGGTATGACGATGTTTGCTGCAGCGTAGACTGTAAGCAAGAAGACCATTACTTCGACTTCCATTGACAATGCAGCACAGAGAGAGGCTGCGATTCTGGTAGAACGAACGACAAAACTGGATACACGATTGGCCCAATGTCGTCTTTTCAGACGAGTCCTGGTTCTGCGTGCAGTATTTTGATGGCTGTATGCGTGACTGGAGTCTCCGAGAAGTCGCCTGCTTGCATTCGATATCTGTAAAGGGACTCTGCACCTATTGTGATGGTTTGGGTGGGCATTTCTAGTTCGGATCGTCCGTAATTTGATCTCTGATCAGTACATTTCTTATTTCTTACGTCTAGTGGTTGTGTTCTATCTTCTAGGCCAAACAAATGCCATCTTCCAACAAGATAATTCATGACCATATATTGTAAGTCGTGTACTGACCTTCCTTGTTACGCAGGGTATTCGACTCTGCACGCACGGTATCATGATCTATCATCCATTGAAAACATCTGGTCAAGGTTTCTGAGAGAATAGCCCATTACCCCATTCCAGCTAATAAGGTTGGTGAAGTGTAGTATAGACTTGAATCACACAGCATGGAATGATTGCCCGCTTTTGTCATCCAAGCCCAGTTCGACTTCAGGATTAACCGGGTAAAGACCATTTTAACTGCCAGGGGTTTCGGTTGTTTCCATTGATTTCGCACTCCTTTAAGCCCCCAATCTGCTTGCAAATTTAATTATTTGCTTTCATGCCATACTATTTACGTACAATAAACATAATTTTGTATTTTCTCTCCTTCGTGGTGTTACAATTTTAATGGCCGGAAATGTATTATAATGAACTAAAGGTGCAATAGATACTAGTGATGTATTAGATATCGTGCAAAATCGGGAAAGGAAACTGGGAAATGCCTTGTGTGTTTATTCTACGATTTGTGTGTGTGCGTGCAACAAAGTAAGGCTCGCAGGGTAATTGGATGTGTAAGCGTATGTACCCCACTTCAACTGACTCAGAACAATAGGTTGCTATTTAATATTTAAAGAATCAATATTTATTTATCATTAGTTTCGTATTGTGTATGAGAATATCACTCGTTTAAATAGAGTAAAAGTTAAATTAGCTCCAATATTTACAAAGTGAATTGCTAATTGAATTTTTTCCCAGTTCGCGTAAACTCTGTCGAATGAATTATTCGTCGATTTCTACAATTTTAGCAAACTGTTCCGAATACCCAAATGGCGGGAGTTACAGATCCAAACACTGATTTTTTAGAATTTTTGTTCCTCGTTGTCGGTGCAGGTAGATTTGGATGAGAGTCAAATTCAATCTTTTCTCTTCCATTTAACAAACATTTAAATCACTAAAAAGCCTTATTGTGGTATGAAAATTCATCACCATATACTTCCTTTAACAAAGTATGAGTTTCTGCGGTCGATGGTTTCAGTTTCAGAAGTTCACAGACTACTAGGGGGAAGGAATGGAAAAATGAGTTGTCACGTAGCTCGTCCATGTGCCGTTTGATGTTGACACGCGTACTGCTTGTCTGTAGTTTGATCAGTATAGCTATTTTTTAGCCAAACCACTAATCAGTCTAGGCGCAAACAATACATTTGCAGTTTTTATGCGTATAAACTCTTCTTACAATTAAATTTTTCTCATAAATCATCTCGGAAAACATTAGATTAAACCTCAAAATAATATTAGAATGAAAAGTTAAAGGCGCAATATAACACATGATACGTTTATAGTAGATAAAAAACCCAGAAAATATCAAAACACCTAAAGATTCAAGTGAAAAGACTACAGTCTAAAGACATTGAGACAAACACAAACGAGGTGTACTATTTGCATAGTATTTCTTTGCACATATAAACAATGATTATATACATATGCACTATAAACAATGTTAATATGCATGTGCACTATAAACAATGTTAATCATTAAAAAAGGTATCCAGAGTAATGGATATAATGCACAGTGAATTTGTGACTAAAAAAGCTTATTTCTCACAAACTTTTAAATACTTGTAGACCTTCCCTTAATACTTGTAGCGCTTTACTTAAATCAGCAGATATTGTACGGCGTAGTTAAATAGTCAATAAATTTACAATTCCAAGTGAATAGACGTCAGAAAAAAGGGCAACGCATTATGCAATATCGCACTCGCGGATTATACACACTTTCCAATTATTCTCCTCGAACCTGAATCTTAACTTAGTATTGGCTAATGAAGTTCCAGATTACCGACTCAATCGTAAGTAGGGAAGTATTTCTCTGATGCAACTGGTTCGATTCGTATCAACATTTACCTGAACCGGAAGTCTCTTCTAATCAATTTTAACTAAAAACGAACAACTACAACCATTCTCTCCAAATAATTTAGAAACATCTATCGGCTTCTCGTTTTATTTCAATTCAATTTTGCTTGAATATCACTGTCCTTGATAAGTTTATAACATTTCTTATCTTTTTCTATCATATGTCATTTGGTTGGAAAGGAGTTGGAATTTTATACAATTTAAATTACAAAAAAATTCCAAGGCTACCGAAGAGAATGCTATGACTATCCTAATGTTACTTACTAAAAACCACATATGTAACCAACAGATGGAACGGAAGTAGAAGGAAACAAAGTAAGAAAAAAAGTGAAAGGAGCAGTAAAATGTATAAAATAGGTTGTCTCCATTAATAAACACAAAACTAATTTAAATAAAGCCTGATAAAACATTTGTTATAACTTAGAATAAATATAAATCCCACTGGAAGAGTCTAATATACTAATACAGGTAAGAAGTAGCTTATTTTCAAAAGGACAAGGAGGTTAATAAAGTTTTCTCAGTTTACTTAATTTAGGAGTAGAATTGTCCAAAAAAAGTGCATACCCTTCTACTCGAAGCTATTGGCATTGTTAAAACTTAAGAGTAGTTAAAGTAAGCTTTTATTGTTTAATTACCTAATTTACGTAACATGATGATTTTCTAAGAATAAACTTGCATATGCAAGTTTATTCTAAGTCTAAGTCTTTCCTTATCACTGAGTAAGAATGAAAAAAGTCTTAAAAATTTTGTGGACAAACTTTCTTAAGTTCAGAGTCTTAAGGGCATTAGTTGACATTAAATGTAAAAATGAATTACTCTCCAATCTAAAAATACCGGAAAATTAAAAAAAATAGTACTTTTCAAAAAAGAATTCAGTAGAATTTTTATGCATGTTAGCCGTTTTCGAAAAACTTATTAGATGAAAAAATTATTTACATGTTTTTAAGTAAGTGGCCTGTGTGAAACCTCTGACACATCTGCTTAATAATTCAATTGATGCTAATCGCTAATAAATAGGTAAGATTTTGGGGAAATATTCTACATTGATTAGTGTTTTTACCCAATCTATGTGAAAACCTGATTTTTTTCCACGTGCTAATGATGATTGGTAAAAACACCAAGAGTCTGTACCAGAAGGGCACGTTTTATGTTGTGGCTTCTGGTCTGTAGATATACAATGGAATAGGGTAGCATAAATTGCAGTTTTCATTGCCTCTACATTACCTTTATTTTTGCGTACAGCAGTAGTGTAGTATCTAGTTAGTTTTTTAACTGTCTCTTCTTTCAAACTACCGTGTTTCTTTCCTCCCAGAGTTACACCTTTCCCTCGCCAATCTTTTACTGTCTGCCTCAAAGCTGTTCCTAATCTTTTGCTCACATGGTTGATGCATTCTTCTTTTTTAATTTGTATCTCACTTCCATACACATTCCTTTCTTTTAATTCTAAGAAAGTCTTAGAATCCCCATCAGAGAGCAAAGTTTGTACCGGAAGCCAATGCTCTCAGATCATAATTTCTCATCATAGTCAGATTCCCATAGTTTCACAGCTGCATTTACTTCCATTGCACCAGATGATCCAACATGTGTCGCACTACAAACATCCTGATGTCCTTCATACCAAATACGAAATTCAGCACTGTCTTTTCCAAGCTCAAATTTAGTCTGTTCACATTCTCCTTACCACTTTGACATTACTTCGTAGTCTATCGCAAAGCCAGTGTCAGCAAGTCGATAACACATCCTATTCCGATATTTGACATATGTCCTCTAGTCAACCATCTTCCATCATATGACACTCCAATATCGACGATATCCTTATCATTCCTTGAGCCATACGCCTCTCTGACACCTTAACGAATATCAAGCAACAGCAGATTTGACCCAACGAGATGTCCATTCAGAACTTATGCCTTGTAGGAATTAAAAGTTTTACTAGATATTATATTTAAATTCATATGCATGCAGAATTTTTCCATCACGGAGTAGCCAAGTCCCAAACTTAACATACCTTGCACTAATCTCCTATTTTCTTCAAACGGATCATTAAAAAATTGATGCTTGCTAACATTTGATATTTGATGTAATTTAGTATCAACCAACTGTTTTAAAGAACATGTTTCACTTTGGGTCTGGTCACAATTAACACATACAACAGTCATTTTATATACAAATCCATTTCTTTGACCAAAGCAAAGTTTTAAAGATGAACTATAACAAATATTCCATAAATGATCAGTAAACAAATTACTTAAACATTTAGTATCCACTATAATGTAATTTGGAACATCACTGAAATATTTACTTTTATCTTTAACACTCGTATTCAAAACATTTGTATTCTGAAGTCTTGTAGTTATATCAGCTAAAGGCTGGTTTTTAGAATTGTCAATTTCAGCAGTACCCCATCTCTTAGAAATATTGCTTAACTTCGCAAGATGCGAAAATTTTGTCCGAGGCATCTTCTCAACAGAAAAAACTTAACTTAAACAAAGCAAGAAGCTTTTAAGTTATTTAAGTTATATAAATTATATTCAAAATAAATATAGATCTGGAGAAAGACGTTTTTTTTTTATCAATTTTATCTAAGTAACTATAAGCATACCAAAAACTCCAAATATAAACAAACAGAAACGTTTTCAGTAGTGAAAGTTGAAGCTAATAACACTTCTCTCCAAGTATTGATTTTATTAAAAAATATTAGTAATTAATTAAATTTAAGAATAGAAAAATGCTTTGAAATGAAACCGAAATTAACCACGCCCCCTCACCTGTCAAATATAGTGACTGCCAATACTCAGAAAACTTCAAATATCTTAAAAATTATTTGGTTATTAGGTCTAAAATTTGGGGCCAAGATTCCCAATCATATGGGATACTAGAAAATGCAAAAAAAAAAAAAAATACTTTTTGATAAATTTATCATTTTTTGGGTATTGTGTAGCCTTAAGTATCTTTTCTGTGATGGTTTCTATACATGAAAATATTTTTGCAATATTCTGAAGTGACTGTAAAAACACTAAGAGTCATTGCATGTACATTTAAAAGATCTTTGATAGATGTTCCTCGTAATTTATATCAGCATCAATGAATATGCTTTCCTGCGGAAGTTTCGAGCAATGAAACTTATTTATAATATTTTGATTACGTATTTTTTAATAGATTTGTGTCATCGATTATCGAAAAACCTTCATTGATAATTTTTAAAATCAATTATTTGCTTTAAAATCTACTGAAACTCTACCTTTTCTTGAATAAGTATTAAATCTGAGTCAAAAATTAATAACATCACATTCATAATTTTTTACACTTAAGAAAGTTAATTATAATTTTAAATTTAATTATAAGGTCAAATCGAAGGGAAAATTAGACTTGACGAAAAAATCCAGTGGGTGACAAATCGTAAAAAGATCGTAGTTCGTACTCTTGATTGTAGAATATTTTTAACAGTTTGGGAAGTTAAAAGATAGTAATGTTTTTTCATTGAGGGTGTTTTAAGAGTGGTTCGTATTGCTGCGTCAGTACATCAGTACTCAAAACTGAATGTAAGAATACCTGTACCAGTTTTATGAGTTATTATATTAATTATCCAGTCTTTATGGGTTAATCACTTAAAACGCACAGATATTCGCCGTGAAATTGTCGATGTTTATTAGAAATATGCAATATTGTGGCTTTCAATTTCGAAATGGAGCGAATGATTTGAAAAGGGCTGCACCGATATCAATGGCGAATATCATCTTAGGTAACCTGAAAGTTACACCAGTTCAGAAACTCTGTTGCCGTTGTCGAGCAAGTTCTTTGTTTCAATCGACGGAAAGAAATTAAGGACACTTTGATTAGTTAGAAATTTTATATCAAAGATTGTATTCCATCTTTCACGAATATCTACAATTTAGAAAGTTGGGTGGGAGATGTATTCCTCAACTTTTGATGGCCGTACAGTAAGAAAAATGTTGGTAGGTTTGTTTCCATTTTCTCCTACGAAAGGCTGCAGATGGCGCAAAATCCATACGTCGCATAATCATAGTGGGCGAATCCTGGTTTCACTAATTCACACCCACAACGAAACGCTCTTTTATGGAATGTTTATACAAGACCTCTCCCAAAAGGCAAAATCCCAAAGCCCAACCGTCTGCTGAAAAACCGTGGCCTCTGTGTTTCTCTCAATCGAGAAGGCGTTGTTGCACCTATTTCAAGGCCAAAGAAAGCGAAAGTAGTAATTGACTCATACTACAAAACATCACAGAATCTGGAAACGGCTATCAAAAACTGTCGAAATGACAAATTATGCGTTGGCACCATGCACATGCAGATAACGCCAAACCCTATGCACTTAACAAAATTAAAACGTTGCTACAGAAAAGCGATTGGGAGTTTGGCCCACCCATCACTCAGCCCTGATTTACCACCGTGTAATTGACACTTGTTTGGACAAATTAAGCACGATATCTCCAGTCAACATTTTCGAACAGATGCCGAAATTAACTGGCTATTTTGATTTGGTTGGAAAGCACTATTGTACAGTGGAAATTTCTATTGTACTGTAATGGGAAATCTAATCGTATGGAATGATAATAGTTTTAACTCGCTTGGAGAATACATCGAGAAATGAATTATGCTACGTTATTTAATACAAGGAATATATATTTCTATTTGTCCTTTTTATTTTTGAGCATTTTTTCTCAAGATGAACTTAATTTTTGATTCTCCCTCATATAATAATATTTTTGATTAATACATTATCTATTATGCTTTCCCTTTTTTAAAAGAACAGCTCAGAATTTCAGTTTGCCTAAAAATAATGAGTAAAGTAAAAACTTAAAGAGTACAGTGTCGAGGAACACGAAAGGCAGAAATAAGAGCTTTATTTACCAATGATTTTGATTATCAAAATGCCTGCAATATTTTTTTGATAATTTTAAATACTAATAATGGAAATTAACATTTAATTTGAAAATTTGAACATTCACTTTGAGTTCTAATTAAAATAATTTTGAATTGTAGCTTAATTCGACAACCACGAGAAAACAACGCTAAGTCTTCAGTTTGTTTTTAAAAATATATTAAATTATGATATTTACCACCATGAATTCGAAATGCTCACAAACTTTTTTAGGATATCTTTTCTCACAACCTATCTGAAAAATAATAAGAAAAATAAAATTATATTAAAACTGATGAATAATGGTTTGGAAAACATTTTAAAATAATGAAAAGCATTGAAAAATGAATTGTATATTAAAATAATTAAAATAATGAAATGACAAACATTTTAAAATAATGAAAAGCATTGAAAAATGAATTGTATATTAAAATAATGAAATGGCAAACATTTTAAAATAATGAAAAGCATTAAAAAGTGTTTTATAAAACTTTCTTAAAGAAATATTAAATATTAACTTACTCCAGTTATTTCCAATCCTCCTTGTGCTATTTTATCAAACCTGTATTTCTAAAATGCAAAGTGTGATATATTAAATTATAATGAAGAATAGCAAAGATAAAATTCACAATGTAAAAACTGAAACACATTTTTAATTGGTAAAACCATTCGTTTATGATATCCAGTTTTTAACAATAGAAAATGAATTATTCTGATATATATATATATAAGAAAACAGAAATTAAAAAAAAAATGATTTTTTTATATGGCATTGTCTTTGAACACACAATCTAACTGAAATGCTCATATGTAAAAAAATATTTACATATTTATTATATTCTTGTTTAAATATAAATATTATTAGTATTTTGTGCAGTAGAATATTTTTATTTTAGTTGGACTACATTTTATACAAATATGCATATAGTGAGACTAAAACACATCCCCAAAAATTTAACGTTAATTTTTTTATCAATTACAAAAATTCATTTGCCATATAAAAATATTATTAAAGTTAGTGTGTTGTGAAAACTGAACTAATTTACATTCAGTGAAGACTTCTAAAAATATCTCGAATGTGTATTTTCGAGATTATTGGAAATATTCAACGAAATTTTTCTTAAAATTAAAAAAAAAAAAATTAAACTAAGGGAAAAATTATTGATTGCTTTAATATTCTTTAACTTATTTAGGTTGAAAAAAAAGTAATTCTCTTTTAGATTTAAATGATTATAAACATTTTTTGTCTTTAGGAGCTCTAAAATTTAATCATCGTGAAGTAATCAGAAAATATTCAAAGTAATCATAATCAGCTGTAAATCATAATGTAAAACAGATATGACAATAAATAGTTCCTCTTATTAATATCGAAATCCATATACTGAGTTGAGTTAATTGTATTCGAGAAGTGTCTCATTCGATGCAAGTGAGTTCGTCAGGGAAGACATTATTGCTTAATTCTAGACTCCGGATTAAGCATTGCTAGATTCCGGAAGGTGTGAGGTATCTTCAGAGAGAGATCATGATACTGCATGATCTGTGAAGGAAACTAGTAAACTGCGTTTTAAATTATTTGACATTTTTTCAGTCGGACTTATCAACTTATTAACTAATAAAGGATTTTACGTTGTCTGTAAATAAAAATAATAAGAGAGAGATGCTACATATTTTTATTTTAAATACATTTTAAAAAGATTAATGATCAACAGATGTATGAACAGTTATCAAGTGCTATGGTTTAAAATATTAGAAAAGTTTTTATTCTTATAAAAAAGAAATTTTTATAAATAAATCGTCAATAACAAATCTTAAACAAATATGTATTTTCCAAAACTTGTTAATTAAGATCATTTGAACGGATTCATAAACTTGTGCAACAGTTGCTGAATATTATAAATTAGTTAGGGATATAATGCTTTGCTTTTAATACATATGTTTGCTGGAATTTTTTATCAATTAATTTTAACCCTGAAATGTATATCTTTTGTGACCTTGCCTAAATTTAAAAATTATTATGAAATATATATTTGAATTTCTTGTTTAATAATTTTATTCCTAAATCATTTCAGAAAATATTAAAAAAGTAATTGTTAATTTTAAGCACAAAAAAATGAATTTGCTTTTTTTCATATAAAATACCAATGTTCACGCTATGTTAATTTAAAGTAAATTGTATTTAAAATTGAAATGTTTATTAATGTTATATATTCCTGTTTAATATTACTTTTTTTATACCAGGTTAATTATTTAATTAATGTATCAAAAACAAGTTTGAATATGTTTAACTTCGAATTAAATCTTAAGAAATTATATCACAGACAACCCATATATTTATATAAAATATACATTTAAAATGAACAATTACACGCATATCACTGTTGACTGCACATAATCCTCTGTCGTTCAAATCATATACGAGAGCTATTCAGAAAGTAAGGAACGTTTTGGAATTAAAAAGAAACTAAGTACAAGAAAAAAATATTATATACATCAGAAAAAGCGACTAAAATTCTACTTTTCTACATAGTCACCAAACAAATTGAGGCACTTATCATAGTGGTGGACAAGCTTTGAAATTCCTTCGTCATAGAATTTTGCCGCCGGTATCCGGACCGGTAAGTCCGTGAAAATTGTGGAAAACTAAGCGAAAGCTCCGTTATTGTGAAACGGCGGTTTTCACGACTTTAGCGACCAGTTCGTCATTCACAATGCTAGGACATCCACTCTTCTCTTCATCGTGAACTTTAGTTTGGCCATTTTTAAACTGAGTGTATCATTTCCGGATTGAACTTTCATTCATTACGTTGTTTCCGTATACTTCACACACTTGCCGATAAATTTCCATAGGTTTTAAGTTTTTTGCCAACAAAAACCGTATCACAGACCGCACCTCACAACTGGCGGGATTTTCAATTGCAGCGCACATTTTAAATTTGAATATCGAAAAAACGGGCAGCGTGGAAATGTTCCGGTCGTGATGGCTGGACGCCGACTGAGCTGCCGAGCACGCAGACACCAAAACACACGTGATTGGCGCGCGCCTAACGACGTCAGACGGAAACGTTCCTTACTTTCGGAATAGCCTTCGTATATACTTGTAATCATATATAACCTTGTTTAATATGCATAAAAGCGAATTAAAATTTAAGAAATTATATCAATAACAAACCATACATTTTTATATTTAATTATAAATTTATATATAAAAATAGTAGTTAAAGAGATAATTGATCAAATCGGAAAATTCTCTTAATTTTGAACACCAGTGTGGAACAGATTCTTAAATTAGAAATAAAGTTTAAGAAATTATATACTAGACAACATATAAATTGTTATCAAAAATAAAGTATAAAATGAACAATTACACGTTCATCACTCTTGAGTGCACAGAATTCTCGGTCGAACATATCATATATGTCCTTGAAATCAGTTAATTCAATCTTTTCTTTAAACCATTCAAGAGAGATCTGTAAATCCTTTAGAAATAAGCAATAAAATAGTTAAAACAGATAAAATTAATAAATTAAAAATATACCAGTATATATTCATAAAGTTAACTTAAAATCGCAACTAATTTGTATGATGTTGAACTTCATATTAAAAAAAATACTAAGTTTTGATAAGTCTAAAATATACCAAAAGCACAATTAATGAAGCCCAAAGTAATACAAAATAAATTATGTATAAACATAGGCTGTCTTTAAGATGAGGCAAAATTCTTGAATTATCTTCACTTATCAGAGGCTTAAGACGTCTCTAAAGACAGAAGTCACATGGATTGTGTCCTGGGTTCCAGGGCTGACACTGGTTAAAAAAGCGTTGGCAGATGATGTGTATTTTTGTGAAGTAATTTATGAGGATGTCCTTAATACAAAGGGTCATATGTAAAGGAGCCGCATGCAAGGTACTTGCACACGCCATGCAGTGATTGTGAATATTACTGAAACTCTAGTACTAAATATTTCGAAAAATTGCTCGATATTAAATGGTTCAGAAATCCACACCCACCATAACGTTTGGTGAATACAACGAAATATCAAATTTTGTTCGGGGATTTTCCATTTCTGAAATTCGATAGTTGTGAGAATTCACAGAATCGTTCAAATGAAAGTAATATTCGTCTATCCACAGAATATTAAAGGTCATTCTTAATCATAATCATAGCGAACTAGACACTGAAGTAAGAAACTATGTCGATTCACAGAATCATGTGGAAGCATTCTTTGCACAAGTGGAAGATTATGCGGTTAATACAGGAGAATATTCCACATGATCTTTTGGACAGTTAAGCTGAGGATATCCAATGCTTCTGCCACACGATGAGTACTACTAGTAGCCTATTAAATGGAAGTTTTGTAATCTCCCACCTAAAGCACTACCTCCAAGTTGTGACTAAGAACAAAGATTTCCTTTCTTTTTCCAGAACGATCATGTTTTCCAAATTTAGCTTCAATTATTCTAAGATTTTTAACTGTTGGTGAACTTTCTCGTACTCTTTAAATTGTAAGATTCGTACTCGAATGCGGCTTTCTTAAAATCCAATATTTAAGTAGAGAACCTACCATGGAATTATCGTTTTCGTGAAAAACTTTTACTAACAAAATTTTGTCTAGTAAACGTAACGACGTTTTGATTAGCAATGCAGAAAAAAAAAGTCTTTGCAAACGTTACACAGTTTTATAAGAGCTGCTCCATGATGTAGACAAACTTATTTGCATATTTTCTTAAACGTAAAACAGCCCACTAGTAGTGAAATTTCAAACTTCTTTGATACAAATAAATTCCCATCTCTTCATTACGCCCGCTACAAAATATTATAACTTTCTAAATAATAATATCGTCGGCAGAAAACCGTAAGAATAGGTCCATTTAATTCTAGTCACTCGGTACAAATTGAAAAACTATTTTTATAGTGAAATTTACTATATTAGTTATGACCAATAAACATCCTTCTGTTGTTGACAATGTTATTACAATAACAGAAACAATTAAGCTTTTTCATAGAGTATATTTTCGAACAATCAGAACAGATAGTTAAGTATTTTTTTCCTTGAAGTATTTTCCAATACAGTTGAAAGCCTTATTTTGTTTATATATTTTTTTTAAAAAAAACTACATTTAAATTTCACTCTCTTTCAAAGTTCGATTTTTAATTACTTACTGTATTGTTCTATCACGTGTTGTATGTCGCGGTGCGAATTTTAATTACTTATTCTATTTAACACTTATATACCATAACTATCCAATATAGAAGCAAAATATCCATGAGGAAACCAATTTTTTTCCAACTGCTTTTTCTTGAGCATTACAATTAATGTATCTATTTAAAAATATGTACATAACAGAACAAACTCATGAACTGAAGAAAATATAGGTTCAAAATTGTTGTGGAATGTTTTCTACAAAAATAAGAGCATTTTAAATAATATTTAAGAATAATGTTGTAATTTTAAATTTATTGCATGGTTAAAAAGATTATAGGCTGGACATGATTTTAGACGAAACTAATTATTTAAGAAACAACAATTAAATACTATTTGATAATTTAAAGCTACGTTTCTGTGGCATCTAAGACGTCAAAACATTCTTTTACTCTGTTGTGCTCATCAGTATCTATAAAGAAAATAAAAATCAATAAATTGTATCAATGCAAAATAATTTTTTATTATCATACGTACACACAAATTGAAAAAAAGTGAGTTTAGATGTTATGCACAAGATCGTTTCCAAAAGGAGTGATCGAATAGAATATATAAAGGTTTGTAAAAGACTTCGATAAATGTTTTTTTTTTGTCATGGAACACTATCTATAGTTAAAAGATCATACTTCAATTGATCTCTGTTTTCTAAGACCTTTTGGAAGAAACAGATACAAACAATCGTGAACCAAAAGATACAACATTGAAAAAAAAAACAAAATAAGCAATTCTTTAGCTATATAGAAATATTTTTTAAATTAATTTAAAAATGTAATGATATAAAATGATGAAAAATATCTGCAATCAAACGGTCAAGTAAAAATATAAATTGATTTCATATTAGAAATACTATTTTCACGAATTTAAAATCCATTAACTGTGACACATATTGCATATTTTTTGTTTCTGTATTACAGAAACTTCCAATCATCAAATATATTTAACAGAAATTGCTTCGTTATTTTAATGCTATTTGTAAGACATTAAATACTCATTTTATCTTAATTGCTTGTAAACACCGCTGAAGTGCTCTGGGGATATGCTAGAGATCTTTTTCTATTTTCATACGCGCGTCTCCTTTGTTAGCCCTTAATTTTTTTTTTTTAATTTCTTTATTCATCTGGATCACAGTTATGGTTTGTTTGGTTCGGAAAAGTCATATCCGGCTCTAGCGTCTTTAAATTTCATCCTCACTCACTCACTTATCTAAATTAGAAATGACATTTACAAAAATACATGAAAAATCCAGTTTTAGTTACACTCGGATAGAATACCATTTTCTAAGCTTTGAATCTCACAACAGCAGTACCAATTATATTAATCTGTATGAGAAAAATATTCCATCAGGATACAAAAAAATATTTCTCTATTAAAATTATCAATATCAATAATCAAAAATTAAAAAAAAATATTTCGAATGCCTGAGGCACAATCATTTCTTTAAAAAAATTCATTTTAATAATTGTCATTCGAATATTAATGTTTTATTTCTTTTCTGATGTCGAATTTTTAACAAATGTATACACTGCACTGAATAATTCAGATATTTATATTCAAATTTAGCAATACTGTTCAAAATTCTATTATTAACATGAAGATTTTTTTGCCCCATTATAATTTTGTATTTATTTTAAAGTTTCTGAAATTTCATTCGTTTTTCTACTCTCTTCTGAATTATTATTAATTCTCATACTTCCGAGAAACAATGGACACACTTTTGTTGTTGTTAATATTCTAAGAAGAATACGAATAACTAATGGACTGAAAAGCAGAATATAAAGGAAATGAGGCTAAGCTTTGAGAAGAAAATAGTTTTTTTTCTGGTAAAAAATGGCGCACTCAATTATCTCGCGAGAACGCAAGTTAGATCAAACAGGCTCCCATATAATTGAATGCGAAACTTTCCCCTTTTGGGAAAATGGCTGGGTCTTTCAGTAGCTGCTGTTGAGGTCACTCTCTTCCGATTCCGTTGAAGATCAAATTCCTCAAAGCAATTTTTAGAACAAAAACTGATTTTTCGTGTCTGTTAGACCCGACGAGCTCTTCAACTTTCAGATTTTCTTTTGAATAATGCCTGTGTGAGAATTTAAAAAATTACAACATTATTTATGTGAATAAGATGAAATGAAACGGTTGGAAACTTCATTTAAATTTAACTGTTTGAAGCTATGTAGTCTTGTTAAATACGTCACAAATGATGAAAAGTTAGAACCTTTTAGAGGTAGACGCACTTTATACCCAATAAACATGCAAAATATGGCATCAAAAAGTTCGCACATGTAAATTCAAGGAGCTTCGTAAATATGTTATTCAGAAATATATGCAAATACAATTAAAGGTCTCAATGAATTGAAAAACTTATCGGATAAAGCTGTTAAGAGATTTATTGCACTTATTTGCAATACATGAAGAAACTACGATGTTGACAATGGCACACAAGTGTCGGTCTCGCTAAGGGACTTCTAAGTAAAAAGAATTACTCTTGTTTGAACAATAAGAAAAAACAAAAGAGAAATACCAAAAGAATTTATTAATTCAACAGGAAGAGAATTGTATTCAACTCTATTCGGATTTTAGAAACATATGACTTTAGTGTCATATACTCCGAAAAAGAATAAATGTGTGATTTTATTATTAACTATGCATAATGATGATGCATAGATGCTACATTTTCTGAGTATAAAAAAACTTGAAGTAATTACTTTTTTTTATAATCTGACTAAAAAGGCGCAATTGATGTAGCAGACGCAATGTTTGTTAGTTATTCCATGGCTGGGATAAGTAACGCATGGTCAATGGTTGTATTTTTTAGTATGCTAAATAAAGTTGCTATAAACGCTCAATTCTTTTTATTATGAATGGATACAACTGATGAAATGTATTACTGAAAAGTATGATATTTCTGAAGAATCTTGCCTTAAAACTTCTCAAACAATACAGCAAAGAAAGAAGATTTGAATGAAATATTTCCTGGAATTAGTGAAATAAATTAAACATCACAGGGTCAGAGCACTATACGAAACCTCCAAGTAAAAAACTAAAATCCGCAGTGAGGAATAAATGTCATAGATGTGATGTTAATGAATAGATGTTATATAAGCCCGGCTATGAAGGACAGAAATTCAAAATCAACTATATCAAAATGAGGAAAGTATGTTTGTAGTGAAAATATTCCTTGACAGTGCAATTTTTGATAACAAAATTTAAGAATTTTTTGTTATAGCTTCATATGTAAGTATATTTCATATATTAATAATTGACTGCATTGAAAATTAAAAATTTAATTATCTTTTAGAATTATTTAAGTACTTTATTCAACCTTACATGAGTTACGATGACTTAACGAAGTGTTCTATATATAAAAGCAACTCTTTTTATAAATATACGATTTCTTTTTAATTTTTTAAATTGCCACAAAAGTATATTAAAGTTTAAGTCATGAAACGCCACATTTTGCTTAAAAGCGGTTATGGACCTATTTGATACAAAGCACGCTTTCATGTTACTATAAGTCGTGCGTTCTCCCGGTGTAATTCTGTTCATTGCATTTTTATGGAATAAAGTACTGTTACTATTGTGTGAAAAATGAAGTTTTTGTTTATTTAAATGTCTTAAAAATAATTCCAAAAATGATCAAATAATCTATACCTTGTATTTCACTAATGGAAAGGGACATTTAATTGCAAATTAAAATGAAATGGGACATGCTTTAAATTCATTATAAAAGCTTTCATAAAAAATTTATTTTGCTTTTGATCTCTCTTTAAATATATGTTTAGTCCCATAACCATTTTCTAATAATACATTTTGTAGATGGGAATAGTTTGGCCAACGATTCTAGAATACCCAGATTAGCAGTCTAAAGCCTGTTACAAGATATGATGTTTTGAGCTCCATCGTTTTCTTTTCCTTGAAATTTGGTTTTTTCAATTATTATATCTTTTTTTTGATAATTTTGAAAATTGTCAATTTATTTGTTCATTCTGTTTACTTGCTTTATGAATTTTCTGTAGGATGTAATGCTTTCCTTCTGTAGTTAAATGAGAATACATATTTTTATGCATTTTTCTTTATTATTATTTTTTTTTTTCTGTTTAGTTTTATGGATTGGCTTATATATTTCTTCTCAAAGTCTCAGTAAGACATACGAATTATATTTTGATATATATATATATATATATATATATATATATACATATATATATAATTTGAAATTTAATTTTGATTAAACACAAAAACATTTAAATCTTAAAAATTTCAGGAAACAAATCTCGAAATTTATAAAATAATATACTATATAGGGAATCCTTACTATATACTCGTATTGAATTAAAGATATAAGCAGTTATCAATATAAATAATATACTGCAAATAAGGAAACAAAAAACAAAAAACATATCTTATATTATATACTATATAATATAGATAACATTATTGAACATTATTTGATATAGATAAATTTGCGAAAGCAAGTCAGAATAAAAATATAAAATAATACAAAATCTACTAATAGTAATAATAGAAGAAATATTCAAATACAAATAGAAAAGTAAAACATGTCGAAAATTAAAGGAAAACAATGGATAGAATAAAATATTTATATAATGTAGCAACATACTGCAAATTGTTATAAGTTTCTTTTTATCAGAATTAATAGCGAAATTGTCTCCATCCACATTATATTAAAAATTCATATGAAACCAACGATACAACGGAAACAGAGAACAACAAAGACAAACTCACCCTCAAATACATAATTTAAAAACAAACAAACTACCAATTCCAGAAAAACCAAAAGAGATTTAATGCATAGGAAGAACAAAGAAACAAAATTATTATGCAATAAAACAAAAAAAAAATACTACATTATAAAATAAAGAAAAAGGTTTCTAATAAACAGAGCAAAACGTGAATAATATAAGCAATCGTGTCTGATGTAATTTCTACTTTAGAACCGAAATGATATGGTAAAAGAATGCCACATGACATATAAATTAGAATTTGAAATAAATGAAAGCTATAGAAAGTTAAAAATACTTCAAAAAATTCAAAACAATTTCATTTTATAAAATAAATAAAAATTACATTAATATTTAAATTTTTTTTAATGAATTAAAATAATTTAATTTTAATAAAGTTTTAATAATTGTTTTGAAAAAATTTCCTTGTGAAAATTTAATAAAGACGTAATATTTTAATTCTAAATTACAGTTTAAAAAACTGAATCTATTTTACATGTTTTATTTTTTTAATATTTTAAAAATTTGATAAAGCAATCATTCTTTATGCTAGAAATAATTTATTTAAATTGATTTGAAAATAATAAGGTGCATTAGCTTATTTATCGCATTTTAATAAATGGTATGTAATATTTTTATATTTGTATTTAAGCTTAAATTGATACAAAAGAAATGAATTTCAATAATTTGGAAAGAGTGATTTTTAGTCTAGTCTATAAAATATTACTAATATTCCTATTATCAACAATTCTTAAGTGATCATCTAAAATATCTGTTTCATTAAATATAGGAATAAGTAAGAATTTATGTTAATTTTAATCAGATTTAAATAAGAAGGATTTATATAGATACGTCTAATTTAAAATCTGGATTGATATTAATTTGAAAAATTATATCATCTATATATCAAAACCAAATAAATTTATTGTTCTGTAGAAAAGTGGTTCAGAGAAATGTAAATAAATATTAGTGAGACTATTACTAGCTGGCTTATCCTGTGGTATTTCTTTAATTTGCTTACATTTTTTTTTTCATTTTAAAAATATAATTATCGTTTAAAACTAGAATAATAAGAAATTTAAAATTCTCATAATATATAGAACCATCTATTTTTAATTCTCTAAAATTCAAGGTAACATTAGTTAAATCCACAATATCTATTAAATTAAACAGTTTTCAAATTCATAACTATAAATAGAGTAAATCTCTTTACACACATTTTACATAATTAATAAATTCATAACTATTTTAAATAATATCAGTCTTTTCAAAACTCTTTATAGCATTTTATTATCTTTTGTAAGTCTTTTACCTGCTTTAGTAATGAAAGTATTGAAACATTTTCTGATTTTAATTTTTTTATTTAAAATTATTTTTATTTTGTTTGTTTATTATTAATTTTTTTTTAAGAAACTCGAAATTTTCAAAAATTCTTTTTTTTTTTTTAAAATTTTTTTAATGAATTAATTTTTGTTTTGATGTTTTTAATATAATTAAATTACAGCATTAAATGCTAATTCAATTATACTATTTAAATGATATTATCTAAACATTTTTCTTTTTAGATGGTGTCAGGTTACCAACTCAGGTGTAGTACTCGTTTCTTAACCAGGGTTGAAAATTACGAGGTCCGTTGCCAGTAGCTCTCGTGTTGCTTCTAGTGAGACGAAAATAAAACCAAACCAAATCTTTTTAGATTTAGTTTTGAAATAATGTGATAAGTAGCGTTGTTTTATTTTGATTTTTCGCATTTTTTTAATTTTGCTTTTAATCACTCTTTTGCTTTTTATCTTTTTTTTTTTTATAACTATGATTTTAGAAGTTTTTTATTCGAAATTTTTATTTTAGTATTGTTGATAAGATGGGTTGGTCTTTGACGTTTGAATAGATATTTCTAGAGTTTAATATTGGCATACTGGCACTGTTTAACAATCTTCTTTATAGAGTCTACAGCTGGCAGTTTGGCAATGTTTAAAACTCGCTTTACTTTTCGTTGCAAATAGAGAATGATGTTTTGCTGCAAGCTCATTTTTGGCTGATTTTATGCTTTTTCAATTATTTTTATAACATGAAATTAAGCATTCATGTGTATTAAATGTGAGTAAATCATTATTCTAAAGTTTTATTTGCTTATGTTATGTAAATTTCTAAATTTGTTTCTTCTTTTTTGTACTGTTGTCCGTAATATTGATACACAAGGGGTGTTATACATGGGGAAATTTTGATTTTCCTCTAAAGTTTTAAATTTTTTTTTAGCTTTTGGTTCTTAAGATTTTTTTTGTTTTTTTTTGTTTTCTTTCGTGATTTTTTTTTATTTAAGTTTTTAAAAAATTTTCAATTTTTATTTTTGATGTTATAACCCTATTTTTATAATGTATTTCGTTGATGCGGATGGTTAGATCAAGCATTCTAGATTAACCCAACTTATTAGTCATGCCTTTTACATCATCCTTGTTATGCTTGCAACAACATTCATTATATTATTCTACATTTTGTCCTTACAAATATGTTTTTTTTTTAAATTCTTAAAATTTAATGCCTTTTAATTTTTGATACTTTGTCTAATTTCATGTACTTTATTTGATTTACAAGTATATATATATATATATATGCTATTTTCTACAGCGAGGGCTGAAGACATATTTATAATACGCCTTATTATATAGAACCAAGTAGTTCTTTTTCATTCACCACATATCAGATTAAGAAAGTAAAAAGTATTGTTTCTAAATTCAAATATGCACAGAAAATTCATAAATTCTTTTTCAAGATTGATGATTATAAAGATTATTTAAATGCGTGCTTTTTAAAATAAAATGAGTAATATACATGGAATTTTAAGTTTGTAGTTCTAAAAACGATATTATAGGAGCAATAAAAAAGGAAGACAACTATAGAACTTCATGTATTAAGACCTAATTAGAAAAAAATACTTTTACATACGTCTATAGACACAATTTAAAGCAGTATAGCAAGGGTAAGAGAAATCTTCAATCACAGGAACCTCAGGTAGACTTGATGGAACTGCTGGTGCACCAATTGCTTTCGGCTTACCAAATGCTTTAGCAAAAGCCAATACTCCAAACAGCTCCAAAATCGTTAAGAATACTCTATATTCCATGTCAAAATATTTTTTCCCTCTAAAAACAGCTCTACAGAGGATTATTGTAAATTAAGAGTATTTATATAATGCTTTTAGGATATACATTATTGCTCTTCGTGTTTTAGATAAAAGACTATTATTACAATTAATAAATTACCAGTCTATACTATTATTGATGAATTCGTTGAAAGGGAAACTATGAAAGTATCTGCCGGAAATTTAGAAAACTTTTTGTTTGCTTTAACAAATGAACAGCTTTTTATTCAAATGAATTGAATCGTTATGAAAAGCCCTAAATAACACGGAAAACATATGATAGAGTTCATTACACAATAGTGTTTTTCAATGTTTCTTTCCATTTCCTGTACTGCTTGGGGAATTTTCGAGACCGAAGTACTGACCTTCTGCTAATTCAGTTACATGCTTACATGAAATGTTGCTTCAATAAAAAAAATTATGTGGTTTAGAAAATAGTGTTCTTTTTTTAATGTGATATAAAACACAAAAAATGCAACACGTTGTGGACCAGAACCTTTTCCATTTTAATCACAATCTACATTTTATTCGTATTCTTTCTCAGTTTTTGATGAAGTATACTTTGAATAGTTCATTGCGCCTTTGATTGTTCAAATCGTTTTGATCGACTTGCGGGATGAGGATCAAAAGAATATCTGCATTTTAGAGCTAGATCATTGGAAATAGCGAAAATTTCCGAATCGGCTGTCCACCAGAAAACTGTACGTACGTTGCTTTTCTAATTTATTCAGAGTTGTTTCTCTCTCACTTCATTCCCATTTATAGCACGGTGTGTAACGGTACGAGACACGGCTATACACAACGAGATAAGCTCGAAGACATTGTTGGCCTTTTTAATCGAATCTGTTGCTACTTTGGAAATAAAAAGTTGAAAATATTTGTCGAAACCCCTCGTCCATCAGTTGACGAATCTACCTATTGAAGAACAGAGCTTGTGTCAATAAGTACGAAATGCAATAAGAATGAAATAAAAGTGAAAGAACTACATCGAACGGTTCTGGAGGAACTAGAGTGGAAGAGAAAACGGACGTGCTCTTTCCGAAAACAGGTCTTAGCAAATAGGCAAAAAGGTCTTGAAAATTGAAGAACTGTTTTTTTTATGCCTACAAGTTTTTAGACAAACCAAAGCAGATTGATGAACAGTAAAGATTGAGGTACACAATTCCGAACTGGAAAGAGTCGTTCCAACTGGTCGGTCTTAGGATCTGTTGTCAGTTTCATAATATATTTTTGCATTCAAATTGAATCAAAAACTGAATTGTTTTCCCTTTCATTCATTTTTGAATCAAGTTTATTTAATTATTCTTAAATTGATGAATCAGATCTAAAATTCTAGCCTTTTTGTTTGGTATTAATTAGAAAGCGATAAAAACGTGTATTTGATGCGCATAATAATGCAAGAGAACTTTCCTTATTCATTTATAATTCTTTCAAGGAATACTTTAGACTAATATATTTAGTTGTAGGATTCATAACGTAAGAATCGAGTCGAAGACGTTTTGCTACACCAGGTTTATGTACATATATATCATATTAACTATATATATTGTTGAATTCTGTTAAAATATAAGTGTTCATTGCGAATTTTTTTTTTTTTAAATTTTGATTCTTATTTTTGTGTATTGGGAGAGTAAATACGAGTAGAAAAAAAGAATTGTAATGTTTAATTTATTTAATATGTACCTTTATTAATTTGTTCCTTTTACTAAAAACACCTAGAATATAATTAAAAGAATTCATGCACTTAATATGTAATTTTTGTAGGTATTGCAAAATAATAATAAAAAAAAAACATATGTATATCTTTATTTTGTGTGTGTCATCATAAGAATAATTTCTTATTCAGTGCATATTACAACATTAAAAGCAAAACTTTGAATTAATTTTTTTGATATACATATATTAAATAACTTTCTTTAAATTACACCACATAAAAATGAAGTAAAAACTATTTCAAATTCTTTTTGTTAGTATTTACTGCAATCTGTTTTTTATATTGAGTTTGTAATTATATAAACAATACTTGTACTATGAAAATTCCAAAGATATATTTTTTTTTTACTGTCTGGGGATAAAATTAGAAAATAATTAGTATTAACTTCGTAAGAAATTTAGTATGAATTTCACAATATTAAATTTAATAAGAATATTTAATATTTATTTCATAAGAAACTTGATATTTCCCCCTAAAATTCAACTGATTTGAATTTTTATAAAATGTGCAATTCACTGAATTATAATAATTATATATCTTTAAATTCATGAGAATATCTTTGATGTTCTGTTCGAGAAATCTATACAACAAGTGGATCGAAGAATAGCTTAAAGAATAGCTCTTAATAAGTGTTGATATAAAGGAATCAACAGTTCAACCAAAAGAACAAATTCCCCATCCATATTTTCAAGGAATCCGAACGATATAATTTTCCAACATCTTCCCAAGCGTGAACGAGGACTTCCAGATCTTTTCTGCACACTTTTTGTTACGTTCCCCCCCACTTTTTAAAGTTCTTAAATTCTGATGTAATTCTCTATAATCAGTTTATAGAATTATTTGTATTCTTTTTATGGGTTTCTGTTCTGAATAACAAAGAACTATTGATGTCTTCTCTTACGATGACACCATTTTTCCATTTGCGGCACACAAAAAAAACACGACCATCATACGCGAAAAATACAAAATGTCACCAAAACCTAAGAAGTTAGCAGTAAATTATGATTAATATAGTACACATATCTCTAATGGACTTTTTTAAAATAAATTCTTCAATTTAAAGGTAATTAAATAGGGTCATCTGGTATATTTTGGAAAAATTTTGTCTGAAGAATTCAGAAAATAAAGCAATGACATTATATTATTAGTAGAAATTTTTATCACCAAAGAGGGAAAATCATTTAATTTTTAGTCCGATTACTGTATATTTTCAAGAAACTGAATTAAAATTAATAAATCCTAAATATCCTATTAAAGCAAATGAATATATTTTTTTCTAGATAAAAAAAATCGAGTGTTATTATTAGACAATTCTTTCATTCAAAATAATTTTTTTAAAAATTATTCTTATGAGTTAAGTTAAATAAATTATTGATGAATATTTTAATCGTGAAAAGTGCTGATTTATTTCATGCTTTCCAAAACATATTTGCTTCAATGGATATTTTTTAAATGAATTTTACAAAGCAAAATCAACTTTTAAAGTATTATGACTGATTATTTTATATTGTTCGAGAGCCAACTGTTTATAATCGATTTGGTTGAATTGGAAGTAAACGTTTCGTGCATTAAGTCATTAGAAATCATTGCTTCTTCCTTTTGTAAAGGAAAGCTTTTCTGATAAACTAATACAGAGCGGATGTAACTTTGTTGCCATTATTTTTTGCAGTAACATGCAAACGAGGAACTGATATAATGAAATAATTTAGAAGGTACCGTGAAATTTCGAATCAAATTTGAACAAAGTAAAAAATTAACTTCCTGTAGAATATGCACGTATCTATTGTTTTCTTCTATAACTTAGGTAATGGTCACGAACTCGCGGCCGGGGTTGTTTTCATCGAGTTGTGGGCTCATGCAAAGATGCCACTAATGATCTCTCGAGTAGCAGGGTTACGTTAGGCCTCAAAGATAAATCATCGCAGATGTTTTTGCTACATTGGGGATTTGTTTTTTGACGAAAAAATTGCCGTGACAAAAGCATTGCCGTCATTTATGGCTGCGGTATCTGGAGGTTATGGTTGCGTATTCACGGCCGGGTATGTAGCGATCGAGATTTAGGTTCACTGGTGTAACTAATGATCTATCGTGTAGCAGGGTGACGTTAGGATTCGAAGATAATTCATTGGAGATGTTTTTCCTACTTTGGGGATTTTTTTTTTAATTGCGTGAGGAAAACCTTTCCGTCACCGTCGCAACCTAGGCTTTGACTTAGTTACTCGAGCATATTCGAATCACTCATTTTCGAGTTCCAACAAATCATTTCCATTGGGACTTAACAGCGCCTTAGAAAATCCAGTTGAAAAAGAATTATTTGTTTCCAGTTTTTAGGTACATTTTACGCATGTTGCTGTTAATTATATTTTGCGTAAAATAGCGGCCGCATCCCTCCTTCTTTTCTAAAGAGGAAAGTCTTTTTGTGAACGTTCTGAACGATATTAAGAGAATATTGTTTTTCAACCATTACTGCAATCGATTTACGTTTCCTGTTGTAGTGAGTGATGTTTGGAACATTTTCATTCGCATTCTCGTCAGTGTTGTTCAAAGAGCATGGCTTTTTGATACAGACGTCGTAGC
>BMAW01101517.1:32600-67573 GCA_019974015.1 Nephila pilipes | reverse complement strand
TATATATATATATATATATATAGTCCTGATGGCACTAAAGGCAGGTCATGTAGTAGGAGTGATGTCGTTAAATCTGTTGAGGCTCCAAGTATGCTTTTTGACGTGATGTGAAAATTTGGAGAGGTACATTCCAAACTCAGTGGTCGTCCTTTTCACTCGACGGATTCTCAAAATTACGAGAACCTTCGCCTATAGTCCTCGTGTTGTTTCTAAGAGCAATGCTAATAATCAAACATTCAATCAATCAATTATTTTTATCAAATGTCTGAACAACGTTCTAGAATTTCACATTTAATGTTATAAATATATCTTTGAATTCGTTCATATTTAAGCTACCGTAATGTGAAAAAAAGGATAGATCATTTTAACTTATTTGCAATCAAAGTGTTCAAAAGATTAAGGCATATAATAATAGGCCTCATCAGCGTGATATATGTGACTTCAGGTCAATTAGGGTTTCAAAAATCTAGAGAAAGTCAAGTTTATTTATATACATATAGGGCATACATAAATTGATGCACAGGTAAAAATTTCTTTTAATATTAAATTGTAAACCATTTTGATATTGAAAATTGTGTATATATCTTGGAACACTGTAAGATAGAATTTGAGTTATTTTTTTAAAAAATTAGATATTAGAAATAGTAAAACTCTTGTGATAGGTTTCTTTCAAAAAAGATATTTAATTAAAAAAAAATACAATTTTATGTTGAATCGGATTAAAAATAGGCTTTTGATTCTTAAATACATTAACGATCGAATACATTACAATATCATTTTGAAACGGAAGTTATTTATATGAAATATTCTTCGAAATCATAAAAATATTCTACTTTTTTCCACCTCACATTTATTCCACAATATATGTTTCCATTGATGTTTTAAAATGATGTATAATGAAAATGTTCCTGGCTAAATTTATTTGTATTTGTTCAATAGGTGGCAGAAGGGGATAATAATGTTTTAGTATCTCAGGTAAGTGAAGTTACATTTTTGTTATTTTGTTCATAATTAAATCTAGAAATCAAAAGAAAAAAAAAACGGAATTAAATACGAAAGAACATGACAATGATTTAATTTAGTTTCTATTTTGGTGAATTTCCCCTTTATCATTCCTATTGAAATTCAGAAACTCTCTCAATTCATTTTTAACTCTCAAATTATAAATTAGGTGTAATTGTTTATAGTATTATCTTTTCTACTTATTTTTTTTTAAATTTACCTATTCGAATTTATTTTTGTAATTAATTTTTTTCCCATTGCATTTTTTTACGTGTAAATTAAAAATGCAAAAGACGAAATCAATTCTTAAAATTATAAATAATGATTCCCTTTAAAAATAATTTTTGTCTGATTTCATTGTATTGCAGTAATCATATCAGAATTTCAAAGAAACTTAGTTCATGAAAAATGCGATGAGTTTTTTAAAAAGTTCCTGGTCATTACACATATTTCGATTCACAAATGGTCTTATTGGAAAGTGGGCTTAAACGGGGGCTCAAACACTGATACCTCTAAAGATCAGTGTTATTCTGTGATCTGTGTTACTTTTTGCTGTGTTACGATGTTGAAGATATTTATAAATAAGGCCATATAAACACATTAAAATATAAGCACTCTTGATGTCCAATCTAATTCCCACAAAAATTATTTTATATACTTGTAAGTTTCTATCTATACGATGCAGTATTTAAGGGGACAAGATAATTGAAATTAAACCAAAAATTCGATTATTATTTTTTTGTATAGTTAACTAGTTTTCCATCTTTTATCTTTCCAATGATGTATCACACTTGATCATAAAAAAGCAGAAGTGTTGCAATTTTTTATTCTTTCCTAGAGCATTTCACAAATTTTTCTCTTATTAAAAAGCCTTACTTATGTAAGCAAACCATTCTCGTGGCTTGGCACCTGATTTTATGTTTACATATTTTACTGTTTTTGTTGAAGTTTTCTAATTTTCTTACGATTGAAGAATTGTCATCAATAAATTTAATTTTAATTGCTTTTTACGTTTTTAAATGTTTGTATTGTTAAGCATTGGGAATATTAGTCTTAGTTGTTACATATCCTACAAATCTATGAAATATTTAAAAATATTTTTTCATACATCTTGTCTTGGACACTTAGATTGCCCTACATTTTCATTAGCAAATAATGTTTTACTCATATTAAAAGAGTTCGTTAACTTATTCAGAAATGCCTTGAAGTAAGAGTACATGTAAGAACAGTAAAAGTGTTAGAAAGTCAAACATCAGTGATATTGAGATTATTATTGAATCTAATGATAATGTTGAAATTGTTAAAGTGCTATATTAAGTTATTCTTTCTTTCAGTGTACTGAATATGATAATAATACAGATTATAAATACGAAATTAATTGATTATATGTTTTGAATAAAATTTTTTCTTACAAAAACCGTTATGGGAGCATATGTGGGGGAGTTAAAAAGCGAATAGATATTGCATCAGAATTACAGATCTCTTATAATATTTGGATTTCTTAAAAATGCAGTAAGCTGTTTGGGCTGAATATTTTCATTTGTTTTCGAGTAATGAAATGATATCCAGTGATTCAACTCTGTCCAATTGTATCTGAAACCTGATGTGGTTTTCGTAGTGTCCAAGGAAAAAAAGAAACGTATGACCATACCAAGCATACGTATATTTCTCTGTGAATAATGGAAATCACTAAGCTTGCATTTAGGATTTGGTAAATCCATAGTTTGCACGAATATGCCTTTATGGGAAGACAAAGGATCGTAATGAAACTGTGAATAGTGTCATCTGAATCGTGAACCAAAAACTTATAAGGTTTGTTTATAATCAACTAGTTCATAAATAACATCAGATTAGTCGAAAATAAACATTTAATTAGAATAAGCGTAATAGTTCTGTTTACATCTCGTATCGACTATATTCATGCGTTGCCAACATTTGTTGTTTATAGTATAAAGTAATAAGAATACGATTACAATTATTTCATCAATTCACTTTATGTGAACCTTACATTCGGCCCCGCTCAATATGAAATTTATATAGACAAAAATAAATTTTAAAATTGAAGCGTAAAAGAAACAAAACTTTGTTGCTGGGTGTCGTGGACTTGATCTTATATAATCATACAAACTGTATTAATGATCAACGAAACTTTAAAATTTGGCGCTTTTGACGCCGTTTTTTGCTTTAATGTATGAAGAATTACAAATCACCATACTTTGTGCAGAAATAAAATTCATCCATCTCATCACTGTGTGAAAAGAATGGAGGAATTAGATAAAGAACGCTTTATTGACAGAGAAAGGGAACCAAATATCAAAACAATATCAGAAAAAGAAATAAAGTTCCTAAAAGGAAACTTTAAAATTCTCATGAGATTAAAGATGGTTTTATTTCTTCATACAAAGAAAGATTTTATTAAATATAACTTCTTATTAAACAATAAAAATGTCAATGAAATTAAAGGCGTTTTTCTCAAAACATGGATATTTCAGGTTTATGTTCCTTTTTCTCAATATCTATGAAACTTAATTCAGCTTTTTAATGATAGGTATATTATGTTATATTGGATATTTTAACATGGGGATTTAATGATTTTTTGCGAATTATTTATTTTATGTCAAGAAATTGGGCCAAAAAGACTAAGGCTAATTTAAAAAAAATTATGAATAAATAATAATTTTTTATTTACTTTACTTAGAAGGTAAATGGTATACTAAAGTATGTAAAACATATTATTGTAAATTCCATGAAATTTTATAATCCTAAGTTTGCATCGTTTCTGAGAAAAAGGTACATGAATTTTGGGAATTTAAAATGAGAGAAATAGAACCTTCCCAGTAACGCTAAAATATTTATACATGTTTTTTTTATTATTATTTGCAAATTATTTCAATATGTAAAATTCTTGGTAAAAATCTAAGAAAAAAACGTCTCAACTCTTAAAAAATAGCTGAATTTATTTGAAGAAAATTTTTTTTGAAGCTTTTACTTTTTACATCAACAACTTCGAGTAGTAATAACTAGTTTCCATACTAAAATAGGTGGCGAATCAAATCAAAATTCAATTTCTACACTAATAGTTGCGTGATATTTTCTATTTCTTAAAACATTCTTTCTAAACTTAGAAAAGATCTGAATGTCGTAGATATTATTCTGTTATTGTTTTGGATTTCGGCACATTTGAATACGCTCATACAATCTCGAATTCCACTCCAGACCTGTTCTGTATAGAGATTCTATGGAAATTAAATTTGTTGGGACTCAAAGCCCTAACATTAATAAGGGGAGTGTGGGATGCAAGCTAAGGTGTCCATTCCATCATCTGGAATGGACGTGGTTCAAATGTACGATCTGTATTGGCTGTGTTTAGTAGTAGTGGGTCAGAATCATTTAAAACAACAAAACTATATTTCAAAATGTCTTTGTTGATTAGTACCTGAATACCTGAATTAAGCAATCCAATCTCATATTTTGTAAGATTTACTAAAAAATTGTAGTAGCTTCTTAAAAAAGGATCTCCAGATTTAAAATAAATGTCTAAAACAGACATTTTTTTTGAAGAATTTCCTGCTTAGCAAATTTTAAAGTTGTTTATACCAATTAATACAATTCCTAATAATTTTAAGCATATTATATAGTTAAAATATTTAAAAAAATGAAAAAATACTTTTATAGAACTGCAAATTATTAAGTACAATTTTAAGAAAAAAAAGTTAACAAAAACATTGCAAAGTTTTTATGTGTCTTTGGAATTTCTCATGGTTTGTGATTCTTAAATTCGAAATTTTGTCCGAATATATACAATAGGAAAAATTAAAAAAAAAATGTTTTTCCTTATTTTATTGGGTTAAATTACTGTACACAAATTATTCATCTATCTACTTAAACCTCAGGGTTCGAAAACGAAAAACTATGAGCTAGAATTCTCTCTCTCAGAAAATCTTATATTATAAATTATTTCTCCGATTTATAAAAATATTCTAAACACGAAAAACTCACAAATGAATCATTAAAATAGGAATAAAAATATTTTCAAAAGTCAGATGGAAAATGTAATTCCGCAGAAGCCTTCATTATTTTTTGCTCTAAAGATGCACTTTATTACACTCAAATAGATAAAATATTAAAGATTTTGGAACAGAAGTCGAAATTACATAGTATTAATATTAAGCTGACGAAATCAAAATGGCGGGAAAACGGAAGCAAATAAATGTAATTATTATGATCATACTGTATTATAATATCAATATTTTATAAATAACACCGTGTATCCTTAATTTCATGCCCACGTAGTTTTTTTTGACGCCATAATCCTAGTGGCTACGGTAGCCTAGTGGTCATGCTCGCAGACTCTGAGGCCCACATTGTTTTCGTCGAATCGAATATTTGAACCCTGATGCCTTAAATAGGAAAGCTTTGAAGTTATGTTTAGAAATCAGCTGAATAGCGAGGCTGATGCACGTTAAATGAGGTCGATGTCCAAAGTCGACTTCAATTTAGCGAGGTGTAGAAGTTTGGAGAGGGGGATGCCCCTTCATGTATAGTCCTCGTCACTTCAACGACGTTCAATGCTTTGAGGTCCGTTTCTAGTAACTCAAAAGTTACTTCTTAGAGCAACGTTAAAAACAATAGCAAAGTGCTATAAAACTACTTTCCTCACTCGCACCCACGCCTCACATCAACATCACACCCATGTGAGGGTTTTGAAGTAAAATATACTAAGGAGCTCCCATTGTAAGTTGGCTGCATTGAAAATTATGAGGTGCGAATCAGTACTTATTTGGTTTCGAGTTTATTTTTCTGTCAGAAGATTGGATTAAATAATACAGCAAAACGTTTAGAGAATTAAATCCCTTTTCATTTTGTGTATTTTTTTTTTTTTTTTGAATAAATGGATTGTCTGCAAGCTTATCACGCATTAAAATATCTCACTATCAATTTTAAATGCAGAATGCATTTTTCTGGAAGTATTCTCGAGTGAAAAAAAAGAATTCTTATTTTTGTTTGAAAAAATAACAATCTTCCGGGACATCTCTACAAGAAGATTAAAAAAGAGAACTAAATTTATCTCTCAATGGTTAAATACTGGAAAATTCAGTAAAACACAAAATAAAAAATATAATAAGTCAGTAAAAAAGAAGGGGGGGGGAGAGGGGACGCGTTGCATGGAATGAAAATAAATACGGATGAAGAACAAAACTAAATAAAAAGACATGCAGAATGCACATATAAAAATGCCATTACATTAATAAATAAAATGAAAAGTACATTAACCAAATACAGAAGTTATCCATAAAAAATTTGTGAGATGAAAGAAGAAGCATAATACGAGTAACTAAAACAACAAACGGCTAAGAGGTCGATTCGTTTTAAAATCGATGTGAATAAATCGAGATAAAAGCCATCGTTTTTAAAGAAAATTATTGAAATATTAGTTTATTAAAGAAAATTATTGAAATATTAGTTAAAACAGGCCGCAAGTATCTAAATATTGCATTGTTAGGCAACTAAGAACAGTTCCCAAGATTTCAGAGCTCTAGCTTGATGGGAAGTTGGTTAAATTAACGATAGAAAATTAAATGACACACTGACACACACACAGAAAGACACATTCCAAGTGAAATACATAAAAACGTTAAAACTAACTAAAATTAATTAATTCATCAGGTAAATTAAATGGTTGGAATGCAGTTTAACCCAACCACCCTTGGCGACAAGAATTATTTGGCGGTATTTTGCCAAATGTGGCAACCCTGGTCCATTTTACGGACTTAACGTTCATCGCCAAGTTTGGTGTCAATTTTTAAAATCGCTCCAAGTAGTTGGACTAAACTACATTATTGAAGAAAATATTAGTTAAAACTTGTCACAAATTTCTAAGGATTGCATTGTTAAGAGAGTAAGAACGATTCCCAAAGTTTCAGAGCTCTAGCTTGATGGGAAATTAACGATCCAAAATTTGTTGCCATACACACACCAAGTGAAATACATAAAAACATTTTAAAAATGATATCAGAAAATTAATGTTATTTGTAATATTTCTTTCATAAAGAATACATAGCTTTTCCATTATTTGATAAGGTCTTAGAAGTCTAATGGTTATGGCAGCGGACTCGTGGCCGGCGCTTTCCGTCGAGTAGTTGGATACAGTCTTGATGCTACTGAAGACTCGCCACGTAGACTCAACGGGGCCGATGTACGTTAAATATACTCTATATATAAAAAAAACCACATACCAAGAAGGAGATGTCCAATGGAGACAAAAATTGGCGAATAGGAAAATTATTCACAGAACACAAAATGATTACAATATCAGAAAAATTGAACGGTTTATATATTTTAGAAGTACATAATTACAAAGTAATTAACTCAATAAAGTGTTGATCCTCCTCTAGTCTGGATGCAAGCTGCCACACGACGGGGAATAGAGTGATAAAGCTCCCTGATTGTCTCCTGTGGTATCTTTTGCAAAAATTTGCTCCAATAATAGGGCGAGGCCATCAACATTCGCTAATAGATGCAGTCGCCTTCGAATCGTATCCCAGACATTGATTGAGAGAGATTGGAGAGAGATCTAGCTAGCCAAGGAAGAGTTTGACAAGCTGTAAGACAGCTCATAGGAACACGTGCCGTATTTGGTCTGGAATTATTTTGCTGAAAAATAATGCCAGGGGTGGGGGTGCAAAAAGGAAAGGTAGCAAATCAGGTCTCAGAATGTCGTCGACGTACCGCTGTGCTGTAAGTGTACTTCTATTGATAACCAAAGAGGTTCGGATATCAAGGGAAATGGCACACCAGACATTAACTCCTGGTTGAGGGCTTGTGTGGCGCGTAATAGTGAATGTAGGATCAGCACGTGCCCTGGTGGTCTTAAGACACGTCTTCGATGATCGTACTGACACAGTTGAAAGCGGGATTCGTCACTAAGCACTATACGTCCTCAGTCAGAATCATTCTAACCTGCTCGGTACGATCGTAGATTTCGCTTTATCGGCGGTCTATGAATGGTCATGCTGGTCAGCTGTGACAGCTGATTTGACAATCTCTCAGTCATCCCGATGTGCTGTGGTCCTCGGTTGACCGTACCATCATGATCTTGAAATCTGCCATTGTCCATCCATTCTTGCCAAAATCTTCTAATCGCTGCATCGCTTCGACCCATATTACGAGCGAATCTAATAATTTTCTCAATATAATTCTCTGAACCAATGATACGACCCTTTTCATATTCTGATAGTTGCTCGTAATGAGCTCGAATAATATAACGAGGCATTTTTGCAGTTGATGAAAGATATCCTAAATCGCAATACAACAGAAAATGTGATCATCTGATTGAGAATTGCTTCTTATGTACAGCTGCTGAGAGCGCAGCTCCGAATCACTGTAGCTCTCTATATTCATTCGTTGAACACCAGATTTTTATCATTTGCATGTTCGGTCAAAATGTAATTCCTTACGAAATTTCATTACAATTGATCAACTACTTTTAGGTGATTTGTTTTTTTGTTACAGAATGTGAGGAAGAATAATTTGCACCCCTCCACACAACTATCCGAAAAGCTCAAAAGAATACTTTCACTTTCATCCTGAAATATAAATATTTAGAACAACATATACAAGTATAACTATTGGTACTTTGTGAATTATTAACACAAGTCAATTTCAGATAACTTTTAATATTCACTAAAACACACATTTTTTTTTAAGAATTATTCTTGTACTCATAGTATATCATTTCGAAAATGAGTTAAAAATTCTCTACTTAATATTACTTTAAATAATTTAAACAAACATGAATAAAATAAGATAGTATTAAAAAATAGTGAATTGAAAAAAAAAAAATCGATGCTTTCAAAAACAAGCAAAGAAGGTATTTGGAGTACAGAAAGAAATCGAATTCTCTTTTGACCTCCTCATCGGAAGTGGAAATTTCTCCATGCAGAAATTAAGCATTAATTTAAAGAATAAGCAAATTTAGAAGGCATAATATCAGGGCTGCATGTTGGAGGAGGAGTATTGTGATGAAATAAAATATTTTTCCTTTCGTACACTCTTACCTTGATTTCAGAATTAGTACAGTTCAGCATACAATGTATATATTGCTGTTTGTGGTTTGACAATCTTTCACGTATTTCTTGTGCAGAATACTCTGACAATCCCACCACATATACATATGAAATTTATTATTTGTTAGAGACTGTTTTGCAACCTTTCCATCAAAATGCTCTTTATCAGATCAGAGCGACCATTAATGTCATACAGAAATGAATATACGTTGCACATAATTATACCATGAAGGAATGAACAGAATTACTTTTCTCCTGACTAAATTTCTAATCGTCTCTGCTCGGCTACGTTTGTTAGAATATCTCAAGATAAGTAAGACAGATTGTGGTATTTCTTTTGTTATGCAAATAACTGCTTCAATTCATTTGCACAATTCATAATCATCAATAGTTCATTAATTGTTTTTGCATCACCTTTTTTTTCTCCAGAAGATGAAATAGGAGGTAATAATACAACATCTGCTGTTCTATATCCCATGAAATCAAATATTCAATCATCATCTATGGAAATTGGCAGTTCAGAGTTTGTAGCATCTCTGGCTACAAATCTTTTTTTTTTCAATTTACGATACCAGAGTTTCAGTGTAACTTAAACTATAGAGTATGTTTTTGATCACATGTATTTTGTTGACATTTAGGTGCATTGATCTTACTTCAGATCTCTTAGAAGTTGGCGAAAGAAGCTCTTTCGTCAGCTCCATTTCAAATTTCTACAGACCAATAGACATCATATATTTTCATAAAACATTTTACACAGTAATTTAATGTGTAAATCTATCAGCGTTGAACGGAATAGCAATTTTCATGCGCACGTAATTCTGTTGTAAGAGACATTTTCAATCAAACTCATATTTACATGTGTCTCATATCTACGAACTGGCCACACTCCATGACTACCCCATTCAGCTTAGCATTGGAATATTTTCTGATATATATGCTATACAAAAGCTCCGTAGCAACGTGCTAGGGATCCTATTTAGGAGTCACTGGTTGCCAAAAGCATTCGTGATCGTTTATATATTTTATTGTAATGATATGCTTACGCAAATTTGTCTCAATTGGATAACTCCCTCTTGGTACTTACCTTTTTTGTTATACAGGTATAATATGAAGAAGTACATTACACTGGTATTTCCTAAGAAAGCGTTATTTTTTATTAATGATTTTTTTTTATTAACATTGCATTTAAAAATAGCAAAGAGCTATTTGAGATGATCCTAGTAGTTTCTAGGTCGGCCAAGAAAGAAAAGCGACACATTAGCTGACACCCACTCTCCAAATGTCCACGTTTTCTCAATCTAAGACCCGATAGATTTACCATAGCCCTCTAAACGTTATTGGCAAGAGCTCTCCACACAACGGAACTAACACAGACTGTGTGTTCGCAACCGTTAATATTTGGCTTCCTCGGCCACAAAGTATTCTATAAAGATGGTAAGAATTTAAGATATTCCCATACTGTCTTCAGTGGCCTCGGCTCAATTGTTAAATGAACTCTCATCTCAGGAAATGAACCGAATAGAGTCTGTATATGGTTTTGCACGAGTGGGAGAAATGATTTTTCTCCCCTTAGAATGAGATTATTTTCTAAACAAAAACAAATGAAAAGCGAAAATATCGAAAATCCCATAAGATCTCTCTCATTGTAAGTTAAATTTTTTCTTTCTAACTGTACTATGGTTCCACACGATTATGGAAAAGTGAATTTAATTTGGAATGATTCCTCTAGGACTCTTTGAATTTGCACATGAAAGTCTCATGGAGGGTCTCTCTTCTTTGGTTACCTTGATTTCTTCCTGGCATCACGCTGAAAAAAGAAGTTTGCCAAGATTTAGGTAGACACACACATTTAGACATTCACCCAGACACGTCGCAATCTCGGGTCACGCACAATTCACTTATACTAATTTCTTTAAGCAATGAACGAAATTTAATTTATTTGATGAGATATCGCAACTGTCACACTTCTCTTGGTAAGAATTGTTAACATTAATCAATTTTTTCAAGAAACTAATTGAATGCACCAAATGATTTTCTTCTCATTTGAGTCATTATTTCTTAATCTTTTTATTTTATTTTTTCTTTGACCATAGTTTTCTTCTCACTATCCACTAAACGATAAGATCATTTGATATAATTGATTTAAAAATTCATAGTTTAAATTAACAAATGAAATCAGAAGAAGGATTCGTATCACTAAGATATTAAGAGTTGTCTGCTCATATTCCGTTATTATGTACTGCGTGCACTCGTAGTTCAGGTTTTACGGGTCATTTTTATATTTAACTTGTAAATTAACATATATTTTCTAAAATATTAAGCAATAATATTACGTGTTACACATATTTTAAAAAAATTATAAATTATCATCGAAATAAAATAAAATTTTACTATCGAGTCAAATACGCCTTCACAAATTGAACATATATGAGCATGTTATAAATACGAGGATGCTAACATTTATATTTCAATTAATCTAAGATGTTTATTCATATTATAGTGGGCATTCGTTACTGGATCTGATTTTGTAAGCTTTCAGTTCCAAATTTTAAATTTAGATCTTGAGTGTACAAAATATTAAAAATGGTTGTAACTAGATTAAAGCTATAAATTCAGTTTAAAGACATATGACTCTTAACAATCTGATATTTTCATAACGCAGCATAATGCTGGATTCTCATTCGAAATAGTTTTGTTTTTCTAACGTAAATAAACCATTTGAAAAAAGATTACTATACGGTAATATAATATTAAAGCGTTTCCACAAATTCCAACTCAAAAAGAGAAAAATTTGAATCATAAGTTTGTTAAATTAAAATAATTATTTCGTATATTGAATTTGTTAGATTGTCAAAGCAACTGACAAATAGAAACATTTATAAAAACTTACAAACTGTTGGAAAATAGGAAGAAAAAAAAAATCCTTTTAGCATTTTGATTAATGGATGCAATCATGCTATTCGTTTAATTTAAGCGTATATTTATTTTATTATAATGCATCAATATTATAAAATGAGCAAAATTTTAGATTATTCATTTTGATTATTAGATCCACTTGTAAGTAATTTGATATTGAATGTGTGGTCTTCTGAAGTATCCGAAGATTTAAATTTCTCGCTATACATATATATATGTATAAAATAAAACATGTAATGGTACAATAAATGTGCATACGAGACATGTAAGTTAGTAATGCATTACCTGATAACACCATTATCAAAAATTAAATCAAATAATTAAAATTATTAAAAAACTGACTGTGATCGAGAATTCGATTCAATGATTAATTTAGATTATATAAGAATAAACTATTGATATGAAAAGCTTAAAAGAATAAATAAATATGCAAACAAAATGGAAAGAGAGAGGTGGGGGAGAAGAAAGTAATATATATATCAAATGCTTTTTCATGGATAGGAGAAACATTCAAGGTTAAACGAATTTTAAAAAATCCAAAACTTTCTACAGAGTAAACTGCTTTATGGCAAATAGGTAGAAAAACCCATAAAATCAAAAAACCAAAATTCTAAAAAAAAAAAAAAAAAAAAAAAAAAGAATAAAACCCCCGAAATTAAACAGATAGAAAAGAAACAAAAAAGTGTATCGATATTAGTTAACTTAAATCTGCATTAAAATTCTGATATACACGTTCTAAGATAAAGAAACATAAACTGCATTCTACTCTTAACTTACTTCTTAACTGAATTTTACTGAACTCTAGAATGAATAGAATTTTTTCCTGAAATTTAATTGCGAAAGAATTTAACTTCTTTTCTTCTGACATGTATTCAAGAATAAAGTTTGCTTATGTGTTTTATTCTCAGTGTTTAATCTTATGCGTTTCAGCAAAATAGTATTACAGCCAGACATCTGAAAAATAAGTAAAAAGAGCTAAAATCCAGTTTCCGAACAATTGTGATCATTTTTCAAACATCTGAAATTTTTTTTCTCCCATGAACAGAAATAATATAAAAAAAAATTGATATATTATACAGAAGTGTAGAAGAAACTTTCACCTATCGCAAAATGATTTTTGTTGGGTAGAACATTTTTTGTTACAATTTCATAAAAATTTTCATTGTTTGTTCTTTTTTTTCCTAATCGTATTGTATAATAAATGACTAAATTAATCATTGATAATATGTTATTTCCTTAACGCATGTGGTACAGAAAATGTCTTTATTTGTATGTCCTTATATTGCAATACATGTGTCAATCAATAATAATATAAATAAACAATTTGGTGCTGAGAAATTATGATAATTAATAATTGAAGTATTTTGCTGATAGTTGTTTATTATCTCAGCCTTTTTTTTGCGCAATTTTTTTTTATCAAGATGAAAGCTCGTCGCAAAATTTCATTTAGCCTGTTATAATATTAATTTTAATTGAAATATGTATTCTTATATTTCGGAATGTCAGTTTCACTGATCATTCAGAAAATAACATTTACACAACAGCTAATATTACTACTTATATTCGTTTTCTTAGCGAACAATAAATAAGAAATACAACCGTATATAGTAAAAAAAGCTTTCAAGCGCAAGATCTTCATTTTTAGTTTAACGACAAATTTATTTGACTTTTTCAAAACAGTTTTTAGTTTCTTCAGTGTTGATAAAGAATGTCAATATGTTTAATAATTTATATGCCAAATGAGAAGCATCCAGAAGAAAAGTAATACAATAATAGATTTTTTCACATCATTTAGAAATATTAGATACGGATACAATGCAAATTAAAGATGATTTTTCTTTTCTTTTTTTGTAATATATACATTCAAAATTATATTAATATGTAAAAGAAATTTCTTATAATATCACGAAAACTTAGTTAGACATGTTTATTATGCTTTGCATATGAGAAGTGTATGCAAAAATTTAAAGATGATGAAAGAGAACAATCGCAACAAGGATTTTTACTCTAATTCCTCTATATAAAATACTATAATATATTACAAATAACAATATTGGAGATTCTTATGGAATTAGCTCATTTTTATTCATTATTAAATTTTAATATTTTACTGAACAATTTTGAGCATTATTAATATGCTACTCTGTTTGTTACATTGAGTATGAGCGCAAAATTCATGATGTTCGATTTTCAAAATTTTTGATATCACATTTTCCTTCTACCTGGAAAGCTGCGATTAAATTTAACACACAATCCTGCAAAATAGAAATAATTAAAATTAATTTCAAAAGCTTGATGTTTTTACATATGATAAATAGTTTAAAAAAATAATTTATTTTAATTTTATGATGAATCAAATTTTATTTAGAATTCAAGACTTTTTTTTTGTTTTAAGAATACAAATGATAACTGTTTCCTCTTAAAAAAATCAAATGATGCGGTTCTCTATCCTTTTATTCCATTAATTTGTATACCTGAGTTAGCATGTATACTTTTCAACTAAGTGTAATATAATTTTTCGATTTATTGCTACAAATACCAATTTTTTTTCAACTTGAAAATTGGCATTTGTAGCAATAAATTCAATTTGTATTTGAAGCTAATTTCATTCAATGACTTTAATCCACACGTTTCTCTTATTTTTGATAAGGCTTCTCCCATTTGTTTAATTATGAAATTTGTATTTAAAAAAGTCTAAAAATAATTAGATTTCTTTATCTTGTCACACATTTTTTTCTTTATTGAGCTGTACAGTCATCTTTATCTAAGTTAACATGAATACTTCGCAACAAAGTTTATTACAATTTTTCGATATTATTGCTACAAATACCAATTTCTTTTTAACTTACCTTCATTGAATGGTATTAACCTATACGTTTCTTTGATTTAATATAAGGTTGCTCTATTTGTTTTAAATATGAAATTTTTATTTCAAAAATTCTTAAAATAGATAAATTTGTTTATCTTCTCATGTATTTCTTTCATTTTTGAGCTCTACAGCCATCTTATAAAGTGTAATTATAGTCTATAAGTTTGAAACTCCAATTAAAAATAAGTAAGAGAAAGATAACACTCGTTATTATGGATCAAAAGTATGTATGATCACTCTATCGTTTCGAATCCCTCGTAACTTAGTTATTCCTGGTAAATATTCAAAACTAAGTTTTAGCTTACCAAATCACGCATTCTCATTCAAGCATTTCTCTATAGCACATTCAACTCTTATTATTCTGACAAGGGGTCACATGCAACTTCTAAAATATTTTCGATTAATTATGATTATTCTCACTTCTACTTACATAACTATCAGCTTTCCGTCACAACCTATCTCCCTATTTTTCCACCTGAGGAATCAAAATTTTGGGCTATCTTGTTTCAGAAGATGGTTCTTGGCTCGACGCTGACAAAATAAATAATCTCAACTGTTTCCTGACCCCGAAGAATTTACTTGAAGTCAGAAGCATTTGGAACTCTAAACTTATCACCTCCGTTTCATTTGAGATTTTTGCAATCAGGCTCAAGCCCTTCTGGAGCTGCTGAAAGGTGATTCTAAATTTCGTTAGGGTACCGAAAAAAACATTGCCTTTCACAAGTTGAAGGAAGCACTAATTTTTGACCCAATTTTAGCAATGTTCGTACGAGAAGGCTCCCACATCACTTCATACAAATGCTAATTGTCACGGAATCAACTCAGTTCTTTTACAGTTACAAAGTGGACACAAGAAACTAGTTGCATATTCCTCAAACATTGCACAAATTTACCTTCCAGACATACCATCATTCTCTGTGCTGGTTAATTAGTCTACGGCTAACACTTCGGGTAGATTAGCAAGATGGGCTTTGCACGTTCAATAATACAACAGTTGTATTATATAAAGAAGTTACAAGAAGCATAAAGAAGCTGACAGCTTTTCTCTAAAAACTTTGGAAGATATTACCGATTCTTCTGAAGAACTGAACATCCTTGAGTCATTCTGTGACTTATCGGCGGATCAGAGGAAGGATTTAGAATTAGAAAAAATTAACTCTTCAAAAGAAATATCAGGAACAACTTAAGCATGATTTAATGGAAATGTTGCAAAAAGAATTTTGATCCAGATGGAAACATGTACTTTCCGATCATTTCGAGACACCTATGCAAATATGTACTCTAAAATTTTCATAATTCTCATTAATTGTCAGAACATATGGCAGAGTGAGGAAACGATTATATTGGACGTCTCTCTATCGCAATGTACGTCGATATATTTTACACTGTCGCGAATGCCAAAGAAGAAAAGCCGTTCCAGCCGGTCATTTAGTACCTATTCCCCCCCACAAGCGCACCATTCTATCATATCGGGATAGGTTTTCTTTAGTGGTTTCCAAAGTCACTGAGGGGTCATAAATGAATCGTTATTTGTACTGATTACTTAACACGATATGCAGTCACGAAAGCGTTAAATACTGTTCAAGTCCCAGAATTTGCCAATTCTTCCTTTGAGGATATGTTCTTAAAACATGGAGCTCAAAGAGTAATTATTACAAAACGAGAGCAAGAGTTTCAGTCAAACTAGTTACGAAACTTAATAACGTCTATAATATTACCCACTGAATGACAACTAAATACCATTCCCTAACTAATGAACTAACAGAACGGTTTAATATAGCATTAACGGATTTCTGTCTATGTATATTGAAGTAGAGCAGAAAGACTGAGATGAAGTGTTATCCTTCGTTACTTTTGCGTATAACACTTCGAAGCAAAACAGATCTGGGTTCTCACCTTTTTAATTGATAATTGCACGTGAATTCGAGACTATACTCGATGCTATGTTTTTGATTCACTCTGAGGATACTGAAGCAGACTACACTATTAGATAAATATCATTAGTGAAGGATCTAGATTTAGCTGGCGAGATTACGAACCATGGAAGCACTTTAAAAAAGATCGAATGTGACTCTTTTATAAACCGACAGACGCCATATAGAATTTCCCACCTATACGAAAAAAAGTTCTTTTGAAACAGTTTTTTAAAAGATACTTTGGCCCTTATCAAGTATTACGACGACAATCTTAAGTAAACCATCAAGTTTAAGACCTTAATCCCATTTCGCGACGACGACGGATAGTAAATATAGTACATGTTCTTCCAAAGAAGCCCTGTTATGATCTTGATGTAAACATCCAGTTTCCAGATGATTTTACTGCTTCTCACCACCTTAATCCAAGACGAAGCGCATCCAGCTGATAAAGAAAGTCACAATCCTTTCAAGTATATTCAGGACCCATGAAACGCTCTCGGGCGAGAGTCTTACAACCCAATTCTCTTAAAAAAGTGGACGGAATTTTCTTAGGGTAGAGTAATGCCATGAAGCGGACAAGTACCGATGACGCAGAGGTAAAAAGCTCGTATATATATTTCCAGAGTTCTTGGGCTCAAAACCCTGTATTGACAACATGAAAATTCACGCTAATGTTTTGCTTAATTGTTCTCCTTTATGTTCTAAAAAATTCTAAGACGTTCCAGATTTTTTGTTTGTTTCTAGAGCAGTGTTCTCGAATATTCTCAGATAATATGTAAGCTCATGTGTTCTTATCCAGTTGTATGTGTTCTTAACCTACTAATAAATCTCATTATTCACTTATCTATTTTGGGTTCAATCCAATCTGCTTCAATATCTACGTGACAATATTTTAATGATAATGTAAGAAAAGTAGGCAAAGACACTAATTTAAGACTGTAGGGAAACATAAGCCTTAGTGGTGGCTAATAATATGTGAAATTAGAAAACAAATAAATAATTTGAAATCAAATGCACAACACTTTTATAAAAAAATGCTTTTATCGTTTTAAATGAAATATTATTATTGAAAAAAATTAATGATTTAAAAAGTTTGCAAGATGATAATGAGAAAACGGAAAGACATAAGATAATTCATATAAATAAACTTGATCACATTTATTGAGCGATTGATTGATAATGAAAGTCGCAATTATTTATCGAGAATGCATATCATAATTTGAACAATGATGAAGTAATGAGGATGGCACTTGTAGCTTGTACTTTAGAAACTTTCCATCATGCCATGTGAGAACTTTAAGCCTCAAAATTAGTTCCACTGATTTCGATGATTGAAATTGTAATTTTTATTGTATTTGAAGCAATTTTTGCTCAAAATGAATAACTAAAGGCATTATTGCTTAAAATTACATACGTCCTTCCTTTAAAGGAATAAAACAAGTTTTGATTACTTTTTTAAAGTTTTGATATATCTTGTTATCTTCTAATACATAAGATTTTGGATGATTTATTATTTATATGTTCTTTTTAACTGTTCAGTTTTTAAATTTGTAATTCTTATGTCCTTTTTATTTTTTTTATTAATGGTTATATCCTTTGCATACGTTGTTATGTGAAATTTCCCCCACTCATTTCTAACGTTTTATGTGCAACATAATCCTATCGTAGACTCTTAGTCGTTTTATATTTATTTACTATTCTAAAATGTTTTAATCTGAAATTAATTAAAAGTAATTTTTTTAAAGCTTTATTTAACTTTTCTTAAAACAAAATTTATTGACCGATCAATTTTTATAAGAATGTTCTAAAATAATTTTGGGAAGATGAAAACTATTTACGAAATAACTGATAAAAAATAGTCTAAACAGAAAAGAATAAAAATATGGAAATAAACAATGGGAAAGACAAATTCATTTTCATTGATTTAAAATTTACTTTAAATCTTACTGTTATAAGATAATTTGTGCACAATTGATATATAACATAATGTTAATTGAGGTAATAGTTTATAAACGTTGCACTGAGAAGCAACACGAGGGCTATTGGCGACGAGCCTCGAAATTTCGCGCCTCAGTCGATTGACGGGGACGACATTTGAGCAGGTATCTCCCTCGTTACACTTACAATCTACGCCAAAGGGAGGACTTAAGACTTCAATATATTTAACACGAAGAGCCCTGCTACATGGCGTATCTCTAGTGGTATTGCAGCTCGAAACCACTGAACAGTTAAAAAGAATATATAAATAATAAATCATCCAAAATCTTATGTATTTGAAGATAACAAGAAACCACGAAACCTCAAAGCCGGGCGCATGTTCTTAATCATGCCTACAAGTCAACTGTGGTTATAAGCTTTTAATTTATACGAACCATACTTTTTTTTTTATTGAAATTATATCTGAAATTTGATGATTTTGATATATGTATAATATATAACGTGTATTTAATACATATATAAATTTGATACATAGCATTTTAAATGTAATACATATGTCATATTGCTTCTGTGATGAAAGTTAAATTGTATTAAAATGATGAAAACTTCAAAATTAACTACGGAATCCTATTAAAATGGAACCACTATAAATATAGTAAGAAATATCAATATTTACTTATGGACAAATTCACTTGGAAAGCGTTAAAAACTTACTATTTTGTAGATGAACAGTAAAATTTTTGTGTGGGGTGTATTCTTACTGCCTTATAACCACTACTCTTATGTTATATTTTGTAGTATAAATGATTTGAATTTTTCACATCGAAATTCCATATCGTCATCTCTGCGTTTTATTAGTTTTAAATACGAATATAAGATGGGTTTTATCAATTAATATTCACGATTTGAATATATTTCAAATTAAAAATGGGGCTATTAGTAATAATCCAAATATTTTCACCACAGGAAATTTGACTTTATGAAGATATCGTAATCATAATTTAGTGAAATATCTTGCTTTAAGTGAAACTGATTGATTGTTACAAGCTAATGTAATAAGGATGTCTTAAAGTTTAGATGTCTAAAGAATTAGTTATGGAGTTCATCAAAATTTGATGTATTTGCCATTTGGAGGGGTTTTTTTTACCTAATTCTAAGAAAATCCTAATATATGTATAACCAAAAGAATATCTTACTTTACTTTTTATTTATATTGATAAAGTCAATTAATTAATGTGACAGAATTATAATTCAATACCCTTAGATTCATTCGTTAAGTATCTTTTTTGTGGTGGTTTAGGTACATGTAAATATATTTGTGATATTCTGAAGTAACTGTAAGAACACTAAGAGTCATTATATGTACGTTTAAAAGACCTTTGGTAGATGTTTTCCGTAATTTATATCAGCATCAATGAACATGCTTTCCTGTGGATGTTTGGAGTATTGAAATCTATTTATAATATTTTGATTACGTATTTTTTAATAGTTTTGTGTCATCGATTATCGAAAAACCTTCGATGATAATTTTTAAAATCAATTACTTGCTCTAAAATCTACTGGAACTCTACTTTTTCTTGAATAAGTATTTGAACTGTGTCAAAAATAAATAACATCACATTTTAAATTTTTTACACTTAAGAAAGTTAATTATAATTTTAAATTTAATTTTATGGCCAAATCAAAGAGAAAATTACACTTGGCGACAAATCCAGTTGTCGAAAAATCGTAAATAGATCGTAGTACGTATTCTTGATTGTAAAATATTTTTAACAGTTTGGGAAGATAAAAGGTAGTAATGTTTTTTCCTTGAGTGTGTATGAAGAGTGGTTCGTAATGCTGCGTCAGTGCATCAGTACTCGAAACTGAATGTAAGAGGAACTGTACGTTTTTTATGGGTTAATCGCTTATATCGCACAGATATTCAGCATAAAATTGTTGGTGTTTAAGACAAATATGCAATATTGTGGCTTTCAAGTTCGAAATGGAGCGGATAATTTGAAAAGGACTACACCTCTATCACTAACGAATATCGTCTGAGGTGACCTGAAATCTACATCAGTTCTGAAACAGTTGCCTTTGTCGAGGAAGTTCTTTGTGACAATCCATTGAAAGAAATTAATTATGCTATGTTATTCAATATAAGGAATATTTCTATTTGTCTTTTTTTTTTTTATTTTGGAGCATATTTATTCAAGCTTAACTTAATTTCTGATTATCCCTTATATAATTATAATTTTAATTAATACATTATGTATTAAGCTTTCCTTTGTTTAAAAATACTTCAGAATATCAGTTTGCCTAAAGACAATGAATAAATTTTAAAATTATAAAGCGCAATATTGAGGAACATAAAAAGCAGAAAAAAAAATCTTTATTTACCAATGATTTTGAGCATTAAATACCTGCAATGTGTTTTGATATTTTTGAATACGAATATGAAAATTAAGATTTAATTTGAATATTTGAACTTATTCATTTGGCGTTGTAATTAAAATAGCTTTGAATAGCAGTTTAATTTTCATCCACTTGAAACCAATGCTAAATCTTCAGTTTGTTTTTAAAAAATATATCAAATTATAATATTTACCACCATGAAATCGTAATGTTTACAAACTTCTTTAGGGTATCTTCTCTCACAACCTACCTGAAAAAATAACAAGAAAAAAAACATTAAATTAAAACTAATGAATAAGTTAGAAATAAACAACATTTCACAATAATTAAAATCTTTAAAAAGTGTTTTATAAGACTTTCTTAAATAAAAATCTGAAAAATTAACTTACTCCAGTTATTTCAAATCCTCCTAGTGCTATTTTATGAAACCTGTATTTCTAAAATACAAAGTGTATATTATAAATTATAATGAAGAGCAGCAAAGAAAAAAATTTACAATAGAAGAACTAAAACACAATTTTAATTGGTAAAACCATTCGTTTATGATATCCAGTTCTTAACAACAGAAAATGAATAATCTAAATTACTCTGAAATATGTATATTTATATAATTTGAAATTTAATTTTGATTAAACACAAAAACATTTAAATCTTAAAAATTTCAGGAAACAAATCTCAAAATTTATAAAACGAAATTCTTTCTTAAAATTTAAGAAAAAAAATGTTAAATTAAAGGAAAAAAATTATTGATAGCTTTAATATTCGTTAACTTATTTCTGCACAAAAAAGTAATTCTCTTCTATATTCAAATGATTATAAAAATATTTTGTCTTTAGGAGCTTTAAAATTTAATAATCTTGAAACAATGAGAAAATAATGAAAGTATTCAAAATAATATATATATATATATATATATATATATATATACATACATATATCATGACATACTGCCTAATCTGTGAAAGGAAACTAGAGAACTATGTTGTCCATTATCTGACATCTTTTCAATCGGAACTATCATCTTATTAACGACTAAAAGAATTAAAAATGCCTGTAGATAAAAATAATAAGGGGGAGGTGCTACATATTTTTATTTTAACTACATTTTAAAAAGATTAATGATCAACAGATGTATGAAAAGTTGTCAAGTACAAAAGTTTGAAACATTAGAAAAGTTTTTTTTTTCTATAGAAATTTTTATGAATAATTCGTCAGTAACAATTCTTAAGGAAAAATGTATCTTCTGATACTCGTTAATTAAGATCATTTGAATAGTTTCATAAATTTATGCAACAGTTGCTGAATATAATAAATTAGTTCAGGATATAATGCTTTGCTTTTAATACATATGTTTGCAAATATTTATTATCAATTAATTTCGACACTTTATATATTTTCGACCGTCACTCCTAAAATTAAAAATTATTATAAAAATATACATGAATTCAATGTCTAGTAATTTTATTCTTATTATTTTCAGGAAATATTAAAAAAGTAATTACTAATTATAAGCACTAAAAATGGATTTACTTTGTTTTTATACAAAATACCAATGATCACACTATGTTAATTTAAAATAAATTATAATTAAAATTAGGATGTTTATTATTGATAGATACTCCAGCTTAATATTACTTATTTATATCAAGTTAATTATTGTATTAAAAAGAAGTTTGAATATGCTTAACTTCGAATTAAATCTTAAAAGATTATATCATTTGCAACTCATACATTTATATAAAACAAATTTAAAATAAACAATTACACGTATATCACTCTTGACTGCACAGAATTCTTGATCGAACATATCATATATGTCCTTGAAGTCAGTTAATTCAATCTTTTCATTAAACCACTCAAGAGCGATCTGTAAATCCTTTAGAAATAAACAAGAAAATAGTTAAAACAGATAAAATAAATTAGTTAAATATATGAGCATATAATCATTAAGTTAACATAAAATCGCAACTAACGTGTGTGATGGTGAATTTTATATTAAAAAATACTAAGTTTTGATAAGTCTAAAATATACCAAAGTACTGTTAATAAATCCCAAACTAATACAAAATAATCCATGCATAAACATTGGCTGTCTTTAAGATCAGATAAAGTTCACGAATGATCATGAATTATCAGAAGTTTAAGGCGCCTTTAAAGCAGAAGTAACATGTATTTTGGTTTGGGAATCAGGGCTGACTTTGGTTAAAAAAGAGTTGGCAGATGATATGTTCTTTTACGAAGTAATTTCTGAGGAACGTCTTTAATACCCAGGATAGTATTTATAGGAGCTCCATGTTACATAAAAATGGCATGTGCAAGTTACATGCAGATGCTATGCAGTTATTGAGCATATTACTGATCCTCTGGTACTAAGTATTTCGAAGAATTGGTCCATATTAAATGATTCAGAAATCCGCACCCTCCGTAACTTTTGGTGAAGTAACTTTGGCAACGAAATATCAAATTTTGTACGCGGATTTTCCGGTTCTCAAATTCGTCAGTTGTGAGAATTTCAGAATTGTTGAAATGAAAGTAAGATTCGTCTGGTTACTGGATATTCAAGATCATTCTTAATCATAATCATAGCGAACTAGACACTGAAGTAAGAAACTATGTCGATTCACATAATCATGTGGAAGCATTCTCTGCACAAGTGGAAGATTATGTATTTAATACCGGAGAATATTCTGCATCATCTTTTGGACAGTTGAGCTGAGGATATCCAATGCTTCTGCCACACGTTGGGTACTACTAGCAGCCTATTAGATGGAAGTTTTGTAATCTCCTACCTAAAACACTTCTTCCAAGTTGCGTCTAAAAACAAAGATTTCCTTACTTTTTCCAGATCGATCAGTCAACGATGTGTTTTCCAAATTTAGCTTCAGTAATTCTAAGATTTTTAACTGTTAGTGGACTTTCTCGTCCTCTTTAAATTTGCAAGATTTGTACTCGAAATGCATCTTTCTTAAAACTTTTACGAACTTTTACTAACAAAGTTTTATCTATAAACGTAATGACGTTTTGATTAGAAATGGGAAAAAAAAAGTCTTTACAAAAGTTACATGGTTTTATAAGAGCTTCTGCGTGATGTAGAGAAACTTATTTGAATATTTATTTAAACTTAAAACAGCCCACTGATAGTAAAACTTCAAACTTATTGGGCACAAAAACAAATTCCTATTCCTTCATTTCACCCACCACAAAATATTATAACGTTCTAAATAATAATATCGTGTACAGGAAACTTTAAAAATGGTTCCATTTAATTCTACTCACTCTGTACAAATTGAAAAATAATTTTTATAGTGAAAATCAATATGAGTTATGATTAATAAACATTTTTGGCGTTAGTATATTTCTGTTTCTGTCTTTGATAATGTAACTAAAATCAACAGAAAAATTCAGCGTTTTCATATAGTATGTTTTCGTGCAATGAGAACAATTATTTAAGTATTTTTTTTTCCTTCAAGTATTTTCAAATATAGTTGAAAGCCTTATTTTGTTTCGTTTTTTTAAGAAAACCACATTTAAATTTTTTTTTTCTTACTTTCAAAGTGGGATTTTTAATTACTTATTGTATCGTTCTATTACGTGTTGTATGTTACGGTAGAAATTTTGAATACTTATTGTATTTACTATTTATATACTATAATTATTTATTATACTACCAAAATATCTATAATCATTCCAATTTGCTAAAGCGATTTTCTCTCAAGCATTAAAATTAATGTAAGTATTTAAAAACGTTCATATCATAGATGAAAAAACTGAATAATCTGATGTAAATATAAGTTCAAAATTGATGTAGAATGTTCTCCACTAAAAAAAGAGCATTTTAAATATGATTTAAAAATAATGTTGTAATTTTAAACTTAGTGCATATTTAAAATGATTATAGTTTATACAAGATTTGAGACAAGACTAATTATTTAAAACATAACTATTAAGTATATTTGGTAATTTCAAACTACATTACATTGGTATCTAAGATTCCAAAACATTCTTTTATTCTGTTGTGATCATCAGTATCTATAAAGAAAACGAAAATCAATAAAAAATATGAATGAAAATTATTTTTTTTATTACTATACATACACTGAAATTAAAATAAAGCTAGTTAAGATATTATGCGCAAAACTGTTTCCCAAAGGGGTTACAGAACAGAATACATAAAAGTTTGTTAAATACATCGAATATATATATTTTTTCATAGAACACAGGATCTATAATTAAAAGATCAATTTTCAATTGCTGTCTCTTTCCTCAGACCTTTTGGAGGAAACAGATAGCATTTGTTGCATAAGTTTCTAACATAACACAAAAACAACAATGATTTTAAAAATAAAAGCGATAATTGCTCTTTGAAAACATAGTAATACCAACCATTCCTTTAAAAGACCTTCATTAATTAATTTCAAAATAATAAACATTCAAACACGGTATAAATTAATGAAATTCCAAAAAAAAAATCTAAAAGATTAACGTTGTTATTAAATTAATTGCTATTTTATAAACTGCTCCAAAATAAAAAAAAAAACAATAAATAATCCTAATAAAAATGTTTGACATCATCAATACTAAGATTTTCTTATATGCTTGTTAAAATAGAAATTGCACTTTGAATACTTTGACTATTTCAATACAAATTCCCATTGATCCCGTTAAGAAAAAAAATACAGTTTTTCTATTGGATTAAGATTTTTTTTCTTTTGGGAATTTTAAAACAATAATCGTATTACATGTTTGAAATAAAAATGCTTAATTTAATGATTTGAAAAATAAACTACAATGGTTAACCAAAGTATAATATATTGGGAAAAAAAAAGAAATTCTTTAGCTATATAGAATTCTTTTTTAAACATAATTTCTAAAATGTAACGACATAAAATGATGAACAATATCTGCAATTAAATGGTTAAAAACTAATTTAAATTGATTTCATATTAGAAATACTATTTTCACGATTTTAAAAGCCATTAACTGCGACACATATTGCATATTTTTTGTTTCTGTAATACAGAAACTTCCAATCATCAAATATATTTTACAGAAATTGCTTCGTTATTTTAATGCTATTTGTAAGATATTAAATACTCATTTATCTTAATTGCCTGTAAACACCGCTGAAGTGCTCTGGGGATATGCTAGAGACCCTTCTTTATTTTCAGCAGTCTTTTTTTTGAGCACTTATTTTTTTTTTTTTATTTCTTTATACATCTGGATCACTGTTATGATTTGTTTGGTTCGGAAAAGTCATATCCGGCTCTAGCGTCTTTAAATTTCACCATCACTCACTTACTTATCTAAATTAGAAATGACGTTTACAAAAATACATGAAAAATCCTGTTTAAGTTAGACTCGGATAGAATGCCATTTTCTAAGCTTTGTATCTCATAACATCAGTACCAATTATATTAATTTGTATGAGAAAAATATTCGCTATAGTTTAAAATATTCAATCAGGATACAAAAAATATTTCTCTATTAAAATTATCAATAGCAATAATCAAAAACAAAAAAATATTTCGAATGCCTGAGACACAATAATTTCCTTAAAAAATTCATTTTAACAATTGTCATTCGAATATTAATGTTATATTTTTTTTCTGATGTTGAATTTTCAACAAATATATAAGCTGCACTGAATTTCTCAGGTATTTATATTTCAATTTAGGAATACTGTTTACTATTTTATTATTAACATGAACATCTTTATTGCCACATTCCAGTTTTAAATTTGTTTTAAAGTTTCTGAAATTTCATTTGTTTCTTCTCTTTTCCGAAATATTATTAATTCTCATTCTTCCGAGAAAAACGATGAACACACTGTTGTTAATGTTCTAAGAAGAATACGAAAATCTTATGGAATGAAAAGCAGAATATAAAGGAAATGAGGCTGAACTTTGAGAAGAAAATAGTTTTTTCCCTCTAAAAAATGGCGTACTCAATTATCTCGCAAGAACACAGGTTTGATTGAACAGGCCCGCGCACACATATAATTAAATACGAAACCTTATCACTTTCGGGAAAATTGCTGGGTCTTTCAGTAGCTCTTGTTGAGGTCACCCTTTTCCGATTCCGTAGAAGGTCAAATTTGTCAAAGCTAATTTTTAGAATAAAAACTGATTTTTCGTTCAAAATCAGTTATATCAAAATGCACAAAATATGTTTGTAGTGAAAATAATCCTTGACTGTGTAATTTTTGAAAATAAAATTTAAAATTTTTTCGTTATTAGCTTCATATGTAAGTATATTTCATGTATTAAAAATTGAATGTTTTGAAAATTAAAAATTCATGACTATATTTAGAATGAATCTCTTTATATTTTACATAATTAATAATTTCATAAATATTTTAAATAATAACAGTCTTTTTACATAACCCTATAGTATTTTATATTATCTTTTGTAAAACCTTTACCTGCTTTAGTAATGTAAGCATTGAAACCATTACTCACCGTTCTAAATTTAATATGTATATTACGAAATTAAGGATATCAAAAGTAATGAAATTTTTCAATATTAATTTTATAACCTATTTTCTTGTACAAAGTTTTAATTTTATTGGTGAAATTGAACATCAATAAAAGCATTGTTATTAAGTAAGATGTTTATTATTCATAGTAACATATAGCTCAATGCAAATAATAGAATACTTTTTAGGGACTTCATGAGTATGGCGAATAATAGATTTATCCTGTATTTTTTTTATTGAACCTTTTTGGGAATTATTCGTCCTGTAATTTTTTTTAATTAACTTAGCGATACCTTTGTTCTTAAAATTCTAGTATTTATACTCTTCCTTAATGAGAAAATTATATTCTTTGAAAGCTGGAATAGGTAAATTATATTTAATGGAGAATTTTGTTAAAACGATGAATATCTTCAATTATTTTTTCTTTCATATAATAAATATTATTAGAAGTTGTAATACAGATAACTTTATTTATATGTCTAAGATTATTGTACTTTATAATACTTAGATTATTTAGATCATATGTTGGTATTCTTCATTTACATATATTTTATAAACCTCACAATTACAAAATTAATAGGTTTGTAAATCTTTACTAATATTGAAGTTATACATTCATTGTAGCATTTTTTTTTATTAAATTTAAGAACTCTTTTAATATGAATATATTATTATTAGGAACTAAGTTTTTATGCGTGTTATGAACATCGTTAAAATTTATATTTCCTAAGAACTTATTCTTAAATCTAATAAATACCTCTAACTTATTCTTAAATCTAATAATTCTACCTTCTGATTATCACTGTTACAATAAATCATTTTGTATTTGTGAACTAAGTAATTAAAGATATCCTTAACAATATGTAAACAAGTACTTTCTACTACATTCATTAAATAAAAAAAACACCTAATAATTTTATTTTCGTTTTTTAATACAGGAAAGAAGACATTTCATGCTTTTAATGTTGAAATCTTTTTTTTAATGTTAAATTTATTTTCTCATAGTTTTTTTACCTCAATTTTTTCTTTTATTAATATATCCATAGGACCCATTCAGAATATATATAATAACAAGAGAGATATTAAGAAGGATTTCATAAGAGAGAGTTAACTATTGTTTTCCTATTATTAAAATTCCTTTCTTTGATGGCAATTTAAATTTAAATATATATAGAGAGATTTTATAGTTTTTTTACTCAGAAATATCAAATTAGTGAATATGTCTTGAAAATTCAAAATAATTTGAATAATTTCCGTTTTGCTTGTGATAAAGCTGATTATCTATTTAATATTTTAAAGAGAAACATAAAATTCAATAAAATTTGTTAATAATTACTCCTAGTATTATTAACTAGTTATTTGTAAACCAAATAACTAGAACAAGATTGTAAACCAAATTTTGAGTTATTTTGGTTTACAATCTTTATGATAAATTTCTTTTGATAATTTTATACAAATATTATCTTTTAATTTGAAAAAAATTAAATTTTATTTTGACTCCCTCATGTTTTAATATTTTGAGTACATTTTTATTTATTTAATCTTTTCTTCTTTATTTATTTTCTTTTTAATTTAAATATCCCCTTTTTAAGTACTTTAGTTTCAATTATTATTTTTATTTGATTATTTTTATTATTAATTTATTAATTATTTTAAACATTCATATTAAATTTTTTTCCTGATTTCAATTTTTTTTATTTATATTTATTCTATTTATTTATTATTGTTAATGTTTTAAAAAAAATTCTTAGTTTTTAAGACTTCCTTTTTTATTTTATTTTTTCAACTTTTTAATGAATTAATTTTTCTTTTGCTTATTTTTATTGTAATTCAATTACAGGATTAAATGATAATTAAATTATTCCATTTAAATGATATTATCCAAACATTTTCTTTTTTAGATGGTAGCAGTTTGCAAACTCAGGTGTCGTCTTTTTTACTTGACTAGGAATGAAAATTACAATGTCTGTTACCAATAGCTCTCGTGTTGCTTCTAGTGAGACGGAAATAAAACCAAACCAAACCAAATCTTTTTATATTTAGTTTTGAAATAATTTGATAAGTAGCGTTGTTTTATTTTGATTTTTTCCATTTTTAAATTACGCTATTAATTACTTTTTTGCTGTTAGGATATCTTTTTTGTTAACTTTATGATTTTAGAAGTCTTTTTATTCGTAATTTCTATTTTAATGTTGCTTGTAAGTTGGGGCAGATTTTTGACGTTAGAGTAGATATTTCTAGAGTTTAGTGTTGGCATACGTGCCACGCATTAAAACTCTTTCTTATAGTCTAGGGCTGGCAGTTTGACAATATTGAAAACTTGCTTTACTTTTCGTTGCAACAGGGAATGGTATTTTGCAACAAGCTGATTTTTGTCTGATTTTCATACTTTTTCAATCATTTCATGTCATGAAATAAAGCAGTCATGTGTATTAAATGTGAGTAAATCATTTTTCTAAAGCTTTATTCGTTTATGTTATGTAAATTTCTAAATGTGTTTCTGCTTCTTTGTATTCCTGTATGTAATATTGATACACATGGAGTGTTATACGTGGGGAAATTTTGATTTTCCTCTAAAGTTTTAAATTTTTTTTGTTTTTGTATTTGTTTTTGTTTTTTTTTTGTTTTCTTTCATGATTTTTTTTTATTTAAGTTTTTAAAATTTTTTCAATTTTTATTTTTGATGTTATAACCCTTTTTTATATAATGTATTTCGTTGATACGGATGGTTAGATCAAGCATTCTAGATTAACCCAGCTTATTAGTCATGCCTGTTACAACATCCTTGTTATGCTTGCAACAACATTCATTATATTATTCTACATTTTGTCCTTACAAATATGTTTTTTTTTTAAATTTTTCGAATTTAATACCTTTTAATTTTTGATACTTTGTCTATTTTCATGTACTTTATTTGATTTACAAGTATATATATATATATATATATATATATATATATGCTATACAGCGAGGGCTGAAGACATATTTATAATACGCCTTATTATATAGAACCAAGTAGTTCTTTTTCATTCACCACATATTAGATTAAGAAAGTAAAAAGTATTGTTTCTAAATTCAAATATGCACAGAAAATTCATAAATTGTCGGTCAAAATTGAAATTTATAAACATTAATTTAAATACATGCATTTTAAAATAAAATGAGTAATATACATGAAATTCTAAGATTATAGTTCTAAAAACGATATTATAGGAGCAATAAAAAAAGGAAGACAGCTATAGAACTTCATGTAAGACCTATTAACAAAAAAATAACAGAGGAAAAAATAATTTTACTTACGTCTATAGACACAATTTATAGCAGTATAGCAAGAGTAAGTGAAATCTCCAGGAGCTGGAGCCCAAGGTATACTCGGTGGAACTGTTGGTACACCTATTGCTTTCGGCATACCAAATGCTTTCGTAGCAGCCAATACTCCAAACAGCTCCAAAATCGTTAAGAATACTCTATATTCCATTATAAAAAAAATTTCCCTCTAAAAACTGTTCTATAGAGGACTTTTGTAAATTAAGGCTATTTATATAATACTTTGAGGATATACTTTATTGCTCTTCGTGTTTTGGATAAAAGACTATTATTACAATTATAAAATTACCAGTCTAACTATTATTGATGAATTCGTTGAAAGGGAAACTATAAATACATCTGCAGGAAATTTATAAAACTTTTTGTTTGCTTTAACAAATGAACAATTTTTATTCAGATGGATTGATTCGTTATAAAAAGCCCTAAATCACACGGAAATCATATGATAGAGTACATGACACAATAGTTATTTTTAATGTTTCTTTCCATTTCCTGTATTCTTTGGAGAATTTCTGAGACCGAATTACTGCACTTGTGCTAATTCAGTGACATACTTACATGAAATGTTGCTTCATTTAAAAAATGACGTGGTTTAGAAAATAGTGTTCATTTTTAAATGATATAAAGGTTAACAAGTTGTGGCTCAAACCTTTTTTGCAGTTTCAACACAATCTGAATTTTGTCCGCACTCTTTCTATGTTTTTGATGAAGTATACTTTGAACAGTTCATTGCGTCTTTTATTATTGAAAATATTTTTTGATCGACTTACGGGATGAGGATCAAAAGAATATCTGCATTTTAGAGCTAGCTCATCCGAAAAAGCGATAGTTTCCGAATCAGCTGTCCACAATGGAATACATAGCAATATCATTTGGAAACGGAAATTATTTACTTGAAATATTCTTAAAAAATCAATGCGTTTGAAATGAAAAAAATATTCCGCTTTTTCCCCTTTCACATTCATTCTATTATATATATTTCCAATGATGTTTTAAAATGATGTTTAATTAAAAGAATTCCTGTTTAAATTTATTTGTATTTGATCGATAGATGGTGAAAAAAGATAACAATGCTTTAGCATTTCTGGTAAGTGAAAGTATATTTTTGTTATTTTGTTCATAATTAAAACTAGAAATCCAAATAAGAAAAAAATGGAAATGAATATACAATGATTTCTTTTAGTTCCATTTTGGTGATTTTCCCCTTTCTCATTCCTATTGAAATTCAGAACATTTCTCAATTCATTTTTAACTCTTGAATTATAAATTAGTTGTTGTTGTTTTTAATATTATCTTTACTATGTATTTTTTTTAAATTTACCTAATCGAATTTTTTTTAAATTAAATTCTTTTCTATTGCATAAATTTTTACGTGCACATTAAATATGTAAAAGACGAAATCAATTCTTGAAATTATACATAATAAGTCCCTTTAGAATAATTTTTCTCTGATTTTTTTGTACTACACTAATCATAACAGAATTTCAAAGAAACTTAGTTCATGAAAAATGCGATTAATTTCTTAAAAGGTTCCTGGTCATTACACATATTCAGAAACAAAAATGGTCGTATTGGAAATTAGGCTCAGTCAAGGGCTCAAGCACTAATGGTGTTAAAGATCTGTGTTACTCTATAATCTGTGTTACCTTTACCTGTGTTGCTATGTTGAAGACATTTATAAATAAGGCCATATAAACACACTAAATCGTAAGCACTCATGACGTCCAATCTAATTCCCACGAAAATTATTTATTTTATATGCTTTGAAGTTTTCATCTATATGATGCAGTATTTAAGGGTACTGGCTAAATGAAATTCAAACAAAAATTTTATTATTATTTTTTGTATCATTAAATAGTTATCTGTCTTTTATCTTTCCAACGATGTATCACACTCGATCATCAAAAAAAAAAAAAAAAAAAAAAAAAAAAAGCAGAAGTGTTAGAATTTCTTATTCTTTCTTAGATCATTTCAGAAATTTTCTATTATTAAAAAGCTGAACTTACGTAAGCATTTATTTAATACTTTACATATATTACTGTTTCTGTGTAAATTTTCTTACGAATGAAGAATTGTCATCAATGAATTTAATTTCAATGGTTTTATACAGTTTTAAGCATTTTTATTGTTTTGTGAGTGATTGTTAAGTATTGGGGACAATAGTCTTGGTTGTTACATATCCTACAAAACTATGAAACATTTTCAAAAAAATTTTCATGCATCTTGTCTAACTCACTTAGATTGCATTACAATGTCGTTAGCAAGTATTATTTCACAGGTATTAAAGAGTTAGTCATTTATATAGATTTCCATGAAGTAAGAGTGCATGTAAAAACAGTAAAAATGTTGGAAAGTCAACCATCAGTTATAATAAGATTATTATTGAATCTAATGATAATGTTGGAATAGTTGAAGTGCTATATTAAGCTATTCTTTTTTTCAGTGTAATGAATATGATAAAAATACAGACTCTAAATACAAAATGATATGATTATATATTTGGATAAAATATTTGCTTAAAAAAACGTAATGGGAGCTTATCTGTGTGATTTAAAATGCAAATAGACCTTGCATCAGATTTACAGATCTTTTGTAATATTCGGATTTCTTAAAATAATGAAGCAAGCCTATTGGGATGAATATTTTCATTTGTTGTCGAGTAATGAAATGACATCCAGTGATTCAACTCTGCCTAATTGGATCTGAAACCTGATGTGGTTTTCATCGTGTCCAAGCAAAAAAAAGACGTAGGACCATACCAAGCATACATATATTTCTCTACGAATAATGGAAGTCCACAAGCTTGTATTTTGAGATATGGTAAATCCACTGTTTGTACGAATATACCTTTATGGGAAAAAAAAGATCGTAATGAAACTGTGAATAGTGTCATCTGAATCATGTAACAAAAACTGTATTTGTAACCACAGAAACATTAATATTTGGCGCTTCTAACGCTATTTTCTTCTTAAATGTTTGAAGAATTACAAAGCACTATACTTTGTGCAGAATTAAATTCATCCATCTCATCACAGTGTGAAAAGAATGGATTAATTAGATAAAGAATGCTTTCGAAATTATTAAATGTTTATTTACGCCTGCCCATTTGCATGCAGAAATGGATTTCTTAAAAATATTTGTTTACACTCAAGCTAACGAGCAAGAGGGGTGACTGGGATATGATATTTTGAGTGCAATTTATAATTTTAATACCGAATCTGCTGTACATTAGATCGGCTATGCTATCAAGGTTTATTGCGTAGTTTTCTTTCCATAGCCTTTTAAACTTTTCAGAAAAATATATGGAAATCCAGTTCTCTTCCTATTGTATTTTTCCATCAAATCTGTTAGCATATTGTTTTAAGCCAATAAAATAGTCTCAATCAATTAATTTAAAATTCAAATACTGTCCGTATGTAGAATAAATAACTAGAAAAACTAAAATTCATCACAAAAAATTATTTCCTCTTCAGATTTCAGTTCTGCTGGCATGTTAATATTTAAAAGGAGATATATTGCTGCCCATTCTATAGTAATTTTTTTTATAAAAAAATTAATTCGTCCTAACGTTTTTTTCTCCCTCTTCCCTCTTTTCTGTTTAATTCTCAAAAAAAGTAGAATAATTCAAAATTAATATTAATTAGTGCAAGGTAAGCTTACTCCCGAGCTTCAGGTTTCACAGAAACAATTACTATCAAGTATAAAAAACCCCATCAAATTCCTAATGCATTTTTTATTTCATTAATAAAAATTCTAAAACTACAGGAACATTAACAATATTGACAACCAAAAGAATAAAAGCAAGCGATTCTGTTATAAAAATTAATTAAATGAAATATTAAAATTAGAGCATATTATATATAAAGTAGACAATAAAATTCTGTTCGAGAATTAAAATAAAAGCACACGATAAAATATTAGGTGAAATATATCTGATCAAAGAAAATATATTTTTACCTTAAGGCTCCCGTTTACCGGCCATTTGATTTCGTTGACATAATAATAATCCTATAGAATTTCGACTTCCGTTCTCAAATCTTTACTATTTAATCTATTTGAATACAATA
>BMAW01101517.1:8850-22600 GCA_019974015.1 Nephila pilipes | reverse complement strand
AAGATAAGATGCGTGAAAAAATATTTTAAAATATTTCATAGTTTTGTAGGATATGTAACAACCAAGACTGATACCCTCAATAATTAACAATCACACCCAATAATTAACAAACAAACAGTTAAAACTGTAAAAAACAATTAAAGTTAAATTTATTGATGACAATTCTTTAATCGTAAGAAAATAAGAAAATTTACACAAAAACAGGAATGCATGTAAAGCATAAAATAAATGCTTACGTAAGTTCGGCTATTTAATAAGTGAAAAATTTGTGAAGTGCTCTAGGACAGAATGAAAAATTTCAACACTTTTTTTGATGATCGAGTGTGATACATGTTGGAAAGATGTCCAATAAAATAGAAAACTATTTAATGATACAAAAAATAATAATCACATTTATGGTTGAATTTCAATTAGTCAGTCCCAATAAATACTGGATCATATAGATGAAAACTTCCAAACATATAAAATAAATAATTTTCGTGGGCATTAGATTGGACATCAAGAGTGCTTTTTTTATATGTTTATATGGCGTTATTTATAAATATCTTCAACATAGAAATACAGATCACTGAGTAACACAGATTTTTAACAGCTTTAGTGCTTGAGCCCTCGACTGAGCACACTTTCTAATAAGACCATTTGTGAATCGAAATATGTGTAATGACCAGGAACCTTTTAAAAAATTCATCGCATTTTTTATGAACTAAGTTTCTTTGAAATTCTGTTATGATTAGTGTAGTACAAAAAAATCAGAGAAAAATTATTCTAAAGGGACTTATTATGTGTAATTTCAAGAATTGATTTCGTCTTTTACATATTTAATGTGCACGTAAAAATTTATGCAATAGAAAAGAATTTAATTTAAAAAAAATTCGATTAGGTAAATTTAAAAAAAATACATAGTAAAGATAATATTAAAAACAACAACAACTAATTTATAATTCAAGAGTTAAAAATGAATTGAGAGATTTTTCCTGAATTTCAATAGGAATAAGAAAGGGGGAAATCACCAAAATGGAACTGAAATAAATCATTTTCATGTTCTTTTATATTCAATTCCATTTTTTCTTCTTTGGATTTCTAGATTTAATTATGTGTGTGAACAAAACAACAAAAATATACCTTCACTTACATGAAATGCTAAAGCATTATTATATCTTTCTGCCATCTATCGATCAAATAAAAAAAAATTAAACGGGAATTCTTTTTGTTATACATCATTTTAAAACATCAATGGAAACATATATAATGAAATAAATGTGAGATAGAAAAAAGTGGAATATTTTTTGTTATTTCAAACGTATTGATTTGCTACGAATATTTCATATAAATAACTTCCGTTTCAAAATGATATTGCAATGTATTAGATTGCTAATGTATTTTAGATTCAAAAGCCCATTTTAAATACAATTAAACATAAAATAGTATTTTTTCACTTTAAATCTCTTTTTTGAAAGAAATCTATCACAATAATTTTACAGGGTTCAATATCTATTTTATTTAAAACAATAACTCAAATTCTATCTTACAATGTTCCAAGATATATACACAAGTTTGAGTATTAAAAAAGTTTCCAATTTAATATTAAAATAAGTTTTTACCTATGCAGCAACTTATGTATGCCCTACATGTATATAAATAAACTTGACTTTCTCTAGCTTCTTCAAACCCTGATTGACCTGAAGTCACATATATCACCCTGATGAGGCGTATTATTATGTGCTTTTATCTTTTGAACACTTTGAATGCAAATAAGTTAAAATGATCTATCCTTTTTTTTCACATTACCGTTGCTTGAATATGAACGAAGCCGAAGAAATATTTATAACATTAAATGTGAAATTCTTGGACATTGTTCAGACATTTGAAAAAAATATTTGATTGATTGAATGATTGATTATTAGAATAGCTCTTAGATGCAACATGAGAGCTTTGGCGATGGCTCTCGTAATTTTGAGTCTTCCTCAAGTGAAATGGACGACACTTGAGTTGGGAATGTACCTATCCAAATTTTCACATATCGTCAAAGAGAATACTTGGAGCCTCAAGAGATTTAATGAACATCACCCCTACTACATCGCCTACCTTTAGTCGCATCAGGATTCGATCCCATGGGTTAACAAGGGAAGGAGGGAAAATGTAAGACTCGAATTCTATGACCACTAACCAACCTCGTCCACGAACTACTGCTTCAATATATATTTTCAATTTAAACTTGCTTAAATTTATTTATGACACCTTCTCATAAATCATGACTAGTGATATAAAAAGCTACGCCGTCTGTATCAAAAAGCTTCGCCCTCTCAACTAGACTGCGGAAAATGTGAATGAAAACGTTTTAAATGACACTCAATGCTGCGGGAGATGTATAGTGATTGCAGTAATAGAGAAAAACAATATTCTCTTTATACAGTTCAGAAAGTTCAACAAAAAAACTTTCTTTGGAAGAGGAGAAATGATGCGGCACCTCTCTTCCGGCAAATTGCAATTAACAACAACATGTGTAAAATGTGCTAATGAATGATGAAACACAGAATTCTTTTTCAACTGGATTGTTTAAGGAGCTGCTAAGACCCTGAGGACAAGATTTGTTGAAACACGAAAATGGGTTAATCGAATATGCTTGAGTAACTAGTTCAAACGACCTCCGTAGGTGACGACAATATTTTCGTCACGGGGATAAAAAATAAATCTTCAAAGTAGTAGAAACATCTCCGATGAATTATCTTTGAAGCCTAACTTAACCCTGCTACACGCAGATCTGTAGTGGTATCAGTACTTGAGCCTACAACTCAATGGTAACAGTCCCGGCCGCAAGTTCGTGACCATTACCTCAGTTATAGTTGTAAACAATAGATGCGTGCATAATCCACAGGAAGTTAATTTTTTACTTTGTTCAAATTTGATTCGAAATTTCACGGTACCTTCTAAATTATTTCATTATATCAGTTCCTCGTTTGCTTGTTACTGCAACAAATAATGGCAACAAAGTAACATCCGCTCTGTATTAGTTTATCAGAAACGCTTTCCTTTACAAAAGGAAGAAGCAATGATTTCTAATGACTGCACGTAACGTTTACATCAAAATTAAATCATATCCATTATAAACAGTTGTCTCTCAAATGTTATAAAGTAATAAGCCATATTACTTTAAAAGTAAATTTTATTTTGCAAATTTATTTAAAAAACATTCTTTGAAGCAAATATGTTTTCATTAAAAATAGATTAAACACATGATAAATTTTAATATAATGTAGTTGAAGGCAATGTTTAACGATTTTATCTTTACAGCAATCAAAATAGCTATTTCTTAAAGAAATTCAAAAAGCAATTTCACCGGTAAGTTAGGCTCACTATTATTAAAATGCTTAACATGACGGCTCTGTTTTAAATTGTACTTCAATCATGAATGGAAATAAAGCAAAAAAATATGCGGATTCTCTTACATAACTCACATTTAAAAAAAGTGATAAAATTTGAAATTTAATTTTATCACTCACAATGCTTTTATATCTTAATGATTTGTAAGGCATATTAGATGTTTATCGCAGAATATCTGTACTCTTTTATGATTTTTGTATTGCTGCACCAAATATGACGATAACAAATAAAAGGAACGGGTACATGAAACAAAAACCTTTGTCTCTGATGAACAGGTATATGGAAAGCATGAAATAAATCAGCACTTTTCACGATTAAAATATTCATCAATAATTTATTTAACTTCACTGATAAGAATTATTTTAAGAAAAATTATTTTGAATGAAAGAATTGTCTAATAATATTCATTTGCTTTAATAGGATATTTAGGATTTATTAATTTTAATTTAGTTTCTTGAAAATAAACAGTAATCGGACTAAAAAGTAAGTGGATTTTTTCCCGTTGGTAATAAAAATTTCTACTAATAATGTAGTGTCATTGCTTTATTTTCTGAATTCTTCAGACAAAATGTTTCCAAAATATACCAGATGACCGTATTTAATTTCCTTTATTTGAAAAAATTTATTTAAAAAAAAATCCATATGATATACATCGACAATATTAATCAAAATTAACTGTTAACTTCTTAGATTTTGGTTACAATTTGTATTTTTCGCGTATGATGTTCGTGTTCTTTTTGTGTGCCGCAAATGGAAAAATGGTGTCATCGTAAGACAAGACATCAATAGTTCTTTGTTATTCAGAACAGAAACCTGTAAGAACAATGCAAATAAGGCTCCAAATCGGTTATAGAGAATTCCATTTGAATTCAAGAAAGTTAAAAAGTGTTTAAAAAAATCTTAAGGTTACTATAAGTGTACAGAATATACCAAATAAAAAGACTAGAATTTTAAATCTGTTTCATTAATATAAGACTATTTACATAAATTTAATTGAAAAAAATACAATTAAGAGGAAAACAATTCAGTTTTTGATTCAATTGGAATGTGGAAATATATTATGAAATGGAAAAAAAGATCCTAAGACCGACCAGTCAGAGCGATTCATTCCATTTGGAAATTGTGTTCCTCAATCTTTACTGTTCATCAATATGCTTTGGTGGATCTAAAAACTTGTAGACATATTTAAAATAGATCTTCAATTTTCAAGACCTGTTTGCGGAAAGAACGCCTTCGGAGGAGTTTTTTCTCTTTCACTCTAGTTTCCCTAGAACCGTTCGATGTAGTTCTATCACATTTATTTCATTCTTATTGTCACTAGCTCTGTTCTTCAATGGGGAGAGTCTGTAACTGATGGACGAATATTTGCAACTTTTCTTTTTGAAAGTAGGACACAAATTCGGGGGGAAATGCCAGCAATATCTTCGATCTTATCTCGCGGTATATAGCCTTTCGTAATACATGGCGCTACAAATGGTTATATTCGTATAACTGGGAATGCAGTGATGGAGAAACGACCCTGAAGAAATTGGAAAAGCAATGTACAGTTTTCTGATGGACAGACGATTCGGAAATTATCGCTTTTTCAGATGAGCTAGCTCTAAAATACAGATATTCTTTTGATCCTCCTTCCGTAAGTCGATCAAAAGATTTGAACAATCAAAGGCGCAATGAACTATTCAAAGTATACTTCATCAAAAACTGAGAAAGAATGCGTGCAAAATGGAGATTGTGATGAAAATTCAAAATCGTTCTGGGCTCCAACGTGTTGCATTTTTTTGTACTTGAATCTCAGAAAATCCTCATGCAGTACAGGAAGTTAAAAGAAACATTCCAAAAACTATTGTGTGATGTACTCTATCATATTATTTCCGTGTGATTTAGGGCTTTACATAACGATTCAATCCATCTGAATAAAAAGAGTTCTTTTGTTGAAGCAAACAAAAATTTTTCTAAATTTTCCTGCAGATGCATTTATAGATTCCCTTTCAACGAAATCATCAATAATAGTACAGATTGGTAATTTATTAATTGTAATAATAGTCTTTTATCCAAAACACGCGAAGAGCAAGAAAGTATATCCTAAAAGCATTATATAAATACTCTTAATTTACAATAATCCACTGTAGAACTGATTTTAGAGGAAAAAAATATATTGACATGGAATATAGAGTGTTGTTAAAGATTTTTGGGTTGTTTGGAGTATTGGCTGTTGCGAAAGCATTTGGTAAGTCGAAAGCATTTGGTAAGCCGAAAGCAATGGATGAACCAGACTATCCATCAAGTCTAACTGGGAATCCTGTGATTGAAGATTTCTCTTACCCTTGCTATACTGCTTTAATTTGAGTCTATAGACGTATGTAAAAGTATTTTTTCATCTGTTATTTTTTTCTAATTAGGTCTTACATGAAGTTCTTTAGCTATCTTCCTTTTTATTTCCTCCTATTATATCGTTTTTAGAACTACGATCTTAGTATTTCAAGTATATTATACATTTTACTTTGAAATGCATGCATATAAATAATGTTTAAAATTATCAAAATTGACCATCAATTTATGAATTTTCTACAAATATTTAAATTTAAAAAGTAATACTTTTTATATTCGAAATCTAATGTATGGTGAAGGAAAGTGAACTACTTTCTTTTATATAATCAGATTTGTAACAGGCATGACTAATAAGTTGAGTTAATCTAGAATGTTTTTTCTAACTATGCGCATTGATAAAATACATTTAAAAACAGTTATATATTTCAAAAAATAAAAATGGAAAAAAATTTTAAATTTTAAATTCAAAATAATAAAATCACAAAGGAAAAGACATAAAAAAATTAAGAATGAAAAGCTAAAAAAAATTTAAGACTTAGGAGAAAAATCAAAATTTCGCACGTATAACACTCCATGTGAATCAATATTACATACAGGAATACAAAGAAGCAGAAAAACATTTAGAAATTTACATAACATAAACGAATAAAGCCTTAGAAAAATGATTTACTCACATTTAATACACATGAATGCTTTATTTCATGACATGAAATAATTGAAAAAGCATAAAAATCAGACAAAAATAGCTTGTAGCAAAACACCATTCCCTGTTGCAACGAAAAATAAAGCGATTTTTCAACATTTCCAAACTGCTAGCCCTAGACTTTATACAAAAGAGTTTTTATGCTTAGAGAGTATGCCAAAAATAAACTCTAGAAATATATATTCAAATGTCAAAGACCAGACCAACTTATAAACAATATTAAAGTAGAAATTACGAATAAAAAGACTTCTAAAAACATTAAGTTAAGAAAAAGATATCCTAAAAGAAAAAGTAATTAATAGCGTAATTTGAAAATGGAAAAAAAATCAAAATAAAGCAACACTGCCTATTAAATTATTTTAAAACTAAATCTAAAAAGATTTTTTTTGTTTGGTTTTATTTCCATCTCACTAGAAGCAACACGAGAACTATTGGCAACAGACCTTATAATTTTCAACCCTGCTCAATTGACAAAGACGACACCTGAGTTTGCAAACTAACACCATCTAAAAAAGAAAATGTTTAGATAATATCATTTAAATGGTATAATTGAATTAGAATTTAATCCTGCAGTTGAATTACATTAAAAATAAGCAAAACAAAAATCAAATCATTAAAAAGTTCAAAAAATAAAATAAAAAAGTTAGTCTTAAAAACTAAGAATTTTTTTAAATATTAACAATAATAAATAAATAGAATAAATATAAATATAAATAAAAAGAGTGAAATCAGGAAAATTTTTAAAAAGGAATGTTTAAAATAATTAAATAATAAATAATAAAATAAATATAAATAAAAAGTGAAACTAAAATACTTAAAAAGTGGTTATTTAAATTAAAAAGAAAATAAATAAATAAGAAGAAAAATTAAATAAATAAAAATGGACACAAAATATAAAAATAAGGGGAGTTGAAACAAAATTAAAATTTATTCAAATTAAAAGATAATGTTTATTTAAAATTATCAAAAATTTTTATCATAAAGATTGTAAACCAAAATAACTCAAAATTTGGTTTACAGTCTTCTTACAGTTATTTGGTTTACAAAGAAATAGTTAACAATATTTGGAGTAATTATTAACAAATTTTATAGTTATTATATTTTATGTTTCTCTTTAAAATATTAAATGGATAATCAGCTTTATCACAAGCAAAAAAGAAGTTATTTAAATTATTTTGAATTTTAAAGACATATTCACTAATTTGATATTTCTGAGTAAAAAAAATATAAAATCTCTCTATATATATTTAAATTTAAATTGCTCTCAAAGAAAGGAATTTTAATAATAGGAAAACAATAGTTAACTCTCTCTTATGAAATCCTTTTTAATATATCTCTTGTTATTATATGTATATATTCTGAATGGTTCCTATAAATATATTAATAAAAGAAAATTTTAGTTAAAAAATCTAAGAGAAAATAAATTTAACATTAAGAAAAAGATTTCAATGCTAAAAGCATTAAATGATTTCCTTTTGTTTGAAAAAAGCGAAAATAAAATTATTTTTTTTTAATTTAATGAATATAGTAGATAGTACTTGTTTACATATTGTTAAGGATATCTTTAATTATTTAGTTCGCAAGTGCAAAATGAATAATTTGTAACAATGATAATCAAAACGTAGAATATATATGTATTAAATTTAGGGATAATTTCTTAGAAAATATAAATTTTAACGATGTTCATAATAAGCATAAAAATTTAGTTCCTAATAATAATATATTCATGTTAAAAGAGTTTTTAAATTTAATAAAAAATGTTACAATGAATATATAACTTCAATAATAATAAAGATTTACAAATCAATTATTTTTGTAATTTTGAGGATTATAAAGAATATGTAAATGAAGAATACCAACAGGTTATTGCAAGTAATCTAAGCATCGTAAAGTATAATAACCTAAGAGATAGTATGAATTAAGGTATAAGTTTCAGTATTACAACTTCTAATAATATTTATTATATTGAAAATATTCATCATTTAAGAAAAATTCTCCATTAAATATAATTTACCTATTCTGGCTTTAAAAGAATATAGATTTTCTACTTAATTAAAAGTTAAAATATTTTAATTTCTTGAACAAAGATATCGCAAAGTTTAATAGAAAAATTACAGGGTAAATCCATTATTATATTATTTGCATTGAACTATATGTTAATATGATTAATAAACTCAATAATAATGCTTTTATTGATGTTCATATAATAATAAATGAGAAATCTCACCAATAAAATTAAAACTTTGACAAAGAAATTAGGTTATACAAATAATATTGAAAAAATTCATTACTTCTGAAATCCTTAATTTCATAAAATACAAATTAAATTTGGAACTGTGGGTAATGGTTTCAAAGCTTACAAAACTAAAGCAGGCAAAAGTTTTACAAAAGATAATATAAAATGCTACAGAGAGTTTTGAATAGACTGTTATTATTTAAAACATTTATAAAATTGTTAATTATGTAAAATGTAAAGAGATTTACTCTATTTTTAGTTATGAATTTGAAAACTGTTTAATTTAATAGATGTTGGGGATTTAACTAACGTTATCTTGAATTTTAGAGAATTAAAAATTAATGGTTCTATATATAATGAAAAATTTAAGTTTCTAATTATTCTAGTTTTAAACGATAATTATATTTTTAAAATGATAAAAAGTGTAAGCAAATTAAAGGAATACCACAGGATTGGCCAGCTAGTAATAGTCTCACTAATATTTATTTAGATTTATCTGAACAACTTTTCTATAGAACAATAAATTTATTTGGTTTTGATATATATAGGATGTCATAGTTTTTCAAATTAATCTTAATCCTTATTCTTAATCCTTATTCTTATTATTAATCTTAATCCTTAAATTAATCTTAATTAATTTAATTTCCTTTAAATTGAATAATTGATTTCAAAAAGTCCATTAGAAATACGTGTACTATATTAATCATAATTGACTGCTAACTTCTTAGGTTTTGGTGATATTTTGTATTTTTCGCGTATGATGTTCGTGTTCTTTTTGTTGCCGCAAATGGAAAAATGGTATCATCGTAAGAAAAGACATAAATTGTTATTCATAACAGAAACCCGTAAGAACAATGCAAATAAGGCTCCAAACTGGTTATAGAAAATTCCATCCAAATTCAAGAACATTAAAAAGTATTTACAAAAAGCTTATCGTTATTATAAGTGTACAGAAAAGGTACGGAAGTAATTCGTGTTCACGCGTGGGAAAATATCGTTCAAAGATATCGAAAATCAACTTTTTTCAGACTTTTATTTAAAATATCCTTTGGTTGAAGTAAAACCTATTAGGATGAAGTCCGTGTGTAAAAACCTTTACTTGAAATTTCAAGTTTAAATTCTTAATTCTTACAGCTCGTAAAATTACCCAAGAAATTTTTTATTTGTTTTAGACTTTTATTACATTTTTTATTATTTTAATATTTTCCCTTATTTGTGTAGTTATAATTGTATACCTATAATTGTATACCTTGTATATATGTTCATATCTTTGCGTAATACTTCATTTTTTTCACGAGTTTGTGGACGCTTTTGTACCGTGCCATTTAATTTTTTGTGCATCTTATTTCTGTAAGAAAATTCCTACTGTGAGTAATTCCTTTTTAATTCCTGTCATGTACATTTTCTACTATGCAAAAACATTGTAAAGTTTATTTAATTCTGATTTCAAAATTATGTAATATTTTATGTTCTTTTGTCAATAAAGGCTGAGTGTGGGGATGATTGTCTCCTGGTAGGCAGGTTTGTAGTTCTGAACCCTTTGGGTAATCTCGGATCCTTTGGGTATTCTGCCAATAACCTTCATGTTGCTTCTAGTGCAAAGTGAATAAAACCAACCAAAGTAAACCATCCCTTACTTGATATAATAAGATCAGTAAAGAAGCAAATGTGGAACGTTTAGTATTCTATTTGCGCTACAGGCATTGACAATCCAATTTTTTTCAAATGAGAATTGAAATTTCCGAGTCCGGTTAAAAAGTACGCATAAAAAACTTCTTTAATTAAAATAATTGTCATCGATTAATTTTATATGAACATACAAGCAAATATATTTGATTTAGTTGAAGTATAACATTTAAAGAAAATCTCTCTTCTTTTGAAATAAAAATTTTAAGCCAGTTTAAAAAGGTAAGGGGGACGCGGTAACCTAGTGGTCAAGGTCGTGGACTAGCGGCCGGTGGTTTTCGTTCAGTCGCGGGTTCGAACCTTGGTCGCCAAAGACCCGTCGTGTAGCCGGGGCTGATGCACGTTAAATCTGTTCGGGACCCAAAGTCCTCCCTTTGGCGTGGTGTGGATGTTAGAAGAGGGAGGTGCCAGCTTATGTGCCGTCCTCGTCACTTGACCGAGGTTCAAAATTATGAGGTCCGTCGCCAATAGCCCTAGTGTTGCTTCTAGGGCGACGTTAATAAAAACTAAACTCAAAAAGGTAAAGCGTAAAAGTCACACCTTTCCTTTATTGTACAAGATGTAAAACTATAGCATCTTTGAAGTGTAGAAAAATTGTCAGTATTCACCTGTCAGTAAAGTAAACAAATTTAAACCAATTTGAACTAGCTTACTGTGTTCTGAATATTGAAGGATAGTAAACCCAATCACACAACGTTAAAAGTTTTCAAATGAATAGATAATGGCTACATGATATAAAGATAAAAATTTATAGCTTGAAACGTATATGATGCCTTTCATTAATCAACATGAATGCATTCATTACCAGACAGAGAAGTTACGAGGAAGAATATACTACATTTTTAAAATTCCATTTGAAATTTAAGAAAAATTATGACTTAAATCTAATCGAACCAAAGTTATCGATGACATATATTCCACTTTGCATGATTATTATAAGTTTCATAATTATTTTTAGGTATTTAAGCAGAACAATTAAAAACAATGACATTTAAAGGACAAAAGTTTTTTAACAGATGGAATTTTAATTTGACACGAACAAAGTATTTACTCATTTTCCATAGAATGCAATAAATATATGTAAAAACGGATAGCTAGTAAAATGCTGCTCGAAAGAACCAGGTCAAATATTTTTATTAAAAGTCTTTTTAAAAGAATGCTTTAGAATTTATTCGCTTTTTTACTCAGAGTCATACACGCAGAATTGAATATATTCTAGGACTGAATGGTGCCTTAGGCGATTTCGTGAGAGAAAAGCAAACCTTCTCCGGCCCGCCTTTTATTTGCTATGAGTTACTGCTAATTTTCAACTTAGAAATGTGGAGCGTATTTACTTTACGACTTGGAAAGAGAGAGATAAAGAACTAGGATACATAAAATGTTGTTGTATGTGTCGAATTTCGAATTCTTTTCTTTCTGAACGAAACTTCAAAATTAATTGTTACCAATAAAAAAAAAATAGAGGAAAAAAAAAGATCGTTCCTTAAATTTCATAAACTTCTAAAATAAGGAACTCAAGGTGATAAGAATATAAATAACTACAGACCGTTTGGAAATAAATATATTTTTGATTAATTTTTTTTCTTAATCTATTTTCATTGCGTTATGCTCAAATTTGTGTCTTCAATATCTTACACATTCATTTTTCCTTAATACTTCAAGAGCATCTGGGCATGTAACAGAAATTGAGCTTTAAAATCTATGATTCTTTTAATTTTCTGAGGACCAATCATCCTCAGTTGTGTGGTTATAAACTCTATTACATGAGTTGCAACTTAAACGGGAACGTGGTCGCTGTTGGAATTGATTTCGTTGTTTCGAGCCCTGATGCTACAAAGATTCGCTATTCGTTATATTTGAACATGGTCCCATGTTATCCCGTTGGAATGGTGTGGAACTTTGGAGAGGGAAGTAGCAACTAAGATGTGGTTTTTGTCACTTGATCGAGATTCAAAATTATATGGTCCTTCGCCAATAACCCTCGTGTTATTTCTCGGTACGACTTTAATAACACCAAAACCAATCAATTTTTTACTTCATACGTGCCAAAATGAAAATTTATAGAACAGTAGCGAGTGATTGGGAATTAGGAGAGGCCAAAATGTAGAGAAAACCAAAAATAACGATGGTTCGAAGAATTTAAGAGATGTACGCACGCACGCAAAATTTTAAACTCCTATTTTAGTTGTTAGGATGGGAAAATACCATCTTCCTCTATGTCTAGTAGTAGTGACTGCATTGCCATCTGCAGTTCGGCTTGATTCTCTTTTTTGAGGAACCTCAGTAAGATAAAATCGTGTCCTAGAATATTCAGTTTGAAACCCTAAATTCTAAATGTTAATGAAAGGTCTGTGTTTAATGGATTTATGTTCCTCTGTTTATTTTCCTCTGGGAAAAAAAGCCGACATCCCTTATTTTCTTGTTTCTCCCTTGTCTTCTTGATTATAAGATTTGCAATCGAAAATGTTCATATCCACCCAGTTTCTCCCCCACTTTGAAGGAGATATCAATTTCATCCATTCATCTAAGAAGTGTTCCCTGACCCCTAAGGGGACTCGCTTTTTTTCTTGGTTAGAGATGCCCAAATCTTTCAAGTTTTCATATCAAATACTTTAATCCACTCCTGAAAGTAATTTGTTATCTCAAAAGTAAATTATCTCCATGTATTTTCTAGACTCTACTGATGCTGAACACATTTTCGTCTGAATTCCTCCAAACTTAGTTTCAATATTTTCACTAGAATGCCTTTAATGTAAACGCAGTTGTGTCGAAATTTATTTTCAATTATCAGGCAAAATTGATTATATTAATTCAGGAAGCAGAAACACGAGTATCCGGAAACACAATCCTTAGTGTATAAGTTAATATTCACTTGCCTTGCGAACAAGGATAAAAAGAATCTAAAGTCACCGATCTTTGGATTGCACATCGGCATCATATTAGCTTACTCATGATATGGAGTGCCATTTTTTTCCCAAGTTTCTCTTTAAATGTGTTGTTTGTAGAGATATTCCCAGCTGTACTATTTTCTAGCTCAAAAATTCCTTTTCCTTCTTTTTTTTCTTCCTTTTATTGTTTCTTCAGTTTCCTCCCGTCTAATATTAATTATCGTTTCCAGTAAGGTTTTGCCCTTATCCTGACTGTAATGTTTGCTACTCTGTATTCAGTAATTAATGCTTGCTAGATCCTCCCCTAATTACGTTTCAACTTACAAACCATATTATCTAACCCTTTTTTCTATATAAAAATAGCTTTTATATTTTTAAATAAAATATTTATTTCTTCAATTAACATAAGGCGAAGTTTACGGAGTAGCTTTATCACACAACTTTGACACTCAAATATCAGTATCATAAGTAATAATACTTTGTATACTCTCTCTCTCACACACACACAACACGCACACACGCACGCAC
>BMAW01101515.1:0-12282 GCA_019974015.1 Nephila pilipes | reverse complement strand
GAGTAATCCAATATCTGTAAAAATAAGTATCTAAGAGTTCAGTGCGAGGACGTTAACATCCAGAGAAGAAATAAAACATTTAGTATCGTATTCAAGAGTCGCCGATATTGGCGAAAGAAATCCCCCCCCCCTTCTACGACTTTGCTTGTAATGTGCGTAATTGGGTGGGGATATTTTTCGCCAACGTTATCAGTCGTAAGCGAATTCCTATTGGCGACCTTTAGGAACAACCAGTTTCAATTTTTTTAAAAAAAAATACTCAATTCGATGACTTTACATTGTCTATGAACGACAGATTTTTTTGTTTTTTCTTCAATTTTTATTAATTGCCTCAAAAATTTCTCATACAAATAGAGATTGGGAATTTGATGAAAGATTTAGATGATAGTGATTCAGAGTTTGGAGATGAATTAGAAAACAGCATTTTCAATAGCAATGATGAGGTTGATTTAGATGCATCAGCTAATTGTGATGAGAAAGTAGAAAGCTTATTTTCATGGAAAGTATTCCAATTTTTGATATAAAAAGTGTTACATATTATTTTCATTGGAATACAGGAATTAATTGAAATTTTTGCCTTATTTAAGATTTAATAGCTATAAAACATGTTCAAATAAGTTGAAAATTATTTATAAATCTCACTAGATTATATTTAATCACTAAAGGGCCACTATAGCCAAGCATTGATGTCTCAAACTCGCAAGTTCGAATCCTGTTAAATTGAAAACCGGCTGCTAAATATGTCGAGGTTCTAAGTCCTCATGAGGGTGTGGAAGTTTGACGAGTAGGTGCTGTCCTCATTGCTTGACTGAGGTTCAGATTTATGAAGTCCATCACTAGTTGTATTCCTATTGCTTTAGAATGCAATGTTATGAAAAATTCAAATCAAATTGATCACAAATTATTTGAAGTACAATGATTTTTTTTGTGTGCATTAAAAGGGCGAAAATTTGAAAAGAAATAGTTTAGTAATAATGTTCTAAAAACTTTAAGAACAATATGTAGAATGAAATATTCAACATATTGTTCTTAAAAGTTTTTCCTTCTACATATTTCGTCGAACAATTTTGAAAACATGAGGTATTATTTTTTATAACATGATTTCACTGTAGCAGTTAAATATGTAAGTTGCAATAATGAGACCACAAATGAATTCTGCACACTAAATCATGCGACTACACAACTATATAAATATAAGCAAACATCGGTATAATTATTACGAGTTTGATTCAACAATCGTACTCTCAGAGTGTGTAGTCATGAGATTACAAAAGCTATTAATTTAATATTGTTTTAATGTACTTGCTTCTAGAAAATATTTTAGTAATATGGTATAGCTGTCGCTTTCTTTTGTTTGAAAATGTTATTTTAAGCAATACACGACTCCAAGTTATGATAAATTTTGAATATTTAAAACTAAAAAATTATTATTCATCTTCTTCGATCAAGACACTAACTTTACATCCAGTCTCACAAAAGAATTTATTAAAAGAATGGGATCTTCCCCTAGGTTCTCTGTTCTGGGACACCCACAATTAAATGGAGTATTAAAAAATATGATACATCATGTTAAGAGGGAAAACCCTAACGATTTGGATAAGCATATACCTTTTTTGTTATATCTGAAATCCCCAAAATAGCTAGAATTGGTGATATTTCAATCAAATTGATAACAAATAGTAAACCTAAACTGCGACAACCCTATCGAATCCCTGAATTTTAAAAGAAGTAAACAAATAGATGATCTCTTAGGTGTAATTGAACCTAATTTGCTCTGAAAGTGAATATGGCCACACAGTAGTATGTATGTCAAAGAAAGACGGTACAAAGATTATGCGTGGATTTCAGTTATTTGAATTCTCAGACAGAAGATGCTTTTCCTATGCAGAACTCTACTGATTTGATTTTTCGAGTAGCAAGCTCCAAATTCATAACCTTGCTTGATCTTTTGAAAGGATACTGGCAAATCTGAATGAGTTCTGAATCAAAATGGATAACTTCATCGTCACTCATAGGGGACAATACTCTTTCAGAGTTATGCCTTTTGGTCTGAAGAATGCGACCGCTACATTCCAACGTACTATTAATCAACTTTTAACCCAACATGGAGCGTATGCCGAAGTTTACAATGATGACATAGAAATATTTTAAGATCATTAAGACATCTTGAAGCTGTTTTATATAGCTTAAATTATGCTAATTTTGCCATCAAATTTCAAAAGTTGTTTTGGTGAAACTCGAGTAAAACTTCTCAGACATGTTGTAGGTTCTGACAGCCATTCACCTGATCCTGAAAAAGTACTTGCAATCAAAAATCTTTTACCTCCAAAGAGAAGTAAGGTGTAAGAAGTCTCCTAGGTCTTCTGTCATACTACCGATCCTATGTGCCAAAATAGCGCTTCCTTTAATAGAACTTACAAGAAATAAAGCTCTGTGAAACATCAACTGGATTAAGAAGCACGAGGACTCTTTTGGGAAACTTAAAGGTATTTGTGAAGCTCCCAATTGCATTGCACTAAATTTCAAGCCTTTTAGTTTAGTTTTTATTAACGTCGCACTAGAAGCAACACGAGGGCTATTGGCGACGGACCTCGTAATTTTGAACCACGGTCAAGTGACGAGGACGACACCTGAGCTGGCACCCCCCTCTCCTAACATCCACACCACACCAACAAATTTCAAGCCTCATTTACCACCTTCACAGACACTTCTACATATGCAGTAGGTGCCTGTCTTGTTTAAGTTGATGAAAACGGAAATGAAAGGCCTGTTGCTTTCCCAAGTAAAAAGTTATCAAAGTCACAAGAAAAATATGCTACCATAGAGAAAGATGCTTATGCCATCATTTTTGCATTGAGAAAATTTGAAACTTATGATTCAACACCAGTGTCAGCTATTGGTGCAGTAAAATTCACTTGAACACCAAGTCGACTACAAGCAATTCATTGGACAGATACCAGAACAAAAATACTCAATATTTCTTGTGCTTGAATTTGTCTTCTTTTCTTTTTTTTTTTATGCAGTTTTTTGTGAATTCCTTAGTATATGTAATTTCTTTTTTTTTTATAGATACCCTCTTGAAAGAGGAGGTGTGAAGCACTGGTGCCATCTAGTGATGTAGAGTTCATCAGCGCCTGAGACAGAAATGACATAACCCTCGAAGGCGAAACACGCCTTGATGAGCGTTTGCCTCGCTAAAGGACTAAAGACCAATCTATGTTTAATCTCTGTGTTTCATATTTGTAAAGTGTCGCCCTGCAATAAAAATTATTAGAAATGAATGCTCGTAATTAAATGACACCAAAAAAGAACTTGCTCATACAGCATTTCCAGTAGGTATTGTGGATGCTCATTACAATAGACCTTACTATGTTCCCATTATAAGCAGTTTTCATGCTATTGAAATCAAAATTAATCTTGTGGTGCTCTAGTACCTTCTGTAAGTAACATGATTGTTGTTCTGAATTTCATCATAAAGTAAATATAAATATGCAGTTAATAAAAAAATATAAATATTTGCACCATGATAAGAAAACAAGTTGAATTGCAATTCTTCATTAACATTGCATTGAGAAGCAACATGAAGGCTATTAGCAATAGATCTAGGAATTTTGAATCTCAGTCAAGTGAGAAGGATAACACTTCTACATCCACGCTAACAGGTGGACATGGAACCTTGACAGATGTGCATCAAGGTTCAAACCCACAACTCGATGAAACACTGGTCGCAGCTCTATGTCAATGAAAGTTGAGGTTTATAGCACCAAAGCTAAATTTTAATGTGTTACTCCTAACAATGTGCATCTGATTTAGGCATTGTAAGAAATATGCACTGTAAAAAGTGCCTGACGTGTTGTACAAAAAAGTTAGAAGATGAATCATATGGGGTGAGGAGTTCCATATCATGAAGGTGTGTCGCTCAGAAAGATTATGGATTAGGAAACATTTTTTGCCAATTGTTTAGAGCTGATTTATTCTTATTGATGATGAAAGGAACAGTTGTAAGAAAAGCTTCCAGGACAGTGATATGCTATTCAGTTATGTCAAAACAGCTGCAAAAAACTTGGCTAATGTTCAATGGTACCCTGGAGGCTATTCCCACCATTAATCCTGCAGGGAAGTCCACAAATTTTTAGGAGTGATGAAATGGTGTGAGACCTCATGTAGATATGATGTGCCACACACAAACAAGGGAAAATTGATCTACACATTTGAAAAAAGTTCATTAATGTCTCGGAAACTAGGTAGCAATAGAAGTGCCTTAAATCTGAAGAGTGTTCCTGGAGCCACTAGGAAGCAACTCCTGGTACATAGGGTGTCACATTATCCATGGGGTCGGAATGCACAATAGTTATGAAGGGGTGTAGGTGATTGGAGAGGATGCTTACGTACCTACTACCTGTCTAGATGTTTAGTTTTGTTAACGTCACACTGGAAGCAACGGACATCATAATTTTGAACCTCAACGACGAGGATGACACCTGAGCTGCCACCCCTAACTTCCACACCACACCAACGGAAGGGGGGACTTTGGGTCTCAACAGATTTAGCATGCATCAGCCTGTGGCTACACAGCTGGTCTTTGGTGGCCAAGGCTCGAACCAGCGACTTGACAAAAACTGCCGGTCATGAGTCTGAAACCATGACCACCTGTCCAGATGTATCAGGGGTCCTATATCACACCAACTGCATACGCCACATACTATCACAAAGGTTCCATCAACCTGAACTGTTCCTTGATGACAAGTAGAGTCTATAGTTTCATGAGACAATATATCAGCATATGAATGTTTATTAACATCGCACTGAGAAATAACATTTGAACTTTAGGGAGGCAGACCTCATGATTTTGAACTTTGGTCAAGTAACAAGGACAACACCTTCCACCTCCAAGCTTTTACACTACACCATCAAGAGCACTTAGGACCTCAACTAGATTTAGTGTGGCATCAGGAGCCTATGACTCAACGAAAATAACGTTGGCTACATGCCAACAGGCTTCTGTAACAACTGTGTACCTATCTGTTACAAAAAGAAATGATACTTGCTAAAACAGACTTGTTTCCAGCCATCTGCAATCCAAGATGAGGTATACAGCTATGCGAATACAATCAACATAAGTACGAGTGGTCTTTCCATTCCAAAAGCTGACATCAACACAGAACATTGAACAGTATGCATTGACAAAAACTGATACACCAGCATTGAAATCTGCAGCAATTCGAAAAAGTTGCATATCTACCTCATCTAAGGATTCGTGTTGGTCATGGATGCCCCCTTTTTCCAACAGCACCACACTTGGGAGATTTTACCCTTTGCTGGATACCAGATATTCACAGTACATTCATGAAAAGGCTGTAAGTGAAAATCAAAATCACACTGCTTTCTCAGAGATGAAACGTTTCATCTCTTGTGATTGAATTATGTCACGTTCAAGCCACTCGATAACATGCAGCAGCAGGGGCTGATCTAACAGATTTGTTAGCTGCTTGTATTATATAGGCACAGCTAAACCTCATCGTGTTACACCGATTAGTTACATACCTTCATTATTTGAATACACAAGCCTGTACCAGTTTTTCTGGCTTTTTGTGTATAACAGTAACAGACTAAAGAGGAAGAAATGAGTAAATTATTTAAAGGAGCACAAAATTAGAGTTTTATCATTTTGCAATATGGAATAAAATGATTAATTTAAAGATGAATACTAAAGGAGACAGAATTTACAGCACTGTCCTAATAAAAAAACCATCCCCCAATGAATAATTTTTAAGCTTTTATACGAATTTCTAGCCAACATTTTCCAGTGAAAAGGACTGTTCCACAGTGGAGATGCGTAAGTAAATGCAACAAAATGAGAGTAGACTCAATACTCACAAAATAAACTTAAAAGAAAAGAAATTTTATAATGATCCCAAGTTTATGCACAGCATATACAGATGCATCATATAAATTCTTCCAAAAGTTGAAATTTGTAACTATTAGCTAATAACTGGCGTTTAAAAGCACATAGTTCAATGAATATAACTTCAAGTTCTATTAATACAAATGCACATATGAAGTCTCAAATTAATATTTTGACACAAGATTTGAGAGAAACATCAAACACACACACATTTTCAATGTTTTATATATTCTTAAGTATTCAGTTCTCTGGAGCAACAACTGTCGTTTTTTCAGATACATAGATACCATCCAAGAACTTTCTTATATCCTTGTTCTTCACTAATGTAGACTGATGTATTAAAGCAGCTAGAAAAGAAAGAAAAATTTCAGCACAGATTCAGAATCAATAACATTTCTATATTGCTGAACAATTAATTTTCAAACAAAAAACATTATGTCTTTTAATTATAAATAATTGCTTCACTTTCCATTATAAGTCTTATTTATATAATCACTATATTACAACTGTGATCCAGAAATTGCATGACAAAAGTCTTTTATTCTTTCAATTAAAATTTAACTTAATCAGCCAACTTTCTAACTCACATATTATTAATTTTACACTGCTTATGAACATAATTTATTGAATTTATTTTAAACACACATATAAAAATTCTAAATAATGAACAAACAAGATATATTTTTTTCCTCTTTGAAACAAATAAAATTTAAAATCTAATTTTAAAAAACTTTTGAAGATCAAAATTGTAAAAAAATATTACTTGACAGTTTATAATAAAATAATTTTCAAAGTGATTACAGAAGGAACAGAAATCTTTAATAAAAACTTTTAGTTCATAGACACACAATTTTAAACTCAAAATAAAATTAAAAACCTTTGTCATACCTGACCGAGAAACCAGTTCAATATCATTGCCTTGAATGATCAGTTCATCCTTTTGCGTTGAGTTTTGACATGTAACACCTAGTTGCATGTTAACATGCCTCACAATCTTTTCACCCAAGAAGTTTCTGATTTCCACTCGAGACCCCTTATCATATGTGGTGACATTGATGGGAAAATGAGCATAAACTGTTCGCATCTTATACAGATAGCCCTAAAAAACACATTTTTTTTTTTTAATATTTCAGAAAGAAAATAGAGAAAAGACAATGGCAAATAATTATTAAAATTATACTGATAATAGAGATGATAATCTAAAGAAAGCTTTAATATAAAATTTTTAACTGTACCCATCTCTTAAAGACAAAATAATAGATCTTTAACTTTCAAATGCAAAAATGTGCATGCCTGACAATTTCTTCAATGATGTAATCACTTGCTTATTTTACAGAATGGAGAAAGATTTTAAGACACATTAACTTTTTTTTTTAAAATCAGAACAATGTACCTTTAACCTTTTCTGCTTCAGTGACTCCATTTGTAATCACTAATTCCCTTGTCTTTTAAAATCCACTGTTGATAGACATGCTTGTTCACCTCTAACGAACAAACATCAAGAGACATCACATGGTTCTCATTTTTTCTGATCAACATGGCATGGATCAGCGAGACATTGCAAGAAAACAATGACCAAAAAAATGAAAAATACTGACCAATGCTCGATTTTGCTTGTGTTATTGCAGCAGGCCTTTTGAAGAGGGATAAAAAGAACCAAGAAAAAGACTTTCAAACTAATTAACCAAAAACAGATCCTGTTATTGATGTATATTATAATTTAGGCCATTGGATGCAACACCTCTCATAAATCAAGATGCAAGTTATGTATCAAAAGTTACAGATGGATAAAAATATGGGAAATGTAATGTTTAACTTCAACAAAAGAGGAAAAAATTATTTCAGATTTTCACAATACTTAATTATAACTTCAAATTTAACATTTAATTAATATCACTTATGTATTTTACAATATTTAGACACACATGGCTAAAGTAAAAAAGTTTACTTTTTGCTTTCATTAGCCACACAACAATGCCCCAATGATTCCAGTTGGAATCATTTCAGAATTCGTACCCCCAAAATTTTTCAAATATGTCTGAAATTTTTTTTTACTAGGACCTGGACAAAATAATTTTGTAAAAAAAAAAAAAAAAAAAAAAAAGTTCATTAGATTCTTAGTAAAAAGACAGGAAAAAAAAAAATTTCCCCCACAAGAAAGTTAATTGCACTCAATTGTTGTGCTAGTTTAGCAAGAATGCATGCACTACATTTTAAGAGATAGTGCATTAAATTATTCAAAAGAGAGAAATTCATTTTTTTATTACTAATTTAAAAGTTGTCAGCATTTTGTCAAGTAATTTGAAAAGTTTTGAAAGAAATCTCATTTAGCAAAAAAAAAAAAATAATAATAATAATAATAACTGTTAATAATAATAAAAGTTGATACAACTTTAATCAAGTTCATGCTGATAATTTCAGCTGCCAAAAATTCCTAATTCTATTTAAGACAGCAACAAATCGAGTTTCTGAATGGAATCTGAAATGGATCCTCTTCGCTGAAACCAACATCACAAAAATTCATCTACATATGAATCCATGAGGTGATGTGTGGCTTCTTCAGTTTTTTTTAACTTCCCCATTTGGATGACCCCTTCACCTTTTGTGCATGCCTACCAGTCTTCGAATAAGCAAAGTTATAACAATCTTTAAAACTTCAAAAAATTTTGAATTTCACAGCACTGATTTCTTCAGTTTTATAAGTTTTCCCTTAGTCCTTAAAACAATACATGAAAGGAAACTGCAATACAAGCAAGTAATATACATACATATATAACTTCAAAATATTTTCCAAACATATTTAATGGTTTTTTAATTAAGTGTTCTATACCTGAGAATGATTACGAATCATTGGACAAGCTAATTTAATTTTTTTTTTTTTATAAGTAATATTCAATTTTGTATAGTTAAAAAAATTGTAAACTTCATGTTCCAAAATAATTAGAAAAATTACATGACAAAAATGCATAATTTAAAAATTTATTTCAATTACGTTTTTTATTTCCTAAATTTACAACATGCTCCTCTATTGTCACTAACATTCCTAAATGTTAGTATTCAATAGAGGAAAATGTTATGAATATCAAAGAATACTATAATATACAATATGCAGAGCTATATTACTAAAGAGAAAATAAATGTATGTCTTTCTATAATTAGTTACAAAGTAAATATTCAAGTTAATTTTGTAGTTAAATTTTTATTTAAGTTTTATACTACTTAACAGAGGTACTGACATATTAATACTTTTCATCAGCATTTTTGTACCTATTGTAGAAATTCACAAATAAGCAAACTCTAATGTAAAAAAAAAAAAAAAAAAAGGTAACAGCAATTTTTTTTTTATCAGTGAGATTTCTCCAAGAGATACAATACCTCTTCAGTTTTAAATAAATTACTTAGATTTAAAAAAATTAAATTTTACTGTAAAAAACTTTTGCTGACAAAGATTTTATTTTAATAATATTAATTTAAATATTATTCACAAATAACTTGGAAATCAAAAGGATTCAAACTTACCAGTGTAACACCCTTTATCATGTTTTCGATGTGTGAACAGATAGTACGCACAGTTGCCAGCTCCTTACGAATTCCAAACCACTTCCGAACCAACAATTTATTCTTTCCAACAATTTGCATTTCCACTTGCGCATGTTTGAAGTTTTTATGCAATATACCACGAGGTCCTTTAACACTTACTACTCGGGAGCGAACTTTAACAATCACTGAAAATTTTTTAAGAAAATCAGAATTAAATTATGCATTCTTCTTTGAATTAAAAAAAGAAATAATTAGCTACACAAAAAAAGACTCATTAGAGCACAATTGCTTTTAATAATTCATAATCAAATTTATGTTCATACGTAGTTTAAAAGTTCAATCAGTTCTGAAAATTCATTATAATTTAATAAACTTCTGAAAAACTTAAGGAATCAATAAAATTATTTTTCCAATAGATTGTGAGAAACAACCATCTTTTTTTATTTTTTATAAATAAATTAAATTATGCCCAAACTGTTGAATGTAAAAGCATAATTATTTATATTACTTGGACAAATAAGCCACTAACAAAAATAAAATATTTTAGGAAAAAGGACATTGCAATAAATAAACCTTCATAACTTTTTACTTTCTTCCCTATTCAGAAGTTTTAGCAAAAAACCTTTTTAAAAAAAAAATTATAAGAGTACAGGACCTCCCCCCTATTTATCTGACAATTATTGTTTAATCCCATAAATTGGTATAAACACCCACCCTAAATGCAGATAACGCAAATTGCAAAACCAAGAAAAAACTGGCAAATTAGAGAAAACCACAGAAAAAATGTACCCAAGATATTAACTTCATCCACGAAAAAAAAAGATAAATCAAACGACATTCATAATATAACTCAATATTCAGTGTCAAATAACATCTAGTTAAAAATTATTAGTAGATTCAGGTTGATCTTGGTGACTCGTTAAAATGAAAGATTGCCATGCTATCAATATTGATTGTAAGCTCATAAATAAATTAGCCATTGGTCAAAGCAAGGATCATACAATACATCAAAAAACAAAATACTTGCCTTTTAGGACAAATCATTCTCCTCATTTTCTTTTTAAAATTTATAATTTACTTACCTCAACCTCTATTCTTCCAACACATTTAATTCATTCTAACAACATTCTCGAATAAAAAAAAATCTTCCTTTTTTAACCAAATCATATCCCTCTAGAAAATCAACATTCAAACTTATTGGCAATTTTACATAGTACTACTATTACTGTAATACATGCATTTATTTCCTTCACTTTAATACATACCCATTGAGAACAGTTATTACAATGAACACTTCAACACAATCTTCACCCAAGGATTTCATCATCTTTGTTTATGACTGTCTTTATGCAACATTTAAGAATTGGAAATCCCCACCACCAACCAGAAAAATACATTGATATCAATATACCATCATATACTGGGAAGCATATTTTATACTAATAATTCTGAATCAATTTTTTAAGTCTAAAATATGTTCCATATTTAGTCTCCTATAATGCACAACTAAATGGGTATTTGACATAAGAAAAAGACTTTACATTAATTTTTTTTAAAAACATGGTATACTAAAAGGATGTATGTGTTACAATGTCATGAATTTCTATAAAAAAAACCCTGGCATTTTTGTCACTGAATAAGTCCTGAATATGTTGGCACTAGAAGAAAACAAAACAAATAAGAACAGAGAGAATGTAACCAAGATAAACATATTCTATAATTTAACTTATCTAGATTACCAAAATTGAATAATAGGTTTACTAGGATGATCCACATTATCAAAAGAAAAATGCAGCAATTATTCATAAATTGTAGCAAAGCTGGCTTCTAAATGATATATATCAAACAGTTGATCTGCAACCTTAGTACTCTCTCTCTATATATATGTAACATTTTATTTCCACATTAAATTAACTTAATCCAAATGTGTAATCAAAATATTCAAATATTTTTAATTCTGTAAGACTTTATTCAGGGAATATAAGGAACAATTTTATGAAAATGAACAGTTCATTTAAAAAACTGAAATGAATTCCTAGATAATCTTATGAGGAAGTTAACATACATCTTTCTAATTGCTCTATACCCCTAATAAATAAATTATGCTTAACTTATTTTATAAATGCTTTTATAATTTTGAGGTAATACTGAAACCAATGTGAAGAAAAAAAAAGAAACAGAAGTAAAATTTAAGATTCTAGATCCAATAGAAAATTAAACAGTGTATTCCATTAAAAACAAATTTTTAATTTTATCAAGGTACTTACCTCCTTCAGGGATTTTTACAATCTGAGATGCCACTATGGTTTTCATTTTCAATTATATGCTACACCCTCTAGATATCAAATATATAAATAAAATTATTTGTTTTGAACTAAATAGGATTACAAAAATGAATGCATGCAATAAGCTACACATATTTGTTAATAAATTAAAAAAAAAACTAATTCTACCATTTATTATTACACAATAACCTTACCATCCAATAAAAAAAATTCTGATGCTTATGGTAAAATTTTTGGCAAAAAGGCAGGTCTTTTATCAAAATACAAGAAAATATACTTTCCTGTAAACAAAATGCAATGATTTTTTACAATTTATTAACACATTTGTCCAATTTCTTTTATAACACTGCTGGTTTAACATTGGACATTTTAATCCCCCCTTTTTAAAAAAATTTCTTAACTAAATTTGTGTTGAAAAATTTGTAAATTTATGCTGGTATCTTTAATAAAAAAAAACACCTAATAAGAAAACAAATAGTCACTATGTTTAGGAGTCACACCTATACAACTGAAAATGTTTAAGCCACAGAAAAACATAACACTAAAAAAAAA
>BMAW01101509.1:449780-538585 GCA_019974015.1 Nephila pilipes | reverse complement strand
TTTTTTTTTTTTTTTTTTCAGATTTTAAAGTTTTTCTGTTTCAATAATCATCAATATATTATAAGAAGTAATACCTAACTAAGGCATCAAATTATATTAAAAAAATCACACACAGAGAGAGTAAAAATAGCCTAATGCCACAGAAAATAGCAATATTAAAAACTTGTAGGCTTAAACAATAGTGGCAAACATACCCAATTTCTCCCTTTACTGTTGTATAATAACATCCATCTAAAATTTTCTCAAAAAAACAATTCAATTAAATATATAAACCCTTTTTTACTAATATTCAAAAAAACCTTTTTGAGAGAGAGAGTCTAGATTCTTAGTTGATGAACTGTTTTATAAGGTAAAGTTTATTAACATTTTGTTCCTTAATCATGAGAAAGATTGTAGTATCTCTTTGAAACCATGGATTGAGGAAAATTTTTCTAAATGAAATTTTTGATATATTGAAATGTTCATTCACCAGTACTGAATGATATTTTATGCCTTAACCTGAATGTTAATTCTTTAATTAATCCTACATAATATTCTTTTGAACGTTTTGCTTACTTGTTGTCAGTTATTTGATAAAAATACTGAGACTATTTCTTGAATAACTCAGTAATTTTACTTAAAAGCTTTCTCTCTGAAACATTTTTATTTCATAAACCGGTTTAATTCCTTTCTCACAAATTAAGAATAATTTAAAGGCATAAAAATATATTTCCAAATCATACTTCCTTCAAGTCAGTGACTATATTTTGTGTAAAATTTATAGAAAAAAAAAGGCTACTGCAATGAGCATTCAAATTTTACTATAAAGTTTGCACTATAAAGTTTTCAGTTCGAATTCCAACAACAATTTTAAAGAAAAAATTTCTGAATAAATTGATCTTGTTTATAATAGCACAATACATATACATATTTGTTAAGCCATACAGAACATAAATAAAAAAAAATAGCTTCAAATAGCTTATGATCAACTTAACTGCTTCACGAAGGTGCCTCTCTTGCACACAATTCCTAGAAGATGGCATTTCTTTCTACCACATTAGGCAAAAAGGATGAGGTATTTTTGCTCTTTAAGGCTACAATTCCACAAAAAAATTGACACAAATCCATTTTTCAAAAGATAAATATGTACCCCTTTGATGATGCAGTTTCATTCCAAATTTTTTACTTTGGTTTTATTGAAATAAAACAGCAAGTGAATATTAATTAATATTGAAAATGTATAAATGTTTCACTGCAATACACTAAAATATTTAATGCATTTAAATTACTCAGGAAAACATGAGTTCAGAATTAATGTTGATGTCTTTTGATTTGTCATAACCGACGCTTGCTGCAAATTCAACAAAAATATCATTTTCATAAAATTTTTACAAAGGGAAAAAATTTATATTGCATACCCAGAGTCAGAATTACTGTCGGATGATGTAGAACTTCCCTTTTCTCTCCCTCGAGACTTATATTTTGGTTCAGGAGATCTTGATAGTCTCCTCGATGTGCTTGCATGTGGTTGATCAATAGATGATTTAACATATTTTTTCTTATACTCCTTTTTCAATTCTGCCTTTTGATCTACATTTTTAAAAAGCTTGCTTTCACACAACTTGGAAGGAGATCTAGAAAGTAAAATTCTTAACACATGAAAAAAAAATTGCAAAGAATGCAAAATGACACATGAACATACTAAAATGTACATGAATTTAGTATAATAATAAGTTTTTTTTTTTTTACTCTCCATTTTAAAAAAAAATCAGATAAAATTTGAACTACATTTAGCCCCAATCAAATTAAAATGTACATTAAAATCAGATTAACATTAAACTCTAACATGCAACTAACAAAACTTTTTTCAGAAATGTTACAAATTAATCCCTCTTTAACACAGCTTGAAAGCAATTTTAAATTATTCATTTATATACATTTAAAGAGTTTCATGAAAAAAAACTACTATAAGAAAACTACTACTTATCTACATAAGATATATTCAAGAAATTATAATACTCACTCAGAACCAGAACTGGAGCTTGATGAACCCCTAGATCGTTTTTTACTTCGACTTTGTCTTTCAAGTCGGTCAGAAGATGTTTTGGATTTTACTTCACTCTTTTTAGAAGTAGCCTGCCACCCCCTAACTGGAATACCTTTTTCAAGTTCAATCTTTACTTCTATTTTTCTATTAGGATCTCTTGCTTTTGCATAAGGCGATTCCTCATCACTAGACCTAAATTTAAAATAAATTTTGCTTATAATATAATTCCCTTTTAAAAATATAAGAGAACTTGACTAGAGTAAAGACCTGCCGTTTTGAAACCATTTTCAATGAAAAATACCCAACTTCTTTCTATGTTCACTACAATTTCCTAACAGGTCATTTGATACTTAATGAGGTAATTTGGGTAAATCTAGCTTTTTACTTTTTACTATCGCTAAAACACTAACCAAATTTGCTTTATCCTTTTCAGGTTAGACATCCCATATAAGCATCACTCATGATAGTCTTTCACAGCTGGGTGTCCCATCCATGTATCACTGGAAAATGAGTTCAGGGGCCAGGCAATGCATATATGTATTTTAAGGTGGAATGTTTTTTTAAAAAGATGATGCCTTGCATCCATAACTTTAAAACTCAACATAGTTTTAGGGTCCTGACTTTGAATTTGCTCACATTCTGTCTTACTTTGGTATTTTGCACAACAGCTATTGTGGTAGAGACAGGAAAGCATAATGTAAACAAACCGACCTCAGCTCTTTAAATTTACGTGTGATACAAACATACCCATTTCTAGTTTCTATCCGAATTGCTTTCAATAATCTTTCTTATAATTTATTAATTATAAAGTATATTAATGTATTTTGTCAATTAAAACCTTGGATTTATTTCAATAGTGAATCTGAAAAGAATTTCTCCAGATAAAAGGTAGGATTCTTAAGTTCCTGGACTGCGTCTAAAACAAGTAAAATTTTTGCAGTAGAGCGATTATGCAGATGACAGATGCAGTAACGCAGATAACATTTCTGTGTTACAGCATCCTGCCCCCTTTTTAAAAATGGTTTGTCCCAAATAATGTTGTCAGTGACTCACCATGGCGTCATATTTTGTAGGTGGATGTATTCAGTAACCGGTGATGGAAAGAATGAAATTTGTCAAGAGGAGAATGAATAACAAATTTTGTGTTTGCTTGGGAAAGAGTGCTACGGAAACTTGCGAAATGTTGAAGCATGTGTACGACAGTAATACATTATCATGAATGCAAGCTTTAGAGTGGCATTGACATTTCATAGAAGGCAAAGAAAGTGTTGAAGACGACAAACACTCTGGATGTCCTCAGACTTCCCGCACCACTGGAAACATCAAAAAGGTTTCTGTAGCTGTATGTAAGAACAGGTTTCAAACAATAGTACAAAAGCAGAATCAGTTGGAATATCTGAGGCCACATGTCAATGAATACTGACCAAAGATCTTAACATGCATAGGGGGTGTCAACACATCGTTTCCTGCATGTTAAACGAAGACCAAAAGGCAATTTGAATGGAAATGGCGAGAGTCTTAGTCTCGGCTGTTCCTTCCCAGAATTAATAATGGAGACGAGAAATGATAATTTTTATATCACCTACAATCCAAAAAAGTATGAGCAATGTGGAAATCGCCCCAATCTCCATGCAAGCAGAAATTCCACTAAGATCATTCTAAAGGAAAGGTCATGCTGGAGGTGTTCTTCAATATCCAGGGCATTGTGCATCTGAAATTTATCCCTGAAGGATGTGCTATGAACAATGAACTCTTATTTAGACATCCTGCATCATTTCTATGAGTTGATCTGAATGAAGAGACCAAAATTGTGGGCTGAGCAGACCCGAGTGATTTTGCATGACAATGCTCCAGCACACCAATCTCTCCTTGTCACTGACTTACTTACAAAAATAACTGTTTTGCCATGTCCTTACTTCCCTGATCTCACTCCCTGCATTCTTCAGCCTATTTCCTGAACTTACGCATCAATTTCAATCTGCAGATCAAGCTAAAAGTGCATCGTAGGCTGAATTAAAGTACATGGCTAAAAACAGATTCCAAAAATGTTTCGATGACCTTTACAAGTGATGGCAAAAGTGTGTTGTTGCTCAAGGGTCTTATTTCGAAGGAGGATGTGTTTCAGCAATTTAGTGCGCAATATTTTTTAAGTTATAGATTCAGCCCAGGAACTTTTGAATCTTACTGTGTAAGTATATATATATATATATACACATTTCAGTAAAGTAAAGAGAAAATATTATTAAACAGTAATTTTAAGACATATGACATATTAAGTGGTAAAATAAAATCGTACCAGAAATTACAACATTAGGACTTAAAACTTTTTTCATGATTTTTTTCTAAAGTTAAGTTCAGTGGGCCCCCCCCCAGCCCTGTGAGACAACGCCTTACGACTATTCTCCATTCTGAAAGAAAGAACGTCGTAAAACAAGGTATGCCCTCTCTAAAGGGTTAATAAAGAAATATGTATCTGATTAAAAAAAAATTATACTGAAAATAAGATTACAAGACTCTATTCCTCTTATACTGCAGAGAAGTCTCATTCTAAGCTATTATTGTAAAAAGTCTTGGTTAATTTTTAAATACAACATTCCTATCTTTCATACTGTTATGATATCCAAACTAAGTTTTAAATTATTATATCAACCCACATTAGGCAAATCACTAACTTCTCATAAGTATTTTACCATCCACCCTATTCTTGATCCAATCTGGACATAAGCATTATTCGATTAATATCCAAAATCTTCACTAGAAGTTTAAGCTGTTCTACAGTTGTATACTCCAATAGTATAATAGAAAACAACAAATAAGCAGTAATTTACTATTCTTGGACATCAACGTTGACAGAAACATGACTTGATAATATACATAGCCTTCATTGAAGCATCATTTTTTTTGTAAATTATCAGACTGAGCCTTAATTAATCCAATATTCATAAGAAAAACAAATATTGAGAGCATGTTAATTTTTTTAAAAAATGCCTTTTTTTAATGACATATTATACTGAACCCCTAAAGAGCAAATCATTTTTGCCCTTAAACTCAGTAAAGTGTGGATTTCAGATTATATTGCTGATTATTCAGTTTTATAAAGAGAAAATTTTTATTCATACTTTTTTGGGTCAAGTTGAGAATTTTCTAGATGAAAATATTAAATTTAATACACAGAAATATTCATCAGAATTAGCATTATAACTAAATACCATGGACCATATTAAGTTTCATATGTACATTTGATTGTAAGATATCCTTTACGAAAGTAAAAAATAAATAGCACTCATTTCAAAAGATTTAAATCCGATTCTCATTAAAACTCATTAGAGCTGCATAAGAACTGACCTCTCCAATTTAAAATCATATGTCAATTTGAGGTCCACTTGTTTTAATGTGCAACAGACCAACATTGTTAATTACACACAATAGACTTTACAGGAATCAAATACTGAACCCATGACTTTAGATTAAACTTCGGTAATACCCTAATAGTTTAAGAAAATCAAATAATGTTTGAAACTAAAAATTTGACAAAATACTGTGAGACTTACAAATGTAAGTTATTCTGAACCACCATTATCAGAAATAAAGTCACAAGTGATCAAAATGTATACATATTTTTAAGCAAAATATTTAAAGAATCAATAAAATTATCAGCATAAGGAAACATATTACAAATAATAAAGCCAATAATTTTTGGTTATGAATAATAAAAATAGAGAATGTACATAATCATTCAACTCACAAAAATGTGTATCAATGTTCTAAGTAAAAATTTTCTCTCCAAATTTTTTGGAAATGCCATATTTTCAAGAGATTTACAAAAAATTATTTAATACTCTCAACATAATCATTTCATAACATTAGCATAATCATTACATAAACAATCCTAAATATATTTGACAATAAACAACCTCTGGCGACACAAGAAACTATGTAGTAAAGAGGGTCATTCAGCAATCCTAAGATATTCCAAGAAATGATGCTCGTAGTATCAAAAATGGTTTGTTTTTAGTAAGCATCATGACTCACTAGAGAGTTGTTTAAGTCTCACTACTCATATTCATGATCATGTCACCTTTCACACCTAAAAAATTCGTCATAAAATTTTTAGCCTTTAAGATCATTCTCGCTTCCTTTGGAGCAAATTCACAAGAAGCAGCCATTGTTCTGATTCTTGCTTAATTTATTATGTATAAGGACAAAACCAGGCCTCTTTAACGGAGACAACTCAAAGCAAACTGACATCAACACAGCAGAATCAAAATTAGATTGGGCAGCAAACGACCACCAAATCAAAACTAATTTATGAATCAAAATCAAATTCGTTTCTGCTCCATTTAAAAGATGGCAGCACCTGATAGAAACAATTTACCTTAATGATGCCATCTGTCTTCAAATATGAGTACTTTTTGAACAACCCTTGTACACCTTTCCCTAAGGAAACTAAAGATGATGAGAGGGTAGGATCCTCAAAATTGCACATTTTCCTAACATTTTGTACATATTTTCCACCTCAAGCAGGAAAGAATAATAATGGAAAAAACATCTTAGATTCTAATCCTGTGCTGTAAAATCAAATAATTCAAAATTGATGAATTTTACCTTTTTATCTCCACCAATTCTTTATAAACACAGAATAGGTAAACAAACTTACATTATAACATGTTAGGTATCAAATAAATTGGCAAACACCAGAATATATACATGATATTCATTTATATATAAAATTAATCCTTCTTATAATTAGAATGTGCCATGCCCTTTAAAAATCTCAGATAACTTATTTTCTTTACATTAACCATAACTTTTCACTTTGCCTTAAGGTTGTTCTAAAATGATAAACTTAGAATTCATAAAAGTGTATTCATATACAGCAAATAAAACAGGAAAATTCCAGACCAACTTCAAAAGATGCAATGAGTGGTTGAAATTAAGAAGTCAATAGAAAAACAATATGCAAGAATTTGAATCAACACTACCAATTCATGGGGTGCAGAGTATTGATTTAATTGCTTTAGACCACTGTATATATATATATTACAGCAAAATCAGAACAGCAATTTTTTCATTGTGGAGTACTTACCATGAGCTTGAGCTGCTTTGAGAAGAGTCCCTCAATCTCCTTTCTTTGCTGCGGCCGCGTTTTTTGCGACAATCAGGATTTGTATATTTATATCCTTCTTTCTTCTCAGATGAATCCAAATCTTTTGATTTTCCTTCACGTTCTGGGATAACTTTTCCTATATCCAAGCTTTTAGACTTTTTAACAGATGAATCTCCACTTCTGGAAAAAATATATATGATGTAAAAGCAAATTCTGACACAATTCACTCTATTACTTGATCTATGAGTTTTATTTATGTACAGAGCATTTAAGTTAGCTCTAAAATTTCCATAAAAAATAAACATACTCCACGAGATGAAAGCTTCATCTCGCAGAGCATTCCAAGAGGAATCTCACGAATTACAGCTCACAACTCCATGGAAATTCTTCATGACATCAAATTACTCATATAATACAATAATTTTTTCTTACAATAGCAAAATGTCTTTTGCCATTCAAGTATATTTAAAAAAGAGCACTAAAAATTAACCTCCAACAGACATAACTTTACATTTCATTCAATAAACACAATTGAACAACATCAAGATATTATTTCAAACCCATCAATTAAAGATAAATTCAATATCGAATGAAAGGATTGAAATTATGTACAACTAAAATGGTTTTGATGTCAGGATATTAATGTTATTCCCACCTAAAGTGTCAAAGGCACATTTCGAAATTTTAACTTTAAATTTTCTAGATTGTCATTTATCCCAAACTGATTTTCCCTTTAATAATTGTTAAATACATTCAGCATACTGTTTTGCTGAATTTCTGAAGGAAATTAAATGTTTCTGAGGGGAAAATATGTATGAAGTAGGACATAAAAGTTCCCAAGCTGAGTCTATAACTTAAAAAATATTACGAATTAAATTGCTGAAACAGTCCTCCTTCAAAATAAGACCCTTGAGCAACACACTTTTGCCATTGTTTGTAAAGGTTATCGAAACATTTTTGGAATCCATTTTCAGCCATGTCCTTCTATACACTTTTAACTTCATCTGCAGATTGAAATTGACGTGCAAATTCAGGAAATAGGCTAAAGTTGCAGGGGGGGAGAGATCAGGGGAGTAAGGAGGATGTGACAAAACAGCTGCTTTCATTTTTGCAAGAAAGTCAGTGAAGAGGAGGGATTCCAACTGATTCTGCTATTTCCACTATTGCTTAAAACATGTTCTTATGTACAGACCCATAATCCTTTCAGATGTTTCCAGGGGTGTGGGAAGTCCACTGACGTCCAGAGTGTTTGTCGTCTTCAACACTTTCCCTTGCTTCTCTGAAATGTTGATGCCACTCAAAAACTTGCATTTGCGATAATGTATCACTGCCGTACACATACTTCAACATTTTGTAAGTCTCCATAGTGCTCTTTCCCAAGCAAACACAAAATTTGATATTCATTCTCTGCTAAATAAATAAAATTTCTTTCGAATCACCAGTAACTAAATGCATTGAATGCTAAATGCTTTCTAATAAACCACTTACTAAATGCTTTTGAATCATCGCTTACTAAATGCATCCTCCAACAAAATTTGGGACAAACCACTTTTAGAAAAAGGAGAGAACACAGTAACACAAAAACATTATCGGAGTCTATCTAATGCAAAACGTTTTCACGTTATAGACTCAGTTCAGGAACTTTTAAATCCTACCTTGAATATATAAAACAATGATAGAAATTATGTTAACTAATCTGACGATTGCATTTATTTGAACTTAAAATGTTAGTAGAATTATAATATTGAAAATTCACTAAATATATAAAAATGTAACGCAGCTATATACTAAAATACAAATTAATAATTTATCATAATAGTACTTAAGTGCAGTTCCAAAGCAGGGATATTTATAGCAAAATTTGACAAGATGAAATTATTTACTCTGAGCTTGAGCTAGGGCGGCATGAGTGCTTTACATCTAAATCAAGTTTCTCTTGCACTTCAGGAGTCTGTTCTCCTGAACTAACATCCCTTTTCTTCGATTTATCAACAGAGCTAAGAGAATGTGGACTTCCTTCTCCTAATTCCTTACTTCCACATCCTCTAAACCGAGGTTTGAATTTTTCATCATCTGTTGTTGAATCACTATCAAAGACACACAGAAAATTCAAATCTTTGTAATGTATAACTAATTAATGCATACAAAAAAGACAGTTTTTAATTAAATTATTTGAAATCTAACATTTACTATTATTCTTATGTCAATATTAAAAATTTTGTGAATCCAAGGGAAAAAGGTTTACAAATATGAAAATTATCTTTTATTAGCTTTTTTAAAACTATACCGTTCCTTTAAGGCAACGTTAACTATCGTAAAAAAATTAGAATATTTAAGTGTGATAACTAATACTCAAAATCTTTATTACACGTATTAGAACATTATTAAATATAAATAATTCAGAGTATACAGGTAAACAAAAAGTTACTTAATGATCAGTACTTAAAACATAAATAGACTTAATAATAAAAAAGTACTATTTTGCACATCTGGTTTTTTTTTGAAAGGCTCATTTACAAAATCATATTTGGGGAAATAAAGAAAACAAAGTATGTTAATATAATAAAAGTGTGCATTATCTTTCAATGAGGTATGATGTGAACATCTCAGCAGGTGCCTCAATCTAACTTTCACAACACCTAAATATAAGCACTTAAAGAGTCCTGATAAATTCAAAGTGTATTTCAATCAGCTACACTATAATCTTTGAATGGATCTAAACACATAAATCTTCAGTTACAAAGCCAGGTACTGAGCGAACTGTCTTACCATTTTCCTTACAGCAACTGAGAAAATATTTCAAGTAGGACATATTTATCCTGCTAAAAATAATGCTACTATTTATTATATATGTGTATGTGTATGAATGAACAGCTCACCTAACATACCAGATAAACAAAATAAAATGATATAAAAATTTGCCTGATCAATCTATGCATTTGAAAACTGTTTTAAATTTTTGAAAAAAAAACAACAGAAAGTAGGTAAAGTTTCAAAATTTTGAACTAGTATGCAATGCAATGTTTACATGCACTTAATTTTTCATTTGGGAAAGGTTTTTTTAAAAAAAATTTAAATAATAAAACATAAGTTGGTTGATCAAAATTAAAGAGTTGAATAAATTTTTCTTCATGAAAGTTAATTTTTAAAATCATTTTAAGTACTATTTTTATCAGTGATAATATTTTATAAAATATTTAATAAAGTTTTTATTTAAATGCTTTCATTATTTTTAAAAAGTATACTTAAATTAATTTTATTAATAAAAAATAATATAGGCTGCTCACAACACTTTTCTACTTTTGAACATTGTATGAAGTTGATTGATAGTTAAAAAAGTAAAGAGTAAATGGCCTTCTAAGGCAGATCGATTCAGTTAATGGAAATCTTTTTAAGAGTATTTTCTGAATTAGTGAAGATAATTGTAAGAAATTTCGGCTTTAGGGATTTCAAGACATTGAGAATCTAAATGTCTAAAAAAATTAAATATTACAACTTACCTTTATTCATACATTAAACTTATTTACTTTTTTAATTATAATACACTTTTGTATTTTTAGAATTATAAAATCATTATCAATTTACTGGTACAAAAACTTACGAAAAGTATTGAGCGGAAAAATTTACATCTAAAGTATAAAAGACTTATTTAAAATTCAAAGATTCATTTTTCATGCCTATATAACTAAGAAACGCTACAGCAGAATTTTACTAAATCTGAAATTTAGACTCATTTCATTATAAGAAAACAGATATGAGGAGGGGGGAAGCAGCAAACACAAAATCTTTTTTAAAAGATGTGTCAATTTAGCATAATAATTTTTTTTAAGTGTACAAATAATTATTTTATCCAGTCAATAAGAACTGCAGAAGTTATTATGAGTGTCTCCCTTTTAATGACAACTATACAAACATTAATTTTAGTTTTCTAATTTGCATGGATGGAAACATTATAATGGACAGCAAATTAATAAGAGCTTTTATAGAAAACAAAATGAGTAACCCATTTTTAAAGTTTATGCCACAAGAGCCACATTTGTCTAAATTGTGACACACAAATGTTTGCCTTATAATTTTAAAACTAGATTCAAATCAATAGATAAAAAAAAAAGTATTAAAAGTTGAGAACAAAATCTTGAATATGATATAAAAAACTTTTACATGAAAAGAAAAATCAGTTTCAGTGAGGAAGTATGATTGTGTGATGAAACATTGGACAAATATTTAAGTGAGAGATGACTATATGATTTTACAGTTCTAAATGTGAACAAAAACTTTGTATATTACAATACATACAATGAACTCGATTCATCATCAGATGAATCTCTCATCCTCCGTTCTCTATCTCGACCACGTCTCCTTCTTGTACCATCTGTATCTGAATCCACTTGGCTAGGTTCTTCAAGATCATCAATAGTTTCATCCCGATCTACAACTAAAACCTCAGGATCTCTGGCATCAGATTCTTTTTCATCATCATCTTTTTTATCTGGTGGAGGTTTATCTTTGACCCTAAAAATTGATTTTGAAACTTAAATAAATATTTTATTTATTTTAAATAATCTCTAATCCATAAATAAATATTTTTCAAAAAATACATGCAAAATACTAACTATATAGTATTTTTAGTTCTATAGAGCTTTCTAAACTTTGTATATATAGTACTTATAGTTATGCTTAAAACATTTCATTTATATTGTTTTCAATGAGTCATTTTCCAACAAAAGAGAAAAGAAAAAGATTAGCAGTCAAAAACTTATAAAATAATAAACATAGAAAAAAATCATTTCTATAAACAAAAGATTCAATCAATAATAAGAAAAAAGTCTTAAATATCAGAGTTTAATGTAATTATTATTTTTTTGGCTTACTACAAATTCTTGATAGCTGCCATAGATATTGATCCAGAATATCACAACTACAGCTTTATTTATTAGAATTAAAATAGGTATGACTTAGTCAAATAAAGATAAATCAAAGTACATGAGCTATGGGAATAATAACAAATATAACATTTTTAAAAACAATTAGATTCACTGTTAAATTCATCCCGTCTCTCTCCCCAGCTAAAGAGGTTGTAAGCAGCAACACTTTATATCACAATTAATCATTATACCAGATTAAAAAAAAATGGAAGGTGAGAAAAAAAACACCAATTTTTTAATTATTTTTATTAAATGGTTCCAAGTATCATGATAAAAATACAAATGTTTCAAAACATAAAAACCTGAAGAATTTAAACTCCAGTGATAATCTGCTTCAAAATTATGAGCAAAAACATATTAGTGTTAATGACAAAAATATAACCTTTTGAATTGAAGGAAAATTATGAAAAAAAATTTCTTTAAATAAATTTCTATGCATCAATTCAAATATATCTAATCCACAAATTGAATTCATAAATAAAATGCAACTAAAATATACACATATTTAGAATATTCATAAAAATACTGACAGGAATTAAAATTTTAAAATAATTAGTTAGAAATCAACAAAATTCTTGAAACAATTTTTGCAACAAAACTTTCATGAAAATATTTGTTAGTTGGATTGATGTCAAACTAGATTTTTTTTACAATAGTAAAAGAATTGAAAAATTAATAAGAAATTACATGTATGAATCGCATACCACTCAAGACATGCGCTCCTAATATGAATTGCAAGCAAAATAGATTGAAAATTAAAAGCAGTATTATATAATCACATAATCTATAGCGTATGTCAGAAGGTATGATGTTTTCTCCCTTGAATTCAGATAAAGAATGAGTATATTCTTAATGCATAGTTTTTCATAAACTCCCTTACTAAGGATAAATTTAAATATCTAGATTTAAAGAATATAATTAAAAAAAAAACTCATCTGTCCTCTTATCATAACATTTCTGAATTCTATTTTTGAAGTAGTGGTGATAGTGCAGTTATAACCTTATAGTACAAAGATATTTTATGGATTTTAATAAACATAAAATATCATGAAATATAAAATCAGTTTCATTTAATTTTTAAAGAAATGAGCAAAAAGCAATCTAAATTATAACTGAGATTTAATGAAAGTCAATGGTTAAAAGTTTTTCTAGACACACAAGAAGCATAAGGTTTGCTCAAAGTTGTGTGGAAAACAACATTTCACCTTCCTTGTGTGTGTGTTACGAGTTAAGCTTCAATAAATCACTAACACAATTTTTCCAACATAAAAATTTGACAATTGCAAATTTAATCAGTCTGATGGAGAATTAAGTAGCTTTAAGTAAATTTATAAATCAAAATGATACTTACATTGTGCAACTTGTAAAGCTATCTGAAAAATAATTTTAAAAAAATAGTTATCAGTTGAGCACGCTAAAGAAATGAAACATAAATAAAATAGGAAAAAGCATTCATTTTTATTTTATTACATATACATTGATACTTCAACTCATGAACCACTTGACATACAAATTTTTTTAACATTATGTTTAGACCAGAATTCAGCAACTAATATGAGCATTGCATGGTAAATTGAAGTTTATCTTTAATGGTATATGATGAATATAAATATTTCAATTTGATTAAATATTATGATAACTAAAATAAAGTAACACCACACAATGCATAGAATAATAAAATAATTTTCATAGAATAATTTCAAGCAATTTTAACCACAGTCCAATGTAATATAGAGGTAATTAATTGTCATTTGTAACCTTATTTGATATAGAAATAAAAAGGAAATTCACAAATGAGATTTAAAAAATTTTTTAATTTCATTTCAATGAAAAATATGAATTTGTCTGTTTCTTATTTATTTGAGGATGATATTAAAATAATAAACCTTTCAGCATGATTTTATGAAGCAGAACAAATTCTTTGCTATATAAAAACTTTACAAAAAATTCTCACTCCTCTATAACAACTTTAATCAACCACATCTTTACCAGAGGCAACAAGTGGGGAAAAAGATATTTGTAGTTAATTCCCAACATTGTTATAACAAAGTAATAAAAATAAAGAATAAATGTAGTTAAAATACAGGTAATTTCTTACAGATTATATATTTATATCTATATTATTAGGTACGGAGCTCAAAGAATTTGAGCTATTCACAATGAAAAAAGAAACATGTATAGCAACAACTTTTGAGCCTCCAGTCTATTCAGGGCACTAACACTGAGCTAATGGAGACCATTTCAACTTTTGCATTGTTGCGACACAGTTAGACTAAACATTTTCAATCACTCGCATAGTTTGAAAGATAAAAAATGTTAAAATGATGTCTGTGTTAAAAATAATTTATAATAAGTTTGAGCATTAATAAAAACTGTTCTTTTTGTTTTATGCACCATCTAGGAAAGTAAATGATTTGATTGGTCTTTAGTGAAATCATTTACCTACCATAACTCCTCTTAAAAAATTTAACTTTTTTAAAATAAAAAAACAGAATTTAACTGATAAATTTAAATTAAACTTCTTTAGTTATTTGTTATGCATAGAAATTATCTGCATATCATGTTTCATAAAAATATTTACAAAAATGTAGCTTATTATTGAAATGCAGACAGATGAACACAGCAGCTGAAATTTTGTTTAAGATACATTAAGGTTCAATAAACCCAAAATTTACAACTTAATATATTGCTAGGCAGAAACTTAACAATTATTAACATCTAGAGAATAAATATTAAAAAGCAAATGAAAGTAACAATAAGATACAATATATTTTAAATGGTGTAATTCTTAAACTAAATATAAAATTACAATGCTTAATATTCAAAAATTAGAACAAATCATTTTTTCCCAAATGATTAAACTGAATCAACAAAAGCCAAAGTCAGCATACATTCTGGCCAGTCTACTGGCCATTGAAGCTGCTACATCAAGAAGGCAATAAATTATACACATGAAATTTACATGACAGGAAGATGCTGTGGCATAGCAAATTATTAGCTTTTCAACACTTAAATGCAAAGCAGGTGTCAGTAGGAGCATTTAGATTGTGTTTAAATGAAAACATTGTACCTCATGTTTCTCATACACAAAATGCACTTGAATGTTGATGCCTAGTGAAAAGTTGTAGTGATGCCTCAAGTAAGAAGAAATGCTTAACAGCACACTTCTGACTTTAATAGAAATTGAATTGCAAATTACCGGAATAGAAATTTATAACACAGTATTGCTGCTTGCATCGGTTAGGATCCCATACTCTAGGCAAAATATGGAATTGATTGGTTCAGAATGGTCATAACAAAATATCGTGATGGATCTCAATGGCCTGCGAGCATTGACAGCAGAGAAGATAGACATGTTACGCCCATGGCCTTCATGGATTGTACAGCCATGTCCTAAGTTATGAAATGGGATCATTTGCAAAACAAGTATCTGCAAGAACAGTTCGACAACATGACCCTTAACACTACAACACAGACAGGAACACCTTCAATGGTGCCATCAATGACAAACCTGGACACAGCAATAGCAACATATTGTCCTTTCAGGCAAATTCAGGTTCTGTTTACAGCATCATGACAGTCAAATCCGCATTTGGCGGCATCAGAGATAACACATGTTGACAGGGAGCATTCCAAATAGTCATAATGGCCAATCACTTGTATGGGCTGCCATTGGATATATGTCTTAGTCACTTCTTGTTCGTATTGAAAGCAAGCACTTTGAACAATAGTCAATACATTTCTGGTGTGTTAAGCATTCTTCGAGCCTTATGAACGTTATGTTTCAGCAGGATAATGCATAACTGCATGTTGCCGGTATTGTACTGACCTTCCTAGATACAGAAAATGTTACGCTGCTGCTGTAGCCAGCACCTTCCCAGATCTCTCATTAATAGAAAATGTCAGGTCAACGGTTGCTGAGCAACTGCCTTGTCACCATATGCCACTTACTACGGTCAATGAACTGTAACATCGTGTTGAAGCTGCATAGGTAGCTGTACATGCCATCCAATCTCTGTCTGACTCAATGTCCAGGTATATGAGAGCTGTTATTGCTACCAGAGGTAGTTATTTTACTGATTTCTCAAAATCTATGCTTCAAATTTCTTGAAAATTTAATTACTTGTTAATTTCAGTATAATTTATTTGTCCAACAAATATGATTTTGTTATTTGCATTTCTTCCTGGTGAAGCAATTTTAATAGTCAGTTGTGTTATTTATAAACTTTCTAATAGTTTATTCATTTTGGTTTGTTTCTAGCTCTTATTAAAAAGGTAAGTGGGAGAAGCTTACATAAACTTTGTGGCTATATTACTTATACTCATGGTTACTTTTTCAATGCTAATAATTTTAACAGTATTTTCACTAGTATGACATTCTAATCCAATTAATTTTAAGCAAAGATTAAGACAATATTAGTGTGTTTAATTTTAATTTTTTTAATTGCACAAATTTTCGATTGCTGAAAAACTCTTTCACAATTCAAATAATTGTCCTAATAAAAAAAAAAGAAACATGCAATTAAGGAACAAAATCCATGCCTTCTTCAATGTAGAGAGGACTCAACTGGTCAGCTTACAAAAATTAAATCAATGTATGATAAATACATAGTATATCACAGGTCAAGTGGTCAATGCATGAACTTCATGGTCAACATAGAAGATAATCTTTTATGGAATGAAATATATAAAATATAAGGACTGAAAAATTTGTCAAATTATAAAAAATGTCTACAATTCAGACTTAAAAAATTCTCCGACAAACTACAAAAGTACAGGTTAAAATACAAGAACAAACTATCATGATCATTTTAAAAAGTCGTGTTTATTACGTTATATGATATGTGGCTTAATAAACTATTTCAGTAATTGTTGTTAAATGGATAGTAATGTTCCACAAAAATAATGCTTATGAGCCCTTATGCAAAATGGAATTTAGCAAGAGTCAGAAAAATGGAAATAAGCATGAAAATGGGAGATTATATATATAATAACAAAGAATTTTGTCTTTTACATAAAATATGAAATTTTAACCACAAAAAATTTTTCAGTATAAAATATAGCAGAAGTCAAAATAGTTTCAAATTTCTAAAGTATAAATTAATTGAACTATTTATTCCTTGGAATTCATCAACAAAAAAATTAAAAATTTTTAAAATTTGTAACTTATAATTATGCTTTCCTATCTTTTCAGTCCAAAGTAACTTTGATCTAATAAATCCTTTAAAATTTGATCCTAAGACTATTTAACCATGTTTCTAAGAAGTTCAGAATCAATAACACAAAAACCCATTACATTGATTATAAAATATTCATTTTTATAATCAATGAAATTGAAAATTAATACTAATAAACAAGAACATAACAAAATCAATTAAATAAACATATTTTCCAGAAAATCAGACTGAACCAACTATCAAAATAAAATATCACATATTCATAAATAAATATAAGCAAATTCTTCAGTTTACTAGTACAATAAATGACATTGCATAACAATATATCCACATACATTAAAAAATGATGCTAAAATAGTCATACACATGAGTAGATCCAACAAAATTAATCATCCCACAAAAAAATTGCAAACCTTTCTTTTCAATACAAACAGATGTCTTAATTTTAGAACTAAAAAACTGTACATAAATTAAAGAGAGAGAGAGAGAGAGAGAAATCCTTTGTTTAACTAAATTCCACTTATAAAATTACAATATTTCCAGCAATCTTACCGGTATCACAACAAAATTTTTAGAATAGCACTTATACTTTCAATCTCTTAACATCAACTAAAATTGCTTCACTTAGATTTTAAATATAGCAAAGGGAAAATTGAACAAATTTCGCAATCCAATAAAAATGGCAGACTTGTTTACTTCATATAAATAAAAATAGAAGGTTATAGTTTGAAAAAACAAAAATCATACATCAATGTCATAACTTACACTTTAGCAATTTCCACAGCATGAAACTAAAACAACTAATCTCAAGTGATTTTATAGTAATTAAAACAAAATCAGAAAACAGCTGTTTAGATTGTCAATCATTAATGTTAACTAAAAATATTTAATTTTAATTAAAAGAAACTTCATTCAAAAGAAATAATTCTGTTTTTCAAATCGCAAGATCGATCTCGAAACAACTGAAAGGAAAAATAAATTACTTTAATAAAATAACGTGCGCAAAAAAAAGTGCGATTACAACTACTAAAAGACGCTACAGAAATTTCTCATATTATATATATATATAAATACATTACAAAGATAATGAGATTGTATTGAAACATAATAAATACCTTATAGTATACAATCGGATTCAAAAAGATGAAATAATTTAAGAAATTCACTTTAAAATATCAAGCCGGCAAAAAGGCGAAATCTTCCTTTACTCTCGAACAAACACAAACTGACTGTAAGGACTCAAACAAATGAATGTACGTCAGAACAGTGTTGCCATTCGATTTTCATAACATGAAACTTTGATTCACAGTTGCCAGGGTCAGAAAAGAAATAATAAATAATAAAAAAAAAAAAAAAAAGAAAAGAAACGCAGTACATATTGCATTTTTTTAAGGTTACGTAAACAAGTTTTATTTCATCCCCATTTCAATGAGAACTGTCAGAGAGGAGACTATTAACGAATATCGAGAATGAATACCTATTAGATTAATAGTTGCTAAACTTTTGGATCTAATTCTACAAAATTCGTTATTTTAAATTCCGAGGACCATTAGTATCAATTAATGATATCAGAAAAATACAAATGTAAATTAATGATCAAAGGGCTTTCATTTTAATAATATGATTTTTTTCTTTTGCTGCAATATTATAAATACTTATATAAGTACAGTAAGACTTTACTTTGAGCTTAGCATATGTTCCTTGCTCAGGTACGAGCGATTTCAAATAATAGGATGAATAATAGTATGACGTGTTCGGATAGGATAATTTATAGTAGACTAATCAATCATTTATATATTCCAAGCAAAACCTAATTAATCTTTTCACTCCTCTTACTGATGTATCCCTTAATTTTTTTTAATAAGATATTTATTTTATTTCAATGTACATCTTTTTTCATGATAAGAAAATTGTCAATGTCATAGACTTTGTAGAGACCATCGCTGCTTCTTGGAACAATCACCACTTCCCACCCCGTCGCTATATTGTGGCGCAGTCACTGCTTCCCATCGTCGTAGCTGCTTCGTGGGACAATCACAACTTCGTGTCATCATCGCTGGTTTATATAACAATTACAATAAGGGTCTTACTACCATAAACTAATTTCTATAGTAAAAAATAGAATCGTTTATCTTTATTCTATATTTTGTACTCGTAAACACTTGGAGACCAGTGAAAAATAAGATTAAAGATTTCCAGCAGCTCTCGTCAACAACAACGCCAGTAGTTAAAACGTCTTAATAGCTATCACGAGAGAGACGTCTCTTTTAGTCTGGTTGGTAAAGGCGCAACAAAAATCGGCCGATCAATTTTTCTTTGGAACCACTGGACCAGAGTTCAGAATGCCGCCAGAAACCAAGGTCATCAACTGACCTCTCCCTCCATGGGATCGAAAACCACTTACGCAGAAGTGGGAACTCAGGAATTGAACACTAGATGGCAACACAGCCTAGAACTACTAGTAACAATGCCTCTAACGGAAAACTCTTGACTTTGTGTGTCTAACTAAGACAAGCGCACATAAATCCCAACTAATGGTATGCAGGCTACGGTGCACGCGTGTCGACGAGCCTGCCACTCAGCAAGAGACAACCGATGACATCAAAGGAGAACTATTCAAAGCAAAACTCGTTCCAATAGGGAGGGAATGAATATCAATTGTCGTAATGCCTGGACAAGAGACTTTATCTGCAAATATCAGTACGAATGTTTCTCTTCGTATCATCACAATGATACTGGAGGGGGAGTATGCAGCGGCTGTTTTCAACTGCAACGCCAGAAGTTAAAACACCATAATAACTAGCCCGGACCTACTAGAACAGGGTTCAAAATACCGCCAGCAACCAAATTCATCGACTGACATCCCCCTCCACGGGGTCGAAAACTATCTGATGTAGGTATTTGAATGAATAGAAGAAAAAAACTGAACTCTCTTTTTAATTTTAAAACATTTTTGTAGTCATTTAGTTTTCAGATATCAATCATCTAAATAATTTAATGATTGAGTGTATAAAAATACAAATATCATGCATTTCTATCGTACAGTAACATCATGGACATAATGAAATGTTGGCAAAATGCTACAAAGTAATTTTTTTTGCCTCAACAACACTTATGACTTTCTTATAATGGTATTGATTTTCAAAAATACTATCAAAATAATTAGTAAATCTTCGTGCTTTAGAATTTATACACAAGATGAATATAAAATTTTAACATTGTTTATAATTAAATGAAAATTTTGAACTTGTCTGTAATTAAAGATTCTTTTTTTTCCCCACGTTTCGGTGATATTTTTGTCGATTTCAATCATAATGACATTAAATCGGATAAATTTATTAAATTTTAGAAAAGCCGGATTCGAACCTTTGCTTCTTCTGGAAGTAGTTGCAAATACAGTAATGAAACAACTAGAATATTTATGACAGTGATCTATGCATACATGTATTGAAATAGTAAGACAGCCACTAGAAAGAAATTACCAAAGGAAAACTTAAAGATTTGTCTTCACAAAAGCAGAAAATGCCATTCTGTGTGATAAAAAGTTTTTGAAAAAATGAAGTAAATGTTAGCAAAAAAAAAAATCATTTGCTCATCATATTAGTCTAATAATTTCGAATATGTAGCAAACATGTTAATAATCAGAAACAAATATCTGCATTAGCACTAATATATTGATGTAAGAAGACAAATATGATAAATTTTAATCCTTTTTTTTTATGGAAAACGAAAGTTACATAGTCCTAGGGAAGAAGAATTTTTAATCGCATGATCTGAAAAAGAGAATTATTTTTCAAAACGTCAATTAAGATGGATAAAAAATGTATAGTGACGGGGAGATGCTTTTCTTTTAACGGCATTGATTCTCTTTACTATTTTTCAATAAGAAAAAATTTCGAAGACATACAGGTTGCTTTTAGTGACTGGATATTGTCTATTGCATCTTTACTAGCTTGGGGTGAGGCAAATGGATTTATTAATAAGACTGAGTTCAAACAAAAACAACAACAACAACAACAAAAAATACAGACTAAGGTCAATAATATTTAAATTTCGAACTGACAAGCCGTAAAATCCAATCTTATATCAAAATGAAAATTGCCGCAAGATTTAGCAAGACAAATTTGCCATTGTAGAAGACTTTTTTTTTCTTGAGCTGATAACTAAAGACGAGAGTTGTAAACCTGCATCTGAACTCTGTCACAAGAGCTTATTTTTTTTCGAAGAAAAATATACAAAATTATTGAAAAAAATGGATCTGTAAGCAGGTTTATTAGTTATTACGGAACGGCCTCGGTAACCAAGTGGTCACAATTAGGAACTCACGACCGGTGTTGTTTTCATCGGGTCGGAGGTTCGAGCCCTGATACCACTAAAGACCTGCCTTGTAGCGGGTCTGATGCACATTAAATCTGGTCGAGGGAGTAAGTTTGGAGATGGAGGTGCCAACTCATCTGTAGACCACGTCACTTGACCGAAGCTCAAAATTAAGGGGTCAGTCTCCAATAACCTTCGTGTCGCTTCTCAGTGCGACGTTATTAAACAATCATATTTAGTTATTACATAATAAATTTAAAAGCTTTTTTAAATGGTCAAAATATCTCTTCTGTATTTAATTTTGTATCCATATTAAAATACCTACATGCAAGTTTTTACGAGTTTCTATACGCACACATAGATAAATATTAGGGTACAAAGAAATTCATCTTATAATTCACATTTCATCAATATTCTTATGTTTATCTCTGACATTGAAAGGTTCATATATAATACGATACAGTAGATATCTCAGACTCTGTATTTGAAGATATATTGTTTCTATATTATTTTTCCTTTCCGTTTCCCGTAAAATTTCGGAAATTTCGTTATAAACTTCGAAAACTTTAATCACGAATCAAAGACGGTGTTATTGTTGGCTGATATATGGGTATTTTACAGCCGTCTAGTTTTGTAAAGATAATTATATAAGATTAACAGTTAAACTTAATGAATAAAATATGGTAATAATTAGTTGTGACAATGTATTACTTTTAAAACCAATTAGCAGCATTTAAATCGCATTCTTTAAAGCAGATATAATCTTTTTGAATTTTTTTTTTACATATAGTTTATTTATTTTTTGTGTTGTTATTATCTTCGTGTGTAGATTTCTATTCTTTAAAAAAATATTGTTAAAATTCTGTATGCATAATATGAGTGAAAATTTATTTCGTTTAGAATCGAAAATAATACTTTTCTTTTATATTTCTAATGACTTATTATAAACAGTTGCAGCAAAAAAAGAAAGAAAAAAAAATTACAATTACAACGGAATAAAACACAAAATAAGAACAAGAAACGCTGCAAAAAAGTTAAAGAATATTTGAATCGTATGAAAAATTAATAATTTAATTAAATACTCATAAAAGACTAAATAGTGGCATAAAAAGATATATTATTGTGTATGCAAAATATAACTCAATTACTTTGCCTATGATTTTAATATCAGAGGGGAAAAATACATTAATATTTTTGTATAAATATTTTTTAAGTCAATACTACATTTATTTGTCCCGTTTATGCCATATGGATTTTTAATTTTTTCCCTCATCTAGTATTTATATATGTATTGGATGCAATCAAGAACGATTTTTATAGATGGATGAAATGGAACAAAAAAATGTCATTCGCTTAGGGAAGAAAAAAATAACCCACGTTTTCAGGCAGTGTTGTAAGGGAAATCATTTTCTCTTGTCGGATACCGACCCTTTAGGATGACAGACATTGTGCTTTCTCGAACGTCTGCACAAGTTTGTTTGTGGGTGGTCGTGAAGAATTTTTTTCGAACTTCACGAATAAAGACCGAGCTATTTTATTTTGCTTCTTACGTGTTACTTACCGATCAGAATGATGCAGGGAGGCGAAGCTAAATTCCGTTAAAGTAGCAAAAGATATATATATATATAAACTTATCTCTCAATTCCCCTAATATTAAAAATATATAATAATATAATATACATAATAATAATATATAAAATAACCATATTTTTAAAAAGGCGGAAACTATCTAATCTTTTTCCTCCCCTTTATCAAGCGAGTTGTAAAAATAACATTGTATAGTTTAAATGAAATTTATTCAAGTATATATTCTGAATAACATTTATTAATTTTTACTTTTCTGTTATATATCAACGGACTTGTAATTTTATGTGGATTAACATGCATAAGCGTTTGTTTTCCTAGCTTGTGAATGGATCCCAATCTTACATTTTTTTTTGTTATAATTTTAATTTAAAGACGAATTTTTATCTTCTCATATGTAATGTAATATTTTAGTCCTTTATAAACTCTGATAGCAATTTATTTAAAATTTTCAAATTTTAACTGAATATTTGCTAACTACAGATATATACAAAATATTACTGAACTTTAAAGACATTTATTGATTATTTAATATAAAACGGAGCTACTTTAATATCAATAACTAGACTCGACATAAAAAAATATATAAATTTTTACTATATTCTTACATTGTGGCAGTAATAAATGAACAAGTCTATAATTGTCAAATATTCAATTTATATTGCTTCAAATTATGAAAGAATTTTCAAGTAATTAGAAGATGTTTTAATTTTTTTTAAAAAAAATATTTTTCTTTCTTTATTATAGAACATAATAAATGTTAATTAACCAATACACGCTTTTTCTGTAACATTTTAAGATTTTTAAGAGAGTCCATATATTATATAAGACAAAACAAACTTGCACAAATTCTTTTTGGTGCATGTTATCACTAAGAAATTTCTTTGCATTAAACCGTCTTTGATCTGATGTTTTTCAAAAAATTATTTAATCGTTAATCATGCGTGCTAAAGCTAAAAATATGTGTAACAATGTTAAATCTATTATAACATTTTGTAGATTACAGTAACAATCAATCATAATTACACAAGCTGCAAAAAAAAATTAGTTAAATGCTTAAATTTTTCTTTCTTTCGATTAGAAAAAGTTTAAAAGAAATAATTTTAAAATTCGATCATATAATCTATAATATTCTTACGAAAATACGGCCTATATGTTAAATTCTTTTCATTAGATGCTTTTTTTTTTTTTTTTTTTTTTTGCAGTTGCAAATATTTCAGAAGAAAAAAAATAATTGAAAGAGTGAAATATATATTTCTTTTTCAGACAATTGGATATTTTTACCAGTATACAAATTTTTCCTTTAAATATGTTGAAAACATTTTCTGGTACGAAAACAAAATTTCGAAGGACGATAAAGAATATGCCAATTGTAATTGTATAATGCTTCTTTCATTTTAACAAACTCGTCTTATATTAAATTTTAGTCTTCATTTAAATTACTTTCAATGGATGGTTGAATAATTTATTTTTTGTTATGTTGTGAATTATTGTTGAATAAGCTATTTTTTGTCATATTGTCAAACTTTACAATTATTTTAAACTAAATTTCAACTCTAATCTATTTAATATTATTATTTAAATAAAATAGTGCAGAAATTTGTTGTGTGTGCTTATTTTCAAAAGAAGTATGTTTATTATATTTATATATACTTTATAGTATATATATATATATAATATATATATATATATATATATATATATATATATATATATATATATATATATATACTTACTATATATATATATATATATATATATATATATATATATATATATATATATATATATCATAGAATGAAAAACCCAACAACAAATAAATTTGACTTTATTTTAAATTAATACGTCAGTGATAAATAATTCAAAATTAATGAGCCTTTGGAATATGAACTTAATTAATGGGTAGTTGAATATATATTCCAAAGTTAATAGGATGATAAAATATGTTTTAAAACAACAGGATATTAGAACCTATTATCAGATTTGAACTGATACAATTAAACCTTTTACTTAAAAGTAAAAGTTTTGCGCACCCCTAATCCCTAGATAACAAAGTGCTAAGCAAGGTCATCTCTTAGTACATAGGAAAAAGGGGGCACTTGACCAAAGGTAAACTAATTTTACTTTATTTTTAAATTATCAGAATTTGTCTTTAATGATCACTTTACAGTTACAGTAATGATACAGTTTGAATTGTTCTCTTACACAATGATATATATATATATGTAAAGATGCAAAGTTAAGATAAGAGTAAGATGCAAAGAAACTGTTTATTATTAATGAGTTGGACTTAAGTAAATTTACACACACAACAATTATTATTTTTTCTTCTTATTTCGAATATCTGCAACAATTCGATGCAACATTTTTTTTCCAATCAAACTTTCGACTACTTTTTTTTTTTTTCAAAAGTAGTCGAAAGATACTTTTCTACTCAAAAGATATACAATTTGATTAATTTTTTGATGCAATTTAATTTTCTGAACTCCGTTAAAATAAGATGGTTCCATATTAGTTTTTGTTCCAGATCAAATCTAATATCGGATTGAAAGTTTAATTGTTGGCTTGCTGCTTCTTTATACAAATCCATCTTGATCAAAACACCCAAAAGCAGTTGGGGTTGTTACAACGGCTTAAAAGAATTGGAAAAAATATCAATTTGTGAATTAAATTTTTTATTACACAGTCAGTGAGCGAGTTTTTAACTTTTTCGTCTCCCCCCCCCACTAAGGTAGATTACCGTGTCGCTATGCATACCTCTAGCGTATATTGTGTCACATGACCTCACGGTATATCGTCAATGGGCGAATATATTAATTTCAGTTACAGTAAAACTAATAAATTTGGCGAACGGCAAGAAAATTTGAAATGAAATTTAGAAAAACAAATTGATCCCATTGTATCGAATCAGGGTTAATGAAGGAAGTGCTAAATAATGCTTGCTTATATGTTTGCTTGATGCATAATAAAATTGCAAATGCTTAATTCCAAAATCTTTAAAATTTATTTAATTGCAGCAAAACTATCAAAGCTAATATAATCATTACAAAATAATTGAAGCTCATTTAAATATTACACATCTTAGTTTAATATTTATCCAACTTTGTTCGAAATAAACATTGCTTAATTTGCTATCCTTGGTTTAGAGCAAATACGTATGCAATCCACAGATTTCAAAGTCTAGATAATAATGACTAAACTATTGTGTGAATGATATAAATGCTATTGAACAATGGTTGTCATCTTTTCCTATTTATTAACTCATTTAACAACGAAAAAATATATGTAAATAATGTATGCAAACGACATTCCATTTTTCATTGGATAAGGATTGCTTAAATTTTGGACTTGATTATTAAGATGGTGGTTCAAAAAATACTTGTATTTGAAAGCAGTTGGTATCATTAACGTAAATTGCTATTACCGTTAGGTGTTCCAATCTGGAAAACCAGGTCAAAACAAATTTGACATTAATTTATAATTTAGTTTTGATTTAGAAGCCATTTGCTGCCAAATCAAATTTGATTGCTACCGCGTCGAGCTGTCATCGTCAGTGAGACCTAGATTTGTCGTTATACACCGGAAACCAAGTAACAATAAAAACAATTGGTTGCTTCCGGTGAATTTTTTCCAAAGAAGGCGAGAATGATTTTATTGAGCAGAAAAGTTATGACGAAGAATTTGGAGGTGCGAAAGGCGTCACGATCACGAATACGAGTAACTGAGACTCAGACAGCTGTCTATTGAGTTATGATGCTTACTAAAGACAAATCATTTTCGATGCTGCGAGTGTCATCGCTTGGTTTTTCTGAGGACTTATTAAATTACCCTCGTATTTTGCAGATGGAAAAATTATTTAACTTCGTGTAGAGTGAATTATCTGGTTGGTCTTGTACCTTTCGGCAACCATTTCAACTAAACGTGAAGAAGGAATGATTGTACTTGGAAGCCCACTTCTTCATCAAGTGCCTTGTATTGTATCCGGATTGTTGAGTTTTATTTGTAATTTTAATTGAATCTGATAATACTTCCTGTACGAGTAATTCCGGAGACTTTTTGTTGCCGCTAGTTGCTCACGATGTCTAGGGTAGTGTGTAAGCGAAATTTCTGGGGGTCACCAGCAATTTTCGCTTTTGTAATAATTCCTGAAAATTACCCAATCATGTTTGAAGAACAGTCTGTGCATATTCCAATTCAATTTTCTCATTTCAATCATTCCCCGTTCCACTCTCTCTAAACAACTATTATGTATTCCCAAAATTTCAGAGCTGGTTGTTCTACCCGCAAGTTGAATAAGCACATAGTAGCTCTAATTCTAACTCTCTTTCACACTTATTTATCGCAAACCAATATAAAAAGGCCTTGTTACTTATGTTAGTTGGTTTATGATGTTGAAGTCAATTAAATAGTGAATTTTTCACTATTTTCTGTAACTTGATTTTCATACCATTTGTGAAGAAATGATGTCATAGATTGATAGCAAAAACCCTACTTGAACATCTGGCAATTAGATACAGAAACATCTGGTAATTAGATGCTAGACGGGAATGGTCGTGTCAAGCCCTCTCCCTTTGTTTTTATTAAGTTTGAATAGTTAAATGCTGAACTGAAGATTATATAAATGTATACATTGTAAATAAAAATTTTACACTAAGCAATTCGGAAGTAATTATAGATGTGCACACTAAATAAGCATAGAATTTAAATTTATTAGAAGTGCAGCTAAACGATTCTACATAAATAGATTTCTATCTCAACCCTTTTGCTTCTCCTTCTATTGACGCGGCTCCAATTCTTCGCTCGACAGTGTTAGCGGACACAATGAAGTTCAGTTACTAGACAGAGCCTTTTCTTCTCTCAAAATCTATTCGCATGATAGTATCATACATAATGTAATTAATTCTTGTACAGTTCTATATAGTTTATTTATATTTTTTTCCTTTTTGGCAATATGAAATTATATTAAATAAAAAGTCTTTAAGAAGGATTTTTCTCTACCGTTATTTTTTTTTAAAGTAATTACTAGCTTTCCTTTATTTTTACACATAATGTTTCATAGGTTTCTTTGCTAAATCTAGGTATTTTGTTAGCAAGTGTTTTTCTAGTTTTGAAGGTCTTATAGCATATTATTGGACAAGCTCAGTGCTATAGTTCCATACACTACCAAGTTCTAAAATAAATCAAAATTTCAACTATTTAAAAGAATTTTTTTTGTTAATTATATACCTCTAAAACGAATGCTCCATCTAATGATGACTGAGAAGAACTACAGTGGCTCTGATTCACGGAAAAGTTCACATATTGTTATTGTTACTCTTATCATTAGTCGCATTTTTTTTATTATTTATTTATTTATTTTGTACTACTAAGGAACTGCAAAATATTGCTTGGCTTTTTCTCCACTCATAAGTTTATTTCTCTTGAATTTTAATTGGAACAAAAATGATATCTATTCAAGTCACGCTGTTTAACTCCATTAAATATGACTGCTATAGAAAATACACGATTAAAGTTACACACAACTAAAAATAGCAATAAAGCTTTAAAGAAGTAAAAAAAAAATGTTAAATGAAAATCTGCTTCACAGAAGGGGGGGGACTTTTTTTAAAAAAAAAATTATGAAAGAAAGAATACTGAAGCTGTCTCGGTATTATTGTGAATCAAATGCTTCCCTTTCTTTAATTTAATGTAATTTAAAGGTAAAAACTGTAGTTAAAATTTAAGAATTTCTAAAATATTAATTTTGTTTTATAATTAATTTACTATAAAATTGCAAAAGTACAAATTCTTCTGAGGACACCAATATTTTCTCGTGGTTCATTCATGATTGGCATCCACTATTCTAAATGATCAGAAGACATATTCGTACGTATTCTGGCACCGGTTGATTTCAGTATGTATTTAAATCATCATTGTTCTAAAAGCATATCTTTCACGCAGAAGTGCTGACGAAAACTTTCAGGTCATGTCTACAATGATTTGCAAGTCATTTCTACAAATGATGGCGAAATGATTAGCAGTTTCATTTTGTATACTGTTTTGATTTACTTAACCCAATAAGATTATCGTTTTGAGACATCTTCTTTTAATTATGTTCAAGTAACATGATTTAGTCATTATATTGGTCAGAAGTTCTATGGAGGGTGTGCTATCTGTGTAAAAATTAATTTATAATTATTATAATTACTTGTCGGTATGACAGAGAAGTTATTAGTTGGGTATCTCATTATTAGGAAAAAACAGATCTATATTTTTTTAATTTAAAGATAAAAGAAGGTACCGCAGAAGATTCACACCGAAAACTCTTCAGTCTCCAATTCTAGACTAATCAGTGTTCTCTTCCTACTCAGACGATCCCTCAAATGATTGGAAATAACGTATCTATCGTGGGGTTCAATGAATTTAGCCGAGTTAGATTAGGGTTGAGTAATTATTATTATTTAGAATACTATTTTACTTGAAATCTAACAGTGTTTTAAGTTTTATTGTTTAAAAAAAACCAGCAAACCAAATTTAAACAAATTTTTAAGAAACATTAATAATTAATTTTAATATTAATTACTAATTTTATTTAATTATTAATTATTTAACTATCAATTATTAATTTTATTAATTAGAAAACAGTAGAATCATAATTTAAATTTAGAAATACCTTATAAAACAGCAACACCCAGCCTTTTTTAGTCAGCATACCCTAATACCCTAATCTGGTTTGGTTCCATTCCGAGCATCGTCAAGAATTCTTCAGAGGGCCCCCGCCCGCGGATCTCGCCCCTTTTCGATCTATTTCACCTATTGCAGATTCCGAAAACAGATAGGAAGAAATGGGTTACGTTGAGAGAAATTAAACTTTCAATTTTTCATTACATAGTTTTTTTAAGTAAGCAAATAAATTAAAGCCAAGATTGGGAAAAAGAAAAATTAATGGGATATTTGGGATTGTATTGAATCTCAAAATTTTGATAAATTAGACTCAAAAGAGGGTAAATACGATTAATTTGCCTCTATATTTATTATCTTTTTGTGTAAGCATTCAAAAAAAAAAAAAAAATTCAACAAGCTCCATGCTAGCACGGCAACATTGAAGGGGCTCTTCATAGTAGTATCTGATGCGAGCTTACGCAATTTCTCCTTTTCAGGAAACGACAATGTTACAATGACTATTTAAAAAAAAGCCATTTAACCTATTTTTTTAAAAAAAATATTTTTAGTATTTTAAAATAACTTTTTTCTTTTTCTAGCTGTGTGGCAGGCATAACCGTTTTCTTTTCGCGTACTCTGTAACGGTCTCTCACGTACATTTCAGGGTACGCTTTTCACCTATTGAAAATCACTGCCATAGAAGATCAGCATCTATTGTAGTTTCTTAAAAGTACTATTACACACAAGTACATCTATTCTAATAGTCTCTTAAAATCAGATTCCCCTTCCATCTTCAATTTCTCCCAATCTCCCTGTATGCACATTCTTCCTTCGCTTTGTACGGTATTTAAATAATTACACGACTTTTAAATGAAAACAAAACAAAAAAAAGTTCTATGCAAAGTTTTGAAAAGAACATATTTAGCCACCCAAATTGCACTTTATATATATATATATATATATATATACTATATATATATATATATATATAACTATTATTAAATTACTCGATTAAATATAAGAATAAGAGTAAACGGTGAAATATCGAGGAATGGACAACAGTAAACTTTTCCGATATTAAAATTAAAGGAAACGATAAATTACTAAATTGAATATGTTTAAGCTAAATGTAATTAAAATTAAAGCAAACGATAAATTATTAAATTGAATATATATCAGCTACATGTAATTAAAATTAAAGCAAACGATAAATTATTAAATTTAATATATTTAAGCTAAATGTAATTAAAATTGAAGCAAAAAAAAATAAATTGAAAAGTGATCTGGTACACCAAAAGTGATCCAACTAAAACAATAGCCCCTTAGGTGGCTAATAAAAAATATTTTTGTTTTCATTTTGATTGTTTTGCATTCGAATGCAGTGCCTCTCGATTCTGTAAGCAAATACATACAGCCGTAGTCTTCGTTCGCATTAGAGTTTTTTGTTTGTTTGTTTCACAGGAAAAAATGATAAATGAGCAACTGTTGTGAAATTTCACACGAAACATGGAAAAAACGCTACTGAAACTTATGAATTAATGAAAGAAGTGTATGACAATGAATGTTATCCCGTGCAAGTGTTTTTGAGTGGCTTAAGTGTTTTCAAGATGGCCGAGAAGGCACTGAAGATCATTCACGCCCGGGTCACGTCAAAAACGGATGACAACATCGAAAAAATTGGTAATCTAGTTCAATCTGACCGTCGGTTAAGTATTTTTGCGATTGCTGAGACTGTAGGAAATGATAAAGAATTCATACGGCAAATTTCACATAAAAATTTTAACATGCAAAAAGTGTGGGCCAAAATGGTGCCTAAAATTCTCACATTTGAACAACAAGAAGCTCGCAAAAAGATTTATACTACCACTTTGAATGCCATTGAAAATGACCTAAACTTATTGGAAAGGATAATAACGTGTGACGAATCGTGGGTTTTTAGTTACTTATCATCCTGAAACGAAACACCAATCCAGCGAAGAACTCAGCGCAGTTTGAACTATGGAAGATTCGCATGGAGGATCGTAGGGATAGAGGAGGGGGTGTATATTGAAGTGATGAGAAGTAAATATGTATGAAATCAAAATAAAATGATTGCCCATTGTCACTGACTTCATACTATCAAAAAGTGGCCAATATATCAATTAGTGAAGCTGTACCTATGAAAATCTGTCAGTGATTCGGATTGTTGTTACACCGGAAGGAAAATAGCTTTCAAAGTTTTCCGTAGAAAAGTAAAGGCCCATTTTTTTAAAAAAATGTTTAAAGTTATTGTTATGAAGGTTATATATGTTTGAAATATTTTATTATTTGTATTTTTAAGACACATTGATAATTTGTGTTAATATTTTTTCCTATTCAAAATTTAATTGAAAAAAGTATGAGTATCGAAGTGTCCTTAAAATTTAACGAACCATCCCCCTATCTTTTTATTTAATCCTTAACTCATTCAAAACGTTTTAAATTTGCACGACTTTTTGAAGAACGGTCTACCGTGTAAATCAAAGTATGAACATATATTTATTATATGGTTGGGGAAGTGAAAATGAAGAGAGAAGTATTCTAATATATATATATATATATATAAATAATTTTAGATCATCACGTCATTCTGCCCGAGTTTCACGGCCAGAATGACGAGGATGACACTTGGCCAACATCTTACTCTCCGCCCATATCGTACTACGGAAGGAATCTAAGGCGCATTTCCTTTTTATATGCAATAACCATGTATTTCTTCACAAAAGAGGACTTAGACGGAATTAGGACTCAAGCCTCAGCTCATACATACTTAAACATAGGCCCTTACGAAACTCATGAGCATGATCATAGGGGCACTATGACCTTCGGGTTTTCTCTGTGAGACTTAAAGATAAAACAATGTATATAGGAGAATCAATTCACTTGTGACCCACATTCATACTGCACCTCAGGAATATTAAAAAAAAAAAAATGTGTCGTAAATTCATCTGTAAGAAATTGGTTTATCTTTTCAATATTGTGACCAAAGATTTGGCCTAACACTTTATTTCAGCAGAATGAAAAAAAAAAAAAAAAAAAAATAAAAAAAAAAAAAAAAAGAAGAAAAAAAAAAAAAAAAAACAGTGGGTTTGATAAGAATTTGATAAATTTCACAGTATTTTTAGCAAAATTCTTTTTTAAATACCCTAAAATTAACAGCCGGCTTAAACGGCTCAAAGTAAACTCCCATTATAGTTTCATATTGTTTTATTTTATTTCAATCGAAAATAATAATAATAATAAAATTCAAATTATGAATTACTCATAAAAATATTTTCACAAAAAAATTTCAAAAATCATAACTGTAGAAACTTATAAAATCTGTGGTATTGGTGATTATAAGAAATAATACAGTACATAAATACATTTTTTTCTCTTTCTCTCATTTCGGTTTCAAACATAAGGTCATAGTAAAAAAAAAAGATATTTTAACTTGGACTATTTACATTAAATATATATTCAGCACCAACACACACAATTCATAAAAAATTTTAACTTTGAAAAAGTTTGATAACGTTTTTCGATATTGAATTATATGCAATAAAAATAATAATTTATTGGTTAGTAATTATTACTTCTTTTTATTGGAGTTCTTCTGAGATGTCACGTGACAAAATGACGTTAGCTCAGAGTGATTTAATTATTTACGTATGCAAGTAAAACAAAGCATTTAAATGATTACACGAACAATGGAAGAACTTGCACGACTTTCTATTTTGAGTCAACTTTACGTAACGTCTATTTTGAGAAGTTGAAATATGACCCGTTATCCATAGTTTTACACTTCTGTAATATTAATAATAAATAAAATAACGTACCCAAAAGATCTCCGTTATTAGCATCCTCATCATTCCTATTCTGCAACAGTAACCTCCGTAACATAGCTGGAAACTAACGCCCTTTTGTGAAGGACTGCTATCAGGGTGACACGGTGTCTTGTGCTATGTTTACTCTTTTGACAAGACTAAATAATTCCTTCCGCGCGAAATCGTCTTCTTTTCCCCAACCCCAAATGGGGCCCCTTTTACCTTTAAGGGTGCTGGGATTCGGTCACGGCCATCCGGTTTGGTCTGCTTTGGTAAAATATACAACCTCGATTAACTGTTCGATGGTTTCTAGGAGGCAAGCAAGCCCTCCCTCTTTATTTGATAACAAGTACAATGTTCTAGACTTACATTGGAACAAAGAAAAAATTAACGATGAAGCTTTCAAGAATAATAAATTAGCTAATAATCTCTTTGTTAAAATAAAAATTAATAATTTAGTGTTATTGTAACTATAAATAAATTGCATTATCATTAATATTAATAATGAACAATAAATTTAACAAAAAACTCATTTTAAAACATTAATGTATGATAGTATATGACATTAAATTATATTTCATTCGAGACTGTACATTTCCATTTAAATGAATTCTGGTATCCGAAATATCGGCCTACCAACCATTTTTAAGGTTTCCTACCTTTCCTACTTAAGGTTTTAACCTACCTTTAAAGCACTTTTTTTTCCAGTAAAAAAAAAAAAAGAAAAAGGAATTTTTGTTAAACACTTATGTTTTTAGCTACAATGGTCTATAAAATTGTTACTTCCAAAGTCCTTTAAATGATTTTTTTTTCATTTTTCAAATTTTTGCCATATTTGTGTAAAATTTACTAAAAATTGACATTCACGCTTAAGTTCATATAACAAATTCTAACTAATTTATTTCACTTTTTTTCCACAATATATTAAATACTGATATTTCTGTGTCACAAAGCAGAAAAAATGCAGTTATCTCTTAAACTTACTGAGATATACCGAAACTTATAAATACCACATGATTTAACAAAAAAAAAAAATCATTTTTTTAAAATAAAAATAGCTCCAAAATAAATAGTTGTATACATAAGAGCTATGTTTGAAGTTCCACAACATATCTAGAGATGTACAAAACATTGTGGTAAAATTTCATTTGAATATATGAAATACTTTTTAAGAAATGAGATTTTTTGCAATAAAAAAAATTAAAATTACCGTTTTCCAGAAAATGCAAATAAAGATTTTAATGTTTTTTAAATATATATATACCGTAAAATCTTGACTTTAATACGAACATGTGTATAATAAGCATGCTCGATTTGGCACTAAATTTTCGGAAAAAATAAAAATTCGAATATAATACGCACCCATGACTTTTCAATATTTTATTTAGAAAGTGCACAAGGATTTATTAACATAACTGAAATTTTTAATAAAAATAAACGAAAACATTAAATACGATAGAAAAAAAAATTAAATTTTAACACAAAACAAACAATAGTGTCAAATTATTGGTCTCAAATCACTTTCACTAGAACACAGTTAATCTATTGTTGTTTCCTCCAAGTCATAATTATTGGTGCCATTAAATTTGCGACATGTATTGTAAGTTCCCTTTTGTGAACAGAACACTTGTTTTGTAACACCTGCGCAGCACGCATGTTACAACAATCTCTTACAGCTGCTGCCCGTTAGTTGTTCGATATTTAAAAAACTTTTTTTTTTTAACTTTTAAACGAGTGTAATAAGAATCCTTATTTTTACGGACCAAAATGTGGAAAAAAGTGCGAATTATTGTCAAGATTTTTCGGTATTTACAGAAATGCATTAACTAACTATTCTAGAAACAAACGCAAACCATTTTTGAAATCGTAAATATATGGACTTTAATAAAAAGTAATAAAGAAACTCAAAAATGTTCACTAAAACGGTGATTTTTGGGTAGGCACATATCTTAACGCGAATTCAAGATACGCCACTACTTGTGAAAATAATAAAATTATTGAAAATAAATTGTTACCGGCAATCTGTTTTTTGTATATTTAGAATATCTAGAATACAAAATAAGCAAATGTTAAAAAACAACAACAACAAAAAAAAACTTTATAAAAATGAAGATGAGATAAATATAACAATTAATAATAAATTTTTATAATTTTCTCATTTAATTATTCATTGTCCGTAAATTATGCGAAATAAAAGAAATATTTACTTTTAATCCATTTTAAATTGAAAACAGATATTAAAAACTTACCTTTAAGAGTTTTACCGTAATTCTAAAACACGATGGCTGAATCAAATTTTTCAGAGCTCTTCTGAACAGATAAACGTATTTTCTTCGAATGTCCCATCTATTTCATGTCGCGCCCTTTGAGGTACCCGGATTTTAAAAAAAAGGTTTTGGTAAACAACCAGACCGAACATTTACAGTCAGATAAATAAATAAATAAACCCAAATGTAACGGAAATTCTCAAGGGAAATTTCGAGAGAAAAGCAATGAAAACTCAGCATTTGTATACCAAAACAAATTCAAGCAAATTAAGAAGGGGAACAAAAAGTCTCGCTGTCTTAAAAAAAGAGAAATTTAAAGAACCGCAAAAAGGGCTTCAAGAGTTTCAGTATTTTCTTTGATTTTTTGAAAATAAAATTTGACTTACATACAAAGCAAATTTATGACAAATAAAATATCTATCCTTTATTAAAAATGCATCCCTGACAGCCTAGTGATTATATTCGCGAATTTTGTAGAGTTCAACTTTATTTTTTAGAAACATTTCCAAGTAAAAATGGATCCAAAACAATAGACTTTAATAAAAGATAGCTAGACTTTAAGTAGATATTTTAATTTTTATTTAAATTAATAACATTATATATATATATATATATATATATATATATATGTGTGTGTGTGTGTGTGTGTGTGTAAGTAATGATTTAACTTTAAATTTTTATAACTTCTCTCAATAATAAATTAATTTGCTATTCTATCCCTCCCAATTCAAAAGTAAAGAGCTCATTATTATTTCCTGATCCCATTCCAAATTATCCATTTATTAATTAGATCAAGCTCTCATAAAATTTGTCAAATCCCCTTTTACCTCGATAATAAATCTGTCAAAATAATCCTTTCAGACTCCTTGTCTATTATGATGTCTATTATGATATTTCCCAAGAATCCCTAATCCTGTACCACGTGTTCTATGGCGTTTCTTATGAATTTTCCTATTATAGAAAGGGATATTCTGAAAAATAGAGCCCTTTTTATCATCTCGCCATTGAAAGATATACAGCGGTTAGACCGCTCAAAAAAATCTTTTTTTTTGTTTCGGCCCGCCCGCCTGCCCTAAAATGAACAGTTAATAAAGAAAATTGAATTGGAATGTGACTCGCATTCTTCATTGATTAAATTTTGGTTTCAACTACAGCATGATTTAATATCCTCAAGTAAATTCATTATATATATATATATATATATATATATATATATATATATATATATATATATATATATATATATATATATATATATATATATATATATATATATATATATATATATATATATATATATATATATATATATAATATTCAACGACGGAATAAACCTGACCTCGAATTCGCAATAGGCCCGCAGCCAGAGAGGGGCTGGTACCCTCACTGGAAAAATATTTGCCCAAACTAATACATTTCTTTATTTATCTTTTTAAAATTTTCATATTTATGAACGTTATTCGATCATAAATATGAGAGGAACAGTTTAAAAGGAATCCACCATAACATATTTAATGAACTCTTTAGCACAAAAAACCTCTGGTGTATAATAATATTTCTATATTATAATAATAATATTGTTATAACATTATATATATATATATATATATATATATATATATAATATGGCTATATTATTGATTAATTAATTTATCACAAAGTTTAATAATATAAAGATATAATAATAATACATAATGAAAGTGCAATAATAAGATTAATAAAAATAAATTTGTAATAAGAGAATTTTCAAGCAAACGGGAACACAAACTGCAGTTATTATGATTTAAAGGAGTGAATAACTCCTTTATAAGAAATATTAGAGATGTCAACTTAGACATTCGCAGGGCCTAGTAAGAGTGGAAGTAATTCATTGTTGTCAACTAGACTTCTTTCTGGAGAAAAAGTCAATTGCTGTTATTCAATAATTTTTTTTCATATTTAAGTGATCCCTACCTTACGATTTTAATGATAAAAACAACAAATTGTATTATTTCAAGTTTTATTCATGAGTTATTTTAATATGAATAATATCCCTGTATTTTATTGAATGAAAAAAACGTGTAATAACTGTCATTAATAAAATTGTGTTGCGGATTGGGCTAGAAATTAAAGAAATTTTTGTGAGGATATCTTACCTCGCCCCTCCTATAATATCCAGTGGCCAACTTCATATTCAGTGCCGGCTACATGCTTGGTTTGTGACCTAAACCACTATGCACACACGGTCACCTGAATTGTAGAGTACTTTACATAACACTTGAAGATGAAATGTACTTCGTTTTTTAAAATCGTTTGGATTATTAGATGGGGTGGAAGCGATTGAAAAAAAATCATATCAAATTACCTAACTAATATAAGGGCAAACCTCCCAACGTCATGTCAGGCTAGCTTCAAATCGAGCCTATGGTTCAGGTACCGATTTCAACAACAATAATAAAATCTAGCAGTGCAGATTTTGAAGATGGAGATAATAGGCACGATTGTTTGATGACTTTTTGTCATTTTTGATATACCGTAAGAAATTACAAGTATATTGAAATCAATAACATAACTTTAATTTACAATGAGTACAAATAATAAAATAAAACATTTATTTTCAATAAAATAGCTATTTCATGCCAAATTTTTCAATATTAAATCGTACCGGAAGGGTTGTGGACCTAGAGGTCATGGTCATGGACACACGAACAGCGTTGCTTTAGTCGAATCGTGGGTTTGAACCCTGATGCCACTAAAAGTCCAGCCTGTAACGGGACTGATACACGTTAAATGTGGTCGAGGTTCCAAGCCCTCCCTTAAGCGTGGTGGAGAAGTTTGTAGAGGAAGGATCCAGCTCAGGTGTCGTCCTCGTCATTTGACCGTGGTTCAAAATCACGAGCTCCGTAACCAATAGCTCTCCTTTTTCTTCTCAATGAGACTTTAATAAACAATCACACCGGAAGGGGTTAAAATTCCTATCTGCAGTTTTTATATTGTACTTATATTTCTACATTAAAACTCATTTTGTGGGAAATATATCATGCATAGAAATAGGCTTCTTGACGAGAATTCAATTATTATTCTAGAAGTAATTAATGTACAAATTATTTAGTTAATCCTTATTTAGTAATTAATTTTACCACTTCATATTATTAGATTTTTTCAGAATTTTTTTTTAAATATTTATTTTCATTAAATGAATTGCATTCAAAATCAGTTCTTTTTGTTCTGCGGAAAATTAAAGCTTTTAATGCTAGAGAAGAATCGAACTTTTCAAGGAAAAAACTGTCTTTTCAAGATATCACCCAAAAACATGAAGTTCAGAGAGAAATTTTGTCCTAGATATTTGTTTACTCTAGTGTGACCTAATTACAAAACCCCGATTGCAAGATTGGGTTCATCCCAATTCCATATATTTCAAGGTTTACACTTGATTGCTCCCTTTCATTTATTTCTACACGTGAAAATGATCAGATACCTATCATTTTTTGTTTCCTCAAGATCTTCTCACACTCATTGTCTTAAAAATATTTGCATTTTTTTTTTAATGAAGAATTTAGGTTTAGAACAAATACGTGTAATTATTAGATTTTAAATATTCATTATTATTTCGACTTTTGTGAAATGGATTTCTTTCTTGTTTAATAAACTGCATAAAATTATCTAATGCAGATGCAGAGAGCCTTCGGTCTTCCAACAGATTATGTGTTTCTTTTTGAATGTGTGGATCTAAAATTTACAAAACAAATTCTTAATTTTAATTATATTTATTCAAAACATAAAATTTACTTAATTCTACTTGATATAATTAGATTTGGCATAATATTTATTACTAAAATGCGCTATAAAAATATGATAAACTTCTGGGAATTTCTTTAAACAATTAATTAGTCAAACTAGAAGCAAAAGCACAAAAAATGTATTAAATTAAATTAAAAGGATTAGTTTAACTCACATTTCAGTATTTTTTAAATAATAAATTTCTCAAAAAAAGTGGTTAAGTTTTTTGAAATTGATCGTTGGATGCACCTTAAAGACCAATACAGCTCTAGTGAGGTTGCTATGATATTAAATAAATTTAAATTAATTACAGGAATACATAATGTTCCATGAAAGTGAAAAGTCAGAAAATCAAAATGAAATTCGTAAAGCGATCCACGAAATACTTTACATAGTTCATCAACCTTGAAATATAGGAAAGGTTCACGTAGTTAATAAGCATGCAAATCTAACTTTTATTCAGAATCTAACCAACAAATACAATACATTTCCTTTTAACAGGAAACAAGTAACACAAATACATAAATCCACAATTGCACAAATTCACAGTTCACACAATCGAACGCAGGTCTTAAAAATACATAATCTCAATATCGCTTGAGTCACATACACTGAATGTATGCACTCTCAAAATACATTCTCGAAACTTCCGGACTTGCTTAAGGCCATTTAGGGATATTTGACAAATAAATCTGACGACTTGATGATATTTGGCAAATAAATATGTAGCCAAGTCTACCTACTTAACATTACTGACTGGAGTATTCTCTCCTTGACTGTAAAACCATTTTGTTGGCTCCAAAAGCGTTCTACAGAAAAGAAACAAAGTCCTATCTTTCCACGAAGCTATATGTAACCCAAATTCATAAGTGCCATCATGTAGCCGGGGTTGAGGCATATCAAATTTGTCGAGGCTCAAAGTCCCCTGATGGCGTAGTGTGGAAGTTAAGAGAGGGAAGTAGCAACTCACGGGTATCTTCTTCGTCACTTGACCGAGATTCAAAATTATGAGGTCCATTTCCAATAGCCCTCGTTTTGCTTCAAGTGCGACGCGTCAATAAAACCAAACCAAATCTAATCTAACAGAAATAATGCTTTCCTAATTGTATAGTAGATTTTAGAATATGAATGTAAATGAAATATGGTGATGTAAAATATCATTGATGAAGTATTGAAAATGATTTAAATACAAATTTTAGAAATAAAACTTACGGTATCATAATCTAAATTTAGCTAATCTTTTGAATGTAAATTTCAATTTTTTACTCCTCAACTTGTATAGCAAAAAAATCATTTTAAAAACATTAATTTTTGAAATTTTCAAACTAAATACTGTATTTATAACCCGAAGGAGTTAATTATGCCTAGTTCAGAGACGTCTAATGAGTAATAAGTATAGACGTTTTCGCATGAAACACAAGTGTTTTCAAAATTGCGTAATAAGTAAAGCAATCGAATAAAGAGATTCACTTTTATAATCTTTTAAATAATGAACAATCGATGTTTACTCATTTCTTGTAATTGTTTTTAATTAAAAACGTACCACTTTGATTCGATTGAGAAAACACAATATATATATATTATATGTGTGTGTACCCAAAGCCATAGATGTTTAGAAGTTCATGGATTTTCGAGAATATTCCAGAGTGTCCGTGAATCTGAATGAAAAAAAAACCCTCATATGCATTTATTTTCAGGGACAAATAAAAACTTTTTTTTTTATCTTCTCCCCCTTATATTCAAAAAATTACAACAGTTTTAGGCATATCCGTCACCAAGAACAACGCAACGCAGTTAAATTGTCCTATTTAAAATAAACAATAGAAGTCTTTCTATTGACAAGTCTATATATACTTGAAAAAGTTAATTAGTGTTAAAAATATTTGCGCATTATTAATAGTTAGGATATTAATATTCAAAGGAAGAAACACATTCTCAACTGCATCAGATATTTTATCATATTAATTGATTAAGAGGAAAATCAGTCAAAAGGATATTGGCCAGAATGTTCGCAAAGAGAATAGAAAAATTAAGATCTCTGACCTCTGAGTTTCAATGTATTATTCAGTGAAGATGAATTAGTCAATAGCACTGTATTATTCAGTTACCTACACAGCGTCTTTGACAAGCTTCGGATGAGTAAAAAAGCAAATTTTGTACATTTTATGAACAAACCTGGGAGTAAAATTTGGATTTTTATGACATCCATGAAAGCTCTTTTATTGCTAAACATCAAATAACATATATTTATCAGCTTACCAGTTACAAAATAAATTCCTATCCCCTAGAAATAGTGTTCGTTGATTCAAACAGTAATTCTATACTCAAAAGCAATACTTTTTTTATGACTTTTAAGAAATGATATCACAAGCATTCCACTACGTTTTTTTGAAATATAATTTTAGGTAACGTGTTTGAATTTTGAATTTACAAATGAACAATTTTCCATCATTTATTGAAACAATAACCATTATTATTATGACAATTAGGTTAAAAAACCTAATTAGTGATAATAATTAATAAAAAAAAATACAGCAATTACTTATGATGTTCTGAAAGTTACAAGTAAATAAGTTTTATTGCTATTTTTTGCTTCACAATTTTTTACCACAAAATCATTAACATTTGAGCGAATTGTCATACAAATACGTATCCAAATTAAAATATTATTGAATATGTTATATAAGAGATATACTTTAGAAGCAAAACAAATAAATTTTTAAGCAACACTATCCTCATTTTTTTTTTTTTTTTTGGAAATAAAGATATTTCTCAAGTAAAAATTTATTCTTTTAGCTACTTGTATGTAAATAATATCGATTTCGTGTTTTACTTACATGAATTTCTTTCTTTTAAGATTTTTGCTAGTGATCAAAATATTAAAAACTACTGACCTGGCTCAGACACTTCTTAGCTTTGATTTAAAATTTGGATCGATGTATATCTTAGAAACAGGAATCCAGAAATTTGGAAAAGTATTGCTATTATTGGTGTAATGTCATTATATCAAAAATGTATTGAATATGTAAATCTATTGATAACAATATAAATGTATAACAAATATATTTATATCTTTCAAGTCGATAAAATAACCGAAATAGCGACTAACGTAAACAACAATTTAATTTTTCAGCGAAGTAATGGATTATACTTTTAAAGCTCAATGTCTCATAAATATATGGACATGTGATATTTTTCAGAACAATAGATTAAGTAGAAGTTAAATATATATACTTACAGTAATAATACTTAACACAGTAAACTACAATAGCAATTTATTACCGTACTGATACATAATATAAAATTCACAATTTTTCGTGAAAAAAATTAAAACCAAAATACACTGTCCAAAAATATATAAATTTAGCAATAATAGAGTTTTATTCATTACAGCCCATGTTTTGGGACCATTGTTTCTAATTAATCTGAATACTTGATCAGAAGTCCAGTTTGAGCTAAGATTTGCAGCAAATCAAAGGTTTAAATGAGAACCGACTCTGATCTATTTGCTACTTTAACTACGACAGGTTGGAAATAGGCGTCTATGGGCATACATATCTCATACATCTTTGGCTAATGCCGCGAACGATTTTCACCGGGTTAAGATGCAGGGTAATAGTTGACCCATCTATAATGGTAATCTGATTTTGAATAAGCCAAGTTTTAGTTGATTTAGAGGTGTGGAAGCGTTGTCCTGCTGAAATATCCACTTATCATCTCCCACAGTTTTCTCAAATGGAAGCAAATGAGTCTAAAGAACATCCTGATATCTTCTGAACATAGTCGATCTTGCAGAAAACTTATATCCAGTCATCATCTCCGTATCTCTGATACGGAATACGCCCCACATTATGACACACACAAGTACCACTTATATTCTTTCAGGCAAAAGAAAAAGCGAGGTTCGAGTTTGAGGTCGTGCCCAAATAATAGGTCCAAATATCTAGGCCATCCACATAAAATCTCTTTTCATCACTGAAGAGGACAGTACCAATGTAGGTGTTTTTACTCCAAAATAGTAGCTCTTCTCTGTGATGTACTTTGAGTATTGGTCTTCACTACATTCTACGATAAACATGAAATTTGTTTGTTTGCATGTAAATGACAATGAACTCTAAATCTGGATACTGTGATGGCTTGATTAATTACAAAATGACATTTTTTTTTATTGGAAGCAGCTCGTAAAAGCTATTTATCTCGCCGTCGCGATATCTTCTTTAGTCTACCTGTTCGCTTCCTTACTATAGGTATATTACGTTGCGATAAGATATTATGCATACCAGATCCGGTACATTGCATGAGCTTAGATATTTCCGAAATCTTCATTCTTTCACATTTTAAACGCCAATTTTTGGTTTTGTCAGCTTGTGAGAACTCAACGTTACTAGGCATATTAAGATAAACTTCAAATTGGAAAAATTGACTCCTCTTTTATTTTATACAATAATAACGTTCCAGAAAAAATGTTTGGAATATGCAGACGTTCCGATTCTGAACTTGTAATTTCATCATTTTGTAGTTGTCCAAATGCTTTGGGTTAGCATAATTTTTATTAATTCAAGTTAATCTTTACTGAAAATAAATGTGAAATTTTTTTTAATTATATATTTGACTTTTATTCTCATTATATTACATATATCCCCTATTATTTTAAAACTGCTGTAATACTTTTGTTTTAATTGTTATTAAAAAAACTTCCAGTCCATATATTTATGAGATGCGATATATTAGACTTTATCACTCTGTATATAGAGTTGCAATTTTTTTTAAATCAAATTCTCAGGACTATAAATAAGAATGAACATCATGTATAATCTGAAGATTTCCTAAATGCAATTATTATAACCTTTGTTTTCTCTTATTAAATATCAGCGGAATATTATTTTAACTGGTTTTATTTTTCTGTGATTATTTTTTACTCTATCGCTCTGTGTGTTTCATATTTATGTTTTCTTTCTTTTCCATTGTTATCACTTTTTTCATTTCTTAAATCATTATTAAGAACCTAAAATATTTGTATATGAAATCACACGCAAGCTAATTGTTTCAAAATTTTTATCAAATATTACAACACTTAAGTGCAATATCCCAATTAAAGGTACCAGAGCATCCGAGGAATTCTGGAACATCAAATCTAAGGCTCCTTGTTTTTGTGATATATATCTTTGCAAATTATTAGTAGAGCTTAGATTTTTTTGTGTGTGCCAAACAATCATATTTTAATCTTTCTATCGAACTATGAAAGTAGTTTTCCCGTCTTATAGATTCTCCCCCCTCTCATTTGAATGTGGACATGTTTTGAGAGAAATATTTGAATTTAGATACCATTTTTAAGAAAGCTATTATATAATATGGTTCCATATTTTTTATGCTTCTATATAAAGAATTTAAGCATATAGTGAACCTAAAATATTTTTCTTCTAAATAATGCCTAATTTTTAAGAAATAGATTTGCATATGAAGAAGGAAAAAAAGAAATTAATATTTCCAAAATTATGAAGTTTTACCATTTTTTCAAAGAAAATATACAGTAATATCTTAAAAGAATTAGATTCATTATATTTTGTGTATAGTTTTCTATATGATGAGTAAAATATGTCGTATATTCATGGAATATTATTTTAAAAAATGGTACCTTAATGCAAATCTATCTCGCAAAACATGTCTATATTCAAATGAGAGGGGGAGGGGGGGGATCTTTATGACGAGAGAGAAAAAATTACTTTTATAATTCGATAGAAAGATTGAACTATCATTATTAGCGACACAAAAATATAAGCTCTACTAATAATTTTCAAAGATATCTATCACAAAAACAAGGAATCTAAGATTTAATCTTCCAGAATTCCTAGGATGCCCTGGTACTCTTGAAAACTAACTTTTACATTAACTTTTCTCATATGTATGTGCGTGTGTTTAAAAATTCCAGTATCACCATTTATTTTCCACAAATAGCTTTCAATTACATTTTTTTTTAAAAAAAATGTTTTAAATAGTTTTATTTTCAATATTTTACAAGCAATGCAACGATATTTTCCTTTCGTTTAACGTTGTTTTTATTGATTTGATTAACACTAAATTTCAATTTTTCTTTTAGGTTATGACCGATTCTCTAAAGATATCCCTAACAGAACAAGAAAAATAACTAACTTGCTAAGTTTTTCAATTTTTAACTGTTTTTAATCATAATATTATAACTTTACCTGCCAATAATTTTATTTAATGAAAATGTCCAAATTATTATAGGCTCCCAATGGAGCAATCTCCCCTCCTTTCCATAGGCCTTCACCCATCTTTTAAATATTTCGTGTTAATACCATAAAAGCTATTGAAATATTATCTCTCCATTCAAACGTATCATTTTGGGAATTTCTATTTGCTGTTTTTATTTAAAATCCCACCCCCTTTTATTCAACATACCAGGTGTTTCGATTCATATGTAAACTGTTATAAATAAGTGAGTGTGATTTTAATGCTTATGTTTAGATTTTACGGCAGGTGGTTGAATTGTTTTAATGTTAACAGAAATATACACATGACGCATTATGTTTGGTCTAGTGTCTTGACAGAAAACACAGGGATTTTAAAGACCCTTTCAATTCTTAATTTTACTAAGATTTATTTTAACGAAACACACAACATTTTGTTACGAATAGATATTTTTTTTATTATTTTGATTTATTATATGTATCAAAATAAGTCAATCCAGAAAATGGTGAGAGACTATATATATATATATTATATAAAAGCATATATATATATACATAATAGGTGTGTATACATATATATATATATATATACATATACATATACATAGAGGAAGAGTATATATATATACATATTAAGCATACATATACATATACAGGATATGCTTGGCCTTTTTAGCGAGTGAGAGACATCCCAAATGCAATAAATTATTCTTTTCGTATGGACGAGACAGCAAGGTCTCAGAACAACATATTCAGGGAAGGGAGACATTGAAATGCTTGTTGTCGGGATGAACACATATCCGAGAATCTGCACCTCTCGAAATATCTACATGGAAGGTGCGAAGTGGAGCATTTGAATATTATGCTGATTTATAATGCAGCTTGAAGATCGATAATGTTTAGTGCGTAAGCTTATTAAATTCTCACGTTTAATTAAACTTGGCATTCCAAAGAAAAAGGGAAAGTCCCGTTTTATAACCGACGCGTGAATGGAAACTAAAAATCCGCAACCATGATTGAAAACCAAACTCGGTGTTTAAATCAATTTCGGTTTTTAAAAATCTAAGAATCCCTAAGTAAAACTTTAATTCCTAAATTTTCTCGCAACACACACACACACACACACACACACACACACACACACACACACACACAATAACAATGTCATCAATAACACACACACACACACATATATATTATATATATACATAATAATGTTTCAAAGATTTGTGTACCAAATAAAGGAAGTAATATACATATGGGAGAGAGAGAGGGAGAGAGAGACTGCTGAGTATTTTTGGTGTTATCAATTTCTCAAGAATTTTTTCAACATTCTATGAGAAATTTCTCCATGCTGCTCCACAAATACCAGCATAATCTGTACGGCAGCTGTTTTAGCCAATAAACGGTGAAAATTTGGCTAGAAAGAAGAAGAAAGAGAAGGGATTAATTAAGAGAGACACAGAAAGATATTTATACATTTCAGATTACTTAACAATAACACCTCTCTTCTTCAGATTCCTGAGTGGCCGCGGTAGCTTAGTAGTCATGGCCGCGGACTCACGGCCGGAGGTTTTCGTCGAGTTGCTGATTCGGGCCTTGATGCCGCTGAAGACCCGCAGTGTAGCCGGGTTGATACGCGTTAAATCTGTCGAGTCCCAAAGTCCTCTGGTTGGGGTGGTGTGGAATTAAGGAGGGGGGGGGGAAGATCAGGTGTCGTCCTCATCACTTGACTGAGGATCAAAATTACGAGGTTCGTCGACAATAGCCCCCCGTGTTGCTTCTAGTGTGATGTTAATAAAACCAAACCAAATCAGATTCCTGATGTCACTTTTATGTATTCAATTACCTAACTAATTTAATAACATAAAATTTAACATTTATTTAGTGGAAGCATATTGGGCTTAATTTGATTTTGAGAGACCAGTTTTTCTCTGGTACGATTGGGATTTTTTTTAAAAAAAAGTTCTTATCTGAGGACAGAATTAAAAAAAAAGGAAAGAAAAAGTCTTACTCGAGTTTAGCCACCCATTTCTGAATTTTTTGTGGCAAACATCCTAGCCTATCCAATGTACTTGTGATATAAACTTCTGAATCTGTTTTAGTAAAAACAGTTGATATGGACCCTGTACCAATATCTTATTACAGAAAAAAACTTTGGGGGATTTTAGGTAATATTTCTTTATCTGTAGACGGAGTGTGTATACAAGGGATGATCTAAAAGGTCAGGAAAGGTCAAAAAGTCTTAACTCCCCTCCATCCGGGAACTTACATCGATGGAATGCTAACAAAACGATTGATGTTATCTTACAGTTTTATCTCCACTCTTAAATTCGAAGACGTGGTCTTATCGGATGGAATAAATCGGCTTTAAGATTCTATTAAAACTTTGAAGAAGTCAGTCAACCCGAAAAAAATATAGTCATCGCACAGAAATTATTAATTTGCATTGTTTTTTTTCTTCTTTGTTCCTGTTTTTATCTTGATTTTTCATTAATGTTTACTTTTAAAAACAATGAAAAAAAAAAAACCCAGTTTAAATCTGCTAAAATATCTAAATTCTTGCTTTTTTTAAAAAAAATATGCTTATGTCATAGAGTAGTAACATAATGGGCTATTAGTGACTAAATTTAGAATTTAGAAGAAATTGTCAAACGAGGAGGACTATACGTTTGTTCATTCGTTACTCGCTTAACTACCACATCACTCCATATAATGATTTTAAAGCCCAGTTGGTGTTAAAATGCAGTACTTTCTATTATCCCCCGCAATGGCCCAACCTTAGCCAAAATCTTGAAAAAGAATTTGTTTGTTAAATATAGACAAGTCAGTTGCTAACATTGGATAATTATAACAAATTGGATAATTATGTGTTATTTATATAACATAATGGGTGATTTTATAACTTCAACGTCAAGTATTCTATAATATTAAACTATGTGTCAATGATCTAGATTTACTTAATTAATAAAAGATAAATTATCAACGTGTAGTAACATAATCTTTAAGAATTTAAGCACAATTATTTATGAATGCATAAATGTATAGATAAAGCTACAATTCCCCTCCCCCCTACAAAGTATTCTTAATTTTACAATTATTAGTAAATTTATTTTTTATAAACCATCCCATAAAATCAAAATATAACCCCTTATAAAAACTAAATTGTTTTAATTAAGAGTAAATGCTACATAAATTTTGAGAGATTACTGTTTTATCTCCTTTGAGAGATTACTGAGAGATTACTGTTTTAGCTATCAGAAGAAACATAGCAAATCGAAAACTCTTTTTAAATAAAAAATATTTTAATATAGGGGTTTACAATTTTCAACTTTTAGAATCAAGAAAGGTCAATAATTTTAATGATATGATTAATTGAGCTCTCAAATATAATAACAAAGTTTTCAATTAGCATTATGTTTATTTGCAATAGCGAGGTTATTAAAAATGAAGATAAAATCCTCTAAAATAATCCTTTTTAATAAAATATATTTTAAATAATAAAATAATATTAAAGGATCAAGACTTCTCAAGCAAATATTTCATTAAATGAGAATTCAAATGCTTATTAACTGATGTCTTTAAATTAACTAATTTCGAAAATTTACTCAATATCAATAAGTAACTTATAAGCTCAGTTTCAAAAACTAATGCGACAAATAATTTTGAGATATAAAGAAATCTGACTTTATATATTATATATATATATATATATATATGTGTGTGTGTGTGTGTGTGTGTGTGACAAAACAAAGTTATAGTATTATTCAACCTTTTCATGATCAAAAACATAAAATAAGGAATAAATACATATTATTCCTTCCCTCAGAAACACACAAATTGACAAACGACATGAAAGTTTACTTTTAATAACTTCTGTACAAACTCTATAGAACGAGCTTCGTTAAATTTGAAGGAATTAGAATCTGATCTCACTTCATGACACAGCCAACGCCTTTCTTATTTCGTCATGGAAGTAGAGTAATTTGTAATTTATAATGAAGAATAATAGGGAAGTATTAACGGAATTTTATTTCTTGAATTTGAAAATGTCTAAAAACTCGTGTCCTTAATTATGAAATTCAACAATGAAGCTTTATAGAACAAGCAGTAACGCATTACAGGAATTTCAGCCATTATTTGCTGATTGTTAAGCTGTACCTTTAACTCTTCACTATAAAAGCACAGTAATTAACATTCTCTCGATTTAAATAAATCTCGATTTCGAAAATTTGAAAAAGTTAAAAGTGTGGCAAAACAACGGTTAGCTCTCGGATGATAAAAACATTTCGAAACAGGAAACGAAGAACCCCAATTAAATGCTCGACCTGAATACTTCCGAAGAACAATCGGGAGTTTATTTCATACGCAAGGTGGACACATTGCACTTTTAATATATAAGTTTAATTAAGTTCATCGAATCGAAAAAAAGTAAAAATAATCTCTCTCCTACAACGACGAAAAAGTAACTAAAATATTCATTTAAGAGCTCAATTAAATTGCACAAGATTCGAAAGGTCCCCATTTATAACATTTAATATTTATGGTATGGTATTACTCCTGGCCTTTCTATGTTGAACGTAATTTTCTTTTTATGTCTCCTATCTTATTTATACTAAATTCTTTCTTTGTGCTGTTGCTGGAATATTTAATTACATTTCCTTAGAAGTAAAACGAGGAGAAGTTGGCAATAGATTTCGTATTTTTTAACAACCGTGAAGTGATACATATATATATATATATATATATATATATATAACACATCTATCAATAACTCCCGAGTCTAACATTGAAAACAATATTTTTTTTGCAAAATTTTTTTTTATTCATCAACATAACACCTTTTGTTAATCACCTTTAGGGTGATACAATCATTCCAACGCTTTTCCGAATCGGCGCCGCCGCCGACTTTTTTTTGCTTTGGTTTTTTTTTTTTCGCAAGAAATCTTTTTTGTTGCGAGTAAATAGCGATAAACAGCTTTCTGAATCATCGACTCGTTGCTGTTTTTGTTCCATCGAAAGCAATCGCGGCACCCACTTGGAAAAAACCTTTTTCACTTCACTTCAAAAAACCTTTTTCCTGGTCCGATCGACTTAAAATTTTGACACGTTTCAAGCAAAGGTTAGTACTCTAGAAAGACCTGGTTACTGGTTTACTACGAGCGCCATCTCTGGGTTAGTCTCGGGAGTTATTGATCGATGTGTTATATATATATATAGTCATTTCACACAAACAACCGATTTTTATCTTAGTGCTTTAACTAAGATTCGCTTCGATCCTAAATATTAACTACTGCGATGCTTTAATGCAACTTACAATTAGATATCAGACCCTGACGTTATCTTCTATCTCCCTTCATTTTCTTTACATTTATAAGTCACTATTTCTAATTCATTTAACCTTACTTTTATCTTTAGCTAATTTACCTAAGTATAAAGAAGAAAGTGTAATTTTATGCAATTCAAATTGCTATAAAGTCCCCGAGGTTAGTGAAGAGAAAATAGCGGATAGTCCAGGGTCACATACACACTCAAGCTATTTTCTTGAAAAAATCTTCCTAATTATAGGCCCCCGGGGTCCCCCCCCCCCCTCAGAATTAAGTAGAAGATGGTATAAATAGCCCTTGTATCAAATTTCACTGAATCTCCGGTCATCAATATTAGAGAAAAACCGCTAGGAGGACAAACATTAGATTACTTCCGAGTGAACAATCCATATTTTTTTTCTCTTTGATAAACACTGCGTGATGATTGGATTGATACTAAGGTTGATAGACTTGTATATGGCCTCTTTAAAACTCCACGATATTCGGTCATAAGATTTGATCTGGAATATACCCTGAAATATTATGAAGAAATACGCAATATTTTTGATTGATGGATTTTATGCCACGAGAAATTTAAATATATATCCTTTTTGGTATGTTACAATTGATTTTTTTCATAAAATTTTTTATTTAAATTTTGTTTAATGTTTTTTAGAATTGAAAAAGAATTATTTATACTTTGGTGCAAAGGCTTTAAAAAAATTTGCGTAGAAATTTTTTTATCTCGTGAAATGCTTGAAACACTCATTTAACTATAAGTCACTTGTTATTTAATAAATCAAATGTTAATAAATCAAAAATTTACTGACAGGAAATTACGAAATTTTAAATTTTGGGCTAATTTTAAGGAGAGAAATCAGATGTACGAATAACTTTGGAGCACGTAATGAGAAAATTTCTATTTTAAAAGTTAATTACGTTATTTAAGTTAATTGATAGATTTTTAATATTAATGTGAATTTTGTCTAGCAACAATGAGAAATGCGAAAATTACGAATGATGCGATTTTTTTTTCAAAATAAGATATCAACAAGTTACTTTTTATGCTAAACACATCTAAATGAAAGCTAAACATATCGAAAGTGAATGCTAAACATATCTTCCAATATCGGGGGGGGGGGATGGAAGTCGAGTGTTTAATTCTTTTAACAAAATATTACAAAAAAAAAGTGGTTTCATAGAAGTTTTTACTTCAAAAAAATAAAAGCTTGAATGAACCATTTCATGCTAAATACAGATAATAAAACTCTGTTATTAATTATTTCGTCAAGAATAAGATTAAAATTAAATAAATTATTTTTGTAGTTATTCGCAAATTTGCACGAAAATACGAATAAAATGCAGCATGGAATTATACTTTCAAGGCAACACAAGGATCCTGCCCTTACGAATCACATTCCACACAGGCCCACTTATTATAGTCTGGAGCGTCTCCCTCGGATTTGTCAGATCCATTTGCTAGTCTATCGTGGCACATGAAATTCTACGACTCGTTGTGTTATCATTTCTTTTGAGCCCCCTGGACTTTCTTTTCAATAAGATAATGCTCGGTCGAACACGGCACGTATGAACTATCTTCAAGTTTGTTGAGCATTTCTATGGCCAACTAGGTCACCCCATCGAATACATTTGGGATCCGATGCTGCCTCTCCTGAATGTCGCTGATTTCACCAGACAGTTTGAGACAATTTGTCTAGAAATCCTGCTGGCCACCATCCAGTAACTTTTATCAGTTTGTTTCATGTTGGGTTACAAAATGAACTCAGGCCAGTGGTAGATCACAATTCAGTATTGAGTTCCCAACTTTGTAATTATTGAACTCTGAAATTAATCATCTGATTGTTCTGAAATTGCAGTCGTTTCTCTTTCTATGTGTACTCATTCCATCCGCCTCTTTTTGTCGCAAATGGACTACCCTTTCATGATGTTTTTATATCTTAGAAATAATTTTATTGAATACATTGCAGTGGTTATATTAACAAAGTCTGGAATGCAACTGGTGTAGGTTTAATGATATTTTTTGTATTACACGATTTTGAATTACATATTTATCTGTGTCACAGTCTTTATATTGAGATGGTGAGGAAGTTTGGAGAGTGGAGGCATCAGGAATCATCCTCGTCACTTGACCATGGTTCAAAATTATCAGGTTCAGCGCAAATAGCTCTCGTGTTGCTTCTAAGTGCACTCTTAATAAATAAACAATCAATTCGAAGTCCTAATGCTGTAAAAATATTCTTATATGATTTATTTGCAAATTACAATTTTTTCAGATCAAATATCTTATAATTAATAATATTCATCGATCATAAGTAATAAGAGTAATATCTAATTTATATATATATAAAGAATAATCATAAAAACAATGTTAGTATTCATTTAAATACTTTTTACAATTGCTTTAAATTTATAATAAATTGGCTCAAAGAAACTACAGGGTTTTATAGTAACTAATTATTTTAAATCGCATTCTTTAAAACCGAATATATTAAAAATGTTGAATTTTTTTTACGCAATTTTGATTTCGCAATGCCACGATAAACATCTGATAAACGTTTTTTAATAACTGATTTTCGAAATTTTTTTTTTATAATCCAATTGCGAATTTGAATAAATGATCGGACCTTTCCACTGTAATAACTTTTAAATATATTCATTGATAATTAACAAATTGATTAGGCATGGAATTAAAATAAGAAAGCTTTTTGATGTAAAATTTTTGAAAAAAAAAATTATTTTATCTCATTTGTTCTACATTACTCAAATTTTGTTTAAAAAGATATTTATTTAATGGAGTTGAAATAATAAATTGATGGAGGACGGTGGCCATTTTCATTAACATTCGTTTTAATGGTCTTCTTTATCTGTTGATATGATTTTTCTGGGGGGAGGGAGACTTATCATATATATAGCAATATCATTTTTTTTTTTTTTTTTTTTTGTTATTTGTACACACCGCCTTTTCTGCTTGAAGTTCTATTAAAATACATAAATGGAGCGAAAATGGCGGATAATTACTTTTTTTCTCTTGTTTCTAATTCCTATTGGATAGAGATAATTTACACATTGTGTAATTAACCAATAAGCTAAGCGATATAGAGTATATTTATTTCTAACACGTTTCCATTCGTTTTCTGTATTTTTTTACTCTTTTGGAGGATACATTTCAGAGGAATGCAAGTCTTGGTGAACTTTTTTTCGCTTAAAGAGATAAAATTAAAACTGTTCCAAAGATGGAAATTCTTGAGTATGATGAGATAATTATTTTCCTTTCTAGGAGGGATGTTTGTAAGTATAGTGACTTTTCCTCCATTACGAATTTTAAACGGCGTTTTGAAACGCTTTCTTTTGAGTGTAGCTTTTTTTTTGTATCATATCATTACTAGGGAGTGAAATTCAACCACCAAAAGTTAAATTTTTTCTTTTAAACATGAAGCAATGACTTCGGACATCACATGCGATTCTCTTGAAATTATATTTCATTAGTTAATATTACTTTGATTCTAAAATATTTGTGTGTGTTTTCGTTTTGCACATAAACTTATATTTGGTGCAATATATCCTAACAGGATTATTAGTGCCAGAAATTATAACCAACCAACTTTTTGCTTTGCTTTCGAAGGTAACAGTACACCTTCGAAGAAATGTTTTTTGAAATAACCTAAATTTTGCCTACAATGCAAAATTTAGGTTATTTCAAATGCATTTTGCCTCACATTTTATGACCTTATGAGACTTCAAAATTAGAAAAACGCACAAGAAAAGTTTTGTTAGTGTATAGTTTTACTATCAAAAGGGCATTTGTAGAAATATAAGCAAAATAGACTTTCCGCAAAACGTGGTATTTCTAAAGAATATAAATATATTGACATTTTGTACAATTGAATGACACAGAAAATAACCTTATCTAGAGAACAGACTATTATTTTGATAATAAAGTTCTTACGTAAGAAGTTATGACAGTTCGAATTCTGAACACTTAAATGTTCTTTAGAAAGTCATTGTAATTGTCATTTTATTGAAATGTAAAAAATCTTCTACGCAATCTAAAATCTCAAGAATAGTATTTTCTAAATACAAGTATTTGAAAAACATATATATAAAATATCAGGTTCATAGATGTATACTCATGGACAAAAAAATTGCGCACCAAGAAGGAGTCGTCAGAATGAAACGAAATTTTACATACGTAATGACTACTTTGATATAAGTAAATGATTAGAAAATCAAAGAAGAATGGAGAAAAAGGCAAAAGAACGGAGGATTTAATACTCTGATGAACCCCCTGTAACGCGAATGCACGATGCAATACGATCGGGCATTGAGGCATACAAGTTCTGTATGATGTCTTGAGACATTTCGTTCCATATTTGCTGTAACCTTGCCTCTAGTTCGTTCAAACTCGTGGAATGCCCAACTCGCCATCCCAAATGATCCCAGATATGTTCGATTGGAGACAAATCTGTGGATCGGGCAGCCAAGGAAGGGTAGTAACAGTGCGAAGACAGTCTTGTGACACCCTTGACTTGTGAGGCCGAGCATTGTCTTGTTGAAAAATGGCTCCTGGGAGCCGTTGCATGAGTGGCAGCACATGTGGTTGCAGGATGTCATAGACATACCGCTGGGCTGTCATGGTGCCACTGATCAATACTAGGGGTGACCGAGTATTGTAGGCAATGGCACCCCATACCATCACACCAGCAGTGGGAGCGGTGTGTCGCTGTAAAGCAAAGGCAGGATTGAGGAGTTCACCACGGGGTCTCCACACACGAACACGATTGTCATCACTGCTGAGATCGAATCTGGTTTCGTCGCTAAAGACGACCTGGTTCCATTCCGCCTCAGTCCAGTTTCCTCGTGCGCGGCACCACTCCAAACGGAGGTGTCGATGGGTTGTGCGTCAAGGGCAGCACACGCAATGGGCGCCGCGATCCCAAATGTCTTTCAGCCAGGCACCTTCGTATGGTTCGAGAAGACACAGGGGCCCCTAGTGAAGATGCTACCTGTGCATGGTTGGCGGCCGATGAAGCAGTTCGCTGTACGCGTGCATTTCTTACGATGTGGCGGTCTTCTCGACGACTGGTCTGTCGAGGGCGTCCTGAGCCTGATCTTCGTGTAAATGACATCTCACTCTCTCGGATCCACTGGTCCCAACACCTCCTCACAACACAATCAGAGTGGCCTAATTGACGAGCTACTCGCCTAGCTGACCACCCAGCTTCCATCATGCCGATGATTCTCCCCCTCTCAAACTGCGACAGCTGCTCATATTGTCTTCGAAAAGGGCGTAATGGCATGTCTACCTCAGCTCTTCCTTTGTAAATGATTCAGCACACTTAAACAAGCTTTGGTTACCAGTTTTATACTCCACGGAGAACGACGTTAAATGCTCTCTCTACCGGCTATACGTAATGCGCAATCACGCTGCATTTCTAATCATTTGCATATCTCCCCGACATGTACCTTCATGCCGTTTCGTTACGATCCCGCAATTATTTCTTGGTGCGCTAATTTTTTTGTCCATGAGTGTATATCAGTTTGAGATATTGTGTTTAGTAGTAATGAAAAATGTAAAAAATCTTACTTACAGATTATTTCCGATCGGAGAAATGTATGATCAAGTAGTATTAAAACAGCTGTAAAATTCAATACCTAAATAAGATAGAAACAAAATTCAAACAGATTTTTTAAGATAAAGTTTGAATTTTAATATGAGACCAAAAGTGAGAAATCGATAATTAGACCAAAAATTATGTTTTGTGAAGGCGTACTGTCACCTTAAAAAGATAGTTATTGGAAATCGCGTACTTTATTCCATCTTAGGCGCGCAATGCCAATCTAGTTTTGCATCTGTGCAAGTCAAATTTCAGAGCCTGAATATTGTCACTTTGATAATGACATGCGTGTGGAGGGTAAATTGCGAAAAGACATTTCTAATTGAAATGTCAACAGCATCGTACATGACCATGGTACTGAATACCCAAGTTTGTAATTTGAAATATGTTGTCTTGCTCTAGTGCAACAATAACTAAACTAGATCTTTCAATCTCTGAAATGCTTCGGAGTATGAATTAATCTCATCTAACCCATTAATATTAATCATAATGGCTGAAGAATTCAATTAGAGTACCTATTAAAAATTCAAAACACGAATTCAATCAGTTTTAAATTAGGAAATCGTGTTAATACTAAAATTCCCTCAGGTCGAAACCACTATTCTAGTGAATTTACTAATGTTTATTTCATTCTATTTCACGATTATATATGTTCTGTCTAAAAGGTTTTCATCAGAAGGATTGGGAGAGCTTCAAGATTTTGCATCAGTTTATTGATGATTTGGACGGATACACACAAAAAGACAAATAGTTCAAATCAGAAGGTGGGGTGAATTATCGGTCTAGATAGCAGTTCGAATTCGACGCATCTGCAGCATTGCCATGTTCTTAAGTTCTGTTTACTTTCTTCGAATTCGACTGGAGTTGCCAACGCAGTTTAATTAACTATACAAAAATAATTGATTGCTCGCGAGAATATATTATTCACGCACATATAAGAGGGTAATGCCCTAATAAAAAACCATGTAATATTTCTAATCTTTCACGCAAAATAAAATTATAATTACCATATTATTTTCTATTACTTTTAATGGTTCCTTTGACAAGTAATATTTATTCGTTTCAGAATTTTGAAGTATTTCTTATTCATGAAAATGAATTTTCAATTTGATCGCTTGTCAGGAGATACCTTTTTTTGATATTTCTTTCAAAGGTATTATGAAGGTAACTTTTTTTTTAACGAAAACTTTCTTCTAACTAAAAGCGAATGAGGTGAAAGCAATCGATCTTTCGACTTCTAAAAGGAATTGACCTTGAATTGCCGAAAATGACACTTGAGGAATATTCAGAGAAACTGTAATGGGAATATAATTTGATGCGTTTTTAATATCACTATTTTCAGTGTATTATTATTTATTCAAATAAAGAAAAGAATTATAGGTTAAAAATCCAAAATACCGCGAAGAATTTTCTCGGAAATGCTTTGTCATCAACGAATCTCGGATAGTGATGACCTAAAAATTGCTGAAATAGAGAGTTTATTGCGGTATTTTCAATTGTGAGGATCGATAAAATGAAAATTGAGTTATAAGAAGTAATCTTCGTATTCACAATTAAAATAATTTTATATATTTTTAAAGTTACTGAAACAAATGGTGGAGTGACAAAAAATATTCCAGTTACATAATTTTATTTAAAAAAACAGCAATATAAACTAACTTTAAAAATAAACAGTAATGTTCCTCCTCTGTAATTATATATTTCTCTGGTGCAGTGTGATATGAAATATTAATGGAAGAATCTTCCTCGTTGACGATCAATTAGAACGAAACTTAATTACATTTAACTTTCATATTTATTATTTAAATAATTTATGTTTCTTAAAATTTTAAAAACTACAGAAATGGTAAAAGCATCTACATAAGATTACATAAAAATAATGATATGTAAAAGCATTGTAAACAAAGAATAAAAACCTTGCAATAAATTTAGCTCTTCTTCATTACATTGTAATAGCAGGAAGATTCTAGATTGTATACCTTTCATTACTAAAAATTCGAATTACATTTAATGTCCCAATTGATAAGTTAATAAAATATTTTTAACATTTTAAAAAAGTAATAAAAATTTGAAGTTTAAAATGTGATTGAGAAATATATGTAATGACCTGAAAACAAATCTGGCGTATATTTCTAAACTATTCAATTATGCTTGAATCTATGAATATTTCCTTTTAAAAACTGCGTTCGAATATTTCGTCTTCTATTATTTAACATAGAAAATTAAATATCCGTTTTACATTAAGGTAAAAAACTGCATATTTCTTGCAAATTTCAAAATTCTAAGAATGCGATCTTATAAATAATTATATATGTTATATACTTATTCATATTTATATCAATAATAATAGAGCAATTCTAATACTTGATAATGAAGCCGAAAGTTTTGGCCCTGTTCTTTACTATAAGCCGAAGACACCCTTAAAACATTACTTAAGTTTTTTAAGTCTTTTTCAGGAGCTTTAAAAAGTGTTCAGTTCTATATTAAACAAAATAAAGAAATTACGAAATCTTTTATATTATCCCCTTAGAAATTTTCAAAAAAGTTAATCTCTTTAGTATTCTTGGAATATCTCGCGAATCAAAAAGTGTTTCAATTATTCAAAAAAAAAAAAAAAAAAACTTTAGCAAACTTTCTTTAAGGATAAAAGGAAAATTTTAAACCAAATAATTGTATATTTCCTTTATCTATTTTCTTCCGAATAATTTATATTTATAACAGATCTTTTTTTTTTTTAAAAAAAAAAGAAGAAAATTACAGTTTCTAATATTTTTTTTTCCTTTTCAAGATAAAAAGCAAGACAAACTTCTCAGTTCTGTTTTCCAACAAATTTCAACAATCTATACATTTTTGAAATTTCTGGGATATTTTGAATTGTGGATTTCATAATTATTAACTTAATCTCAAAGATTTTTTTAGTTTTCCCATTTGAAATAGATTATGATTTTTTTTTCCAAAAGAAGTATATAAAATGATGATAATCGTCAATAATTTCTTTAAAAAAAAGGAATTTTTGATATTTATGTGGCATTATCATCATTGGAAAACAATTTTTTTTATCATCTTCATTAAAAAATTTGCTGATCCAAGCCATAACTTTTTAACAAAATGAATAATGATTTATTCATATTACTCTATTTTTGTTTAACAAGACCTGTAAATAATTTTTAAAATAAATTTAATTCATCAGGAGGAGGAAAGAAATGAAAAAAGGACTCATTTCATTTAAGAGAACCTTTTTTGTTTGTTTACTTTCCTGTCGTACCTCCATTTTGAATCAAGATACAAGATGAATTTTCGGTGGACAGATCAGAGGGAAGAGAAGATGCTTTGGATCAACAAGTAGTAACCATAGCAATATCGATTTTGTCTGCCACGCGCCGCTATATCGATCGTGAATCACTACAAATTTCTGTAAACAAGGTTCTATATATAGACACAAAGATGAATTTGGTCGATTATCAGCTTGCATTTACATTAATAATCATGAAGCTTCGGTAATAAGACTATTTCCGAATCTTCAGCTTTATAATAAAATTATACGGGATTAATTATTAATATTCTCAGTATGTTTTCTTAGATATTTTCTGAAAAGATTTTTTTTTTTTCGCTAGAAATATCATAATGAATTTTTTACGAGCAATGTTGTAAAGGCATTTATTTTCATCATGCCTAAATTTTTTTTTTTTATATAAAATTATCTGGAAGTTATAACTTATTTAACAAAAAGTCACTTTCTGAAAAAAATATGTATGAATGATTCAGTTGCTTATATATATTGAATATAAGGTGATAACACACTTTCGAGATAATATTTATTTTTGAGATTAATTTCAAACTCCCTTCCACACCTAAAAATAGCTATCTTTTTTTAGTCTTGCTTATATATTCAAATATAAATGCAAGTACCATACAACTCTTATGCTTTTATTAGAATTTTGAATGATTGATTGTTTATTAATGTTACACCATGGATTAATTGATAGTTTATCATCGTTATATTTACAAGCAACACTTACAATTATTGGCGTCTGTCTTCGTATTTAGAATCTAAGATAAGTGACGAGGACGAGACCTAAGCTAGCACCTCCCTCTCCAAACTTTCTCACCATGCTAATGTAAAGACGTGATTTAATGCGCATCAGCCTTGCTACCTCTGACAGTGTTTTTATTAAGAAGACATATATTCAAGCCTTTACGGGAGTAGCTTCTAAAAATGTATGAGGACCAAAGTGTCACCCACATTTCAAAATTTGAAATGAAATCAAGTAATCTTTTGACGAGAGTACTTTTTGGATTTAAGTGTTACCTATAATGAAAAAATTTGTTTCCATAAATAAAAAAAAAAGTATTATTTTGAATTTCACTCTTAGGAGCTGTATCATAAGAACAGCAAAAACGAAATTCATCTTCAAATATTCAGCAAATTTATTTTGCAGAAGCAAATACACATCATTTGTACGTGCAACCCCAATTACCATATTTCAATTTGTATATCCGTTATGAAGGGCTAGAGTCCATAGGGGTACTTAGATTTCCTAAGCACTTAAAGGAATTCGGTGCCCTCATATATATGTAATTCAGGAATATAAACAAAAAATGCAATTTTAAGTGTAAAAATAATTAAAATTAATAGAATTAAAGCATAAATTTAATTTAATTAAAATTACTTAAATTTAATTAAACAATAAAATTAATTTAATTGAGATTATAAGCCATGTAAGAGATGAGCCCTAAAATATAATTTTGTTTATCAAAATTAAGTTTTAGTGTTTATTAACATCGCACTAGATACAACACGAGGGCTATTGGCGACGGACCTCGTAATTCTGAACCTCGGTCAAGTGACAAGGGTGACACCTGAGCTGGCCCTCCCTCTCCTAACTTCCACACCACTCCTACGGGAGAACTTTGGCCCCGACAGATTTAACATGCATCAGCCCTGGCTAAACGGCGGATCTTCAGAGGCCAGGGCTCGAACCCGTGAGTGATCGAAAACCGCCAGCCATGAATCCATGACCACTAGGCTACCGCAGTCACTATGCTGCGCCAGACAAAGCGTAAGCATAACTGATCCAGACCATTGGGAAAATTTGAAGAAAGGTAAAAATTGGTTAACAAGGGGGAGGGGGAATCAAGAAGTTTCGTTGGGGTATCCCGGGGGTACGCAACCCGTGTTTATTAAAGGTAATATACCTTTGGAAAGTTAAAGATAACAAGGGTGCCTCGGGTGAGAGATCCATACTTTCCTGAGGATTCAAAAATAAGTGGAGTGATTAAGGACTTGTATAAGGAGGAGTGATTGACAGGACTTGTGGCGCAACAGTCGTGTGTAAGAGAAACCATTAGAAATAACTATAAGTGGAAGTAAAAATGATTGCATCTTTCTTTTTAAAATTGTATTGTAATTACATTAATTTCCCAGAATCAAATGACTTCATTTGAGGTCAGCTCAAAATCTTTGCAAGCGCTTCCTCCATTGTTAGATTCGAAATAATCTGATATTTTGAAGCATTGTACAAGCATGCTAGCGAAACTCCAATGAAAAAACTGAAATACATTATTTTTCCGAGAATTTACTATCTTGTTCCACACAAAGTAACATTTACTTCATTTGAATACTTTGTTTTTCAAGTGACATTAAGTCGTATAACGTAACACACATCTTTGTCACATGCAAAAGATGATGATGAGAAGGAAGTTTTATTGGCGCAAGAGCCAGATGTAACCATACTGCGCCAAACATGATAAATCTGCGATCTAGATGTTAAAACAATGAAAAAAAAAAAGATTCATCGACAAGAAGGATCAAGTGAGAAAGTCAAGTTTTTTGGCGCAAGAGCCAGATATGGCTATGCTGCGCCAAAAAAGATTTAACTGTGCTCTAGACAAGAAATTGAAGAAAAGACAAAAATTGGTTGACAAGAAGGAGGGTCGAAAATACAGAACTATCGCTACGGTAACCAGGGGTTGCGTCACCCGTGTTTACCAAAGTCAGTAAACCCCTTGGGAAAGAAAAAGATCGCTAGGGTGCCTCTAGGTCATGATGCCCTTACTTACCAGAAGGAGGCAAGTCCCTGAGGTCCCTTGAAATAATCCCCAGGGGTAGGGTACCCGGCTATACCCCCAGACGCTGGGGCCCCATTTTAGTCGCCTCTTACGACATGCATGAGCTACAGTGGGACTACTCTGTCATTGCCGATCACCACACGGGTCGTCACATGCAAAATATTGGAGTACAAATAAAGGGAGTAATACTTCTTAAATCTTAGTTTCCTTAAAGGACGATGTCAGAAAGGTTTACAAGAAATGGATCAATTTTTTTCAGCTATTCTCCCAAGCGTGGGATGTACACATTTTACTTTACATAGAGATTCTAGTTTGACATCTGTAATATAGAGTTCCAGAATTCAGAGCACGAAGCAATTCTAAGCTACTTATACGCTCAATTTCATAATTAAGCTGTTTAAAGCTCAATCAACATTTTTAAGTTCAGTTCCAGACTTTCTTTTGTTTTTCTTTAACGTGTTTAGTTTTTATTAATGTCGCCCTAGAAGCATCACGAGGGCTATTGGCGATGGACCTAGTAATTTTGAACCACGGTCAAATAACGAGGACGAAACCAGAGCTGTCACCCCCTCTCCTTAATTCCACTCCATGCCAACAGGAGGACTATGGGCCCCGACAGATTTAATGTGCATCAGCCTACGACGGATCTTTTGCAGCCAAGGATCGAACCCGCGACTGAACGAAAACCGCCAGACACGAATCCGAAACCATGACCACCAGGCTACCGCGGCCCCTTATCAAAATCAACCAAAGCTTTAAAAAAAATGGAAAGTAATGCTTATTTTTGAATTTTTCCAATTGATTTATAATTGAAAAATTACTTCCTACAGTTTTTGTTGCTATGTCTTTCATCAAAACTAATTTTATTAAATATATGTGCTTCTATTCTTAACGGAGGTAAGACATCAAGTCTACTATGTTGTACAGTTGTTTTGATACGATTTTTAATGAGGTCTTACTGAGAAAAGAACACTTAGTTGAATAATTTGTGACCATTAATGTTAAAAATATACGGAATTTGATATTTACAATTGGAAAGGTACACTCAATATTGCTTTTTACTATTATTTAATAAAATTTACCAAGACTGATTTTTTTTTAAAAAAAAATTTTGCTGCATTGTGAACTTAAAAGTGAATGAAATTGCTGAAGCTCTCCTCTGAGAAATTACTGCTGAAATTCTTTGGGCATGAATTAGCTTTTGACAGCTCTAGAAATACTTTCTAATGTTAGTAGATGATACAATAACATTGTGGGGCGAATCATTTAGCAAAGCAAATATTTTTCCGCAATTCCGGTATAAATCTCTCCTTTTCTTTTCACTTCCATTTGTGTATAGTTGTGTAAAAGGTGGTGGTATAAAATTTATCTTTGATATTCAGATATATTTCTGGCGTATCTCCATCATTGGGTACCTTTCTTTTGATACGCTTACGAGTTGCAGCTGACTTGTAAACGATACCTGGACGGATTAGTTTTGAAGCGACTTCATATATTTCAAATTAATCTTGTGATGTGCATAGTTTTTCAGCTAACGATACATAGAGATCTCCTCAAGTGTTTAATTTAATACCCTCATTTTGTAGAATTCTATATACTTTGAGAAAATTCTGCAAACTCACTCTAGAAATTCTACATAAAAAAAGAAATATAATTCTTGCATCTTATCGTCTCCCTTTTGTGACCTGTCTTCTGCTATACAATCTAATGTTTCTAAATTATTTAGAATGATTTCAAAATTGCAACGGTTGCTATAGTAATTACCTCCCATCTGTTATCCTAGCGGGATTTTAAGAAGCTCTGATTTTAAATGTAAGAATTTTTCATTGGCTGCTTGAGGCTGAAAAAAAAAAGTGTGGAGTAATTGTACAATAGAGAAAAAATTAAATGCCTCTATACACCAGTCAACAACACTTCGGTCTATAAAATTTAGTGAACGAGCTGCACAGAGCACAACAAACATATTTGTTCCTAAAATTTTTTGTTATATTTCCTTATAACGTCAATACATATTAGAAACTTAGTCATAATATCGACCACCTACATTTTGAGCTTACAAACTTCACGTAAATACTGCAACACATGAGATGCTAAATCCGTATCCTATTGGTCATAGTCGGGATTCAAGGCCGGCGTTGTTTTCGTCGAGTCGTGGGTTCGAGCTCTGTTACCACTAAATTTTCGTTGTGTAGCGGAGCTGATGCACATTAAATCTGTCGAGGTACCAAGTCCTTTCGTTGACGTGATGCGGAAGTTTGGAGGTGCCAGCTCAGGTGTCGTCCTCGTCACTTGACCAAGGCTCAAAATTACGAGATTCGTCCCCAATAGCCCTCGTTTTCCTTCTCAGTGTTTCGTTAATAAATAATCATATTCTTCACTTGCATGGCTTTTCATTCTAAAAAAAATTTAAAAAGCGTTCAACAGGCTGCCTATTTTATAAGTACCTAAGAATAATACTTAACTCATCGATATGTGATTAATCTGATGTTGAATCAACTGATAAACTAAAATAACCTGAAAATTTTACTTCCTCTATAATGAGTGCCTGGACCTTATGTGCTATTAGACAAATGAATCGATCACAGGTGGTTTTGTACTTATCAGAAGGATTTTCTTTGGCAGAATTTTCAAGTTTCGAAATATGATTCCTAAAAAAAGATCAAACTGATTTGTGAGCTCAAGCAGCTCTAAGAAATTCCCATTTTTTTTTTATGATTCAAGCCTTTCTTCTGTTCCTCGAAAATCCAAGCCACGTAGAGTTAAAGTACAAATAACAGTTCTGAAACGCCTCAAGACATGTTCCCATCGATCACACTTTTCCTGAATTCTTTTCCCCACCTGTTGCCCCAATCTGGTACTGAGCATAGAGTCTCAGCGAGTTGTGTGTTTATCGTGATTATTGGCTACAATATTATTTCGCCAATCACTAAACTATTCTTTTATAAGAAAAGTTGAGGAATTTTTGAAAGAGAACAATTTAAAAACAAAAAAAACTTATTCTGTTGATGATAAATACAGTAGCCACTATCACTTGCATTTCTCACCATTGGGTTTTGAATAAATATCAATTGTTTTATAACCAAAACAAAAATACTCTTAGAATACGAAGTTTTGCTATCAAATAACGGGATCGGCGCCTTAAAATATTTTATTTCAATGTCATTCATACTTACTTTTATCACCTTCAATATACACCCCTCCTTTATCCCTACAACACTTCATGCGAATTTTCCATTGTTCGGAACAGTATTGGAAGTCTTCAGTCAACTCCTTCAGAACGCGTGCGGCTTTCTATTTCTAGCTTCAACAACTCAAATCTCGTTTGTCTTAATGCAGATATTGCCTTAGGAAATAGATAGAAGTCGCGTGGCTCAATATCCGGTGAATAAGGGGGATAATCTAACACTTGGATGCTGTACTCGGTTAGAAACCTCTTGACAGACAATGTGGAATGAGTCGGCGCATCGTTTTGGAGGAAAAATTTGCCGCACAGATTCTTTGTGAATTTCTACAGTCTAAACAATCGAATGTATACTTAACCGACGGTCAAATCGAAACAGATTACCGATTTTTTCGATATTGTCATCAGTTTTTGACGTGAAAGCGTGACCCGGGCATGAATCCTCTTCATTGTTTTCTCGGCCATCTTGAAAACTCTTCAATCACTAAAAAACACGTGCACGAGGTAAATATTCATTACCGTACACTTCTTTCAATAAATTATAAGTTTCAGTAGCGTTTTTTTCCAAGTTTCAAGTAAAATTTCACAAAGATTCTTTGCTCTACTGTTACATTTATACTTTTTCTGGCGAAACAACAACAACAATAACAAAAAACTCTTTTGCGAACGATTCTACGGCTATACGGATTTCTTTACGGAAGCCAGAGGGACTGCTTTTGAAAGAGAAGACTTCACGCTAAACAGCTGTTGGTCGCTGGCTTTTGACGCATGCTTACTTCTGTAGCAGCGTCAATCTCATTATTTAATAGCTACAACTGATATATATATATATACTTAACAGTTTACGTTTTAAGGAAATAGGAAATATACAAGAATTTCAAAACACAAACATAATTACCTTTTAATACCTCAAAAGAATGAAGATTTCCTTCCTTTATTTGATTTGTTCTAATAAATAGCACTGACTTAAAGTTACAAGTTAGTATTTTATTTTCGAAACAGGTTGATTTATCTAGGATCATTTCAACCTTTTTTTTATTCGCCCTTAAGCATGTCAGAAAAGGCTGGATATGTTTTTGTCACTTCTGTTGTGTTTCAATTTTTGAATCTTCGTTTAAATGTACTATAGTTGTCCATTTCATGACTACTCCCGAAATCATGCAAGCAAAGAAAAAAGCGTTGTCGGGAAATGATTTTAAGAAATTTGGTGTGATCCGAATTACCATTACCGGAAATGATTCACGAGAGCCTATAACGACATTTGTATCAATAAATTGGGATTTCCTTGCTCTAGAAATAATTCTCCTACTTTCTCTAATTTTTTCAATAAACTTTATTTATGGAAACAATTTCTTAAAATTAAAACTTATAAAAATTGATTTTGAATTAAATATATTACAGAAATAAAGAAAAATGTATTTATAAATAGGAAGAAATGTTATATATCTGAAGAAAAGAAAGGCAATGGAAAGCTTCTCTCCTTGCCTTTGATGACTTAAGCACTACTCATGTTGCTCAATGGTTAATCCAACTTTGCCTTCATGAATTGAATTACAAGTCATCATTTATGATATACAGTATCAAAACTAATCTTTTTAAGTTATACAAGCTTATCAAATAAATTCATGTTCATACGTTGTCATCTATGAACGAAATTCGAAACCATGTATTTGCACAAACAAAACTTTTCCGCGCATGAAATATTGTGGTCCCAATCACACCTCCTTAAGTCAGTTACTTGATTTTATATTAAATTTTAAAATGTGTCAGGTCTTTTTATCCCTCCCTATATATTTGCTTTCAATCTGGATCAATCGCCCCTCCCCTTCTTAGATTTAAATCTTTAGAGAGGGGAAAAGGAGAGGGGTATGAAAGAAAAAATAGTCTTCGTTTTTTGACAATTTTCTAAAATCATTTTTGAAATATTTATATCGATAAACGTATAAAAGTTAGATCTCCTACATTTTAATATCAGGAAATTAAATTAATAACGAAATTCGCATACGCTATCAGGGGAGCTCTTTCCCCTCCCCCAACCCATCTTACATCACTTCAACATAAATATCTAATTCAGGTATTGTAAATAAAAATTTAATTTAAATTTAAAATTACTGTTTCTTGTCATTTTTAATTCGTCTATAAATCTGCTAAATTTAGTTCACTTCCTGCAAATTTCAATTTAAATATTCTCCTTCATCAATTAGTTTTCCAATAAAATGTAACCTTACATCAATATCCTTAGTTTTAGAATTTCCTAACTTATTCTCACAAAAATATGCAGCGGATTTAGAATGAGCAGAGAGTTTTAGAAAATCGAACTATTTCCAGATGAATACAAAAAAGGCTATTTTAAACATTTATAATACTTTTGAAAAACATGATGGCAAGTTCTTCCAAAAAAATCGTATATTTAAACAAAACACAAATTAAGTTTGGAGAAAACAATATCAAAGTAATAATTTTTTCTCTATTTAATCACTATTTACGAATTCTCTCCTTTAAAAAGCCACGCTTTAGTATCTAATCAGATTAATCTCTTTATCTGTGTGTCAGAAGTTTTCGCCATGATGGAGGCGAAATGGCGGGGAATTGCGTTATAGCCTTTCAACAGTTTTCATTTATACATTATTGATTCTTTGCAAAAGATGTTTTGAGCTAAATATAAATCCTCCTACGAGCGTTCCCATGGAGATGTTCCCATGGTTACGATGACGACTATGCAGTTAAGTTTTCCCGGAAAAATATCGCAATATTTCTTTGAAAGAAGGAATTATTTTAAGCGGATGCATTTTAAAGATGAATATACGTTTCTGGAAACTAATTACAGGCGATGAGAGAGCCCGAATTTTTGATAAGCTTAAAAATCTTTTTCTTCACTGAAATGATTATTTATAAAATTCGTTTGATTTATTCATCATTGCACGTTAAATTCCATTATTTATCACAAATAATTTTTCAGAGGGCAAAGATTAAATTTTGAAATGTTCTGATTGTAAATGTTCGTTAAATGTGAAAGAAATTTAAGAAAATAAAAAATGTGTCTTTTAGAATGCATTTTAAATATCAATCGTTGTAATCTTATGCAGTTCTTGAATAAATAATATAATTATTGTTAATGTGCGAATGAGATGTAAGAGATCATGTGAAAAAGCCTACTTTATAAAAGTAGAAAGTTCGTGATTTTATATTGTATTAGCCACCCAAAGTGTTATTGTTTTAGGTACCCTATAAATTTTTGTCCCGGACCACTTCTTGTATCTAATCACTTAAAATTTTTTTATCTTATTTTAACGTATATTTCTTATGTCTGCTTTCACCAGTAACGAACTCAATTTTCAAAAGAACGTTATAATGAATTTCTCATAAAAATTTTATTGGATTGAAATAAAATATATGTAATATATGTCTGATGCCTGCTTTCACCACTAATGAACTTAATTTCAAAAATATGTCATAATAAATTTCCCCCGATTTTTTTTTTATTCGATTGAAGTGAAACAAATATAAAAATTAAGTATTTTATTTACTTATCGATTTATGTATTACCTTAAATCATATGTGAACTGGAATCAAGATGCGACTGTACATGAATAACATTCAGAATTTTAAGATATCTTTAAGACAGCCATTTTTTTAGCCATTCAATGGGATTATTTTAGTTGGATCTCTCTTGGCGTACCAGATCACTTTTTAATTTTTTTTAGTTTTTGCTTCAATTTTAATTAAATGTAGCTGATATAATATTGAATTTAATAATTTATCGTTTGCTTTATTTTTAATTAAATGTAGTTGATATAATATTCAATTTAATAATTTATCGTTTGCTTCAATTTTAATTAAATGTAGCTGATATAATATTCAATTTAATAATATTTACCGTTTGCTTTAATTTTAATTACGCAGCTGATATAATATTCAATTTAATAATTTATCGTATGATTTATTTTTAATTAAATGTAGCTGATATAATATTCAATTTAATAATATTTACCGTTTGCTTTAATTTTAATTACGCAGCTGATATAATATTCATTTAATAATTTATCGTTTGCTTTATTTTTAATTAAATGTAGCTGATATAATATTCAATTTAATAACTTATCGTTTGCTTTAATTTCAATATCGGAAAAGTTTACAACTGTCCATTTCTCGATATTTCATCGTATACTGTAATTTTTCTAAGTAATTGAGTAATTTAATTGTAATGATAAAAAAAAAAAGCGCACCTTAGGTGCTAAATCCTCTCTTTGCAAAACTTTGCATAGAACTTTTTCATTTTTTTAAAAATGTTCTTCTCGTGGTAAATTTAATTATTATTAATGTAAATTTAGTAAGATTTAAATCTTTATTTCAGCCCCCTCTATTAATTACTACGGAAACTGACAATACAGTACCTAAAGAAAACCTGAAATTAAATTAGATGAATCTTATTACACATTGGGAGCGAAATAGGATTTTTAAATCGATCTAATGATCATCCAATGAAGTATAATAGTCTAGATTTTGGAAATTGCATAAAATTCCAAATAAATTATTGCATTTTGCTATTCCTTTATGAAGTATATGTAAGGACAGAATAGTGTTTAAGATTTGAAAATAAAAATTTATTTAAAATTTTTGTTTTGGATATTAAACAGATTCATCTGTATCTTCATATGAAAACTGACGCTTCGTTTTCCTTTGTCTCATTAAAGAAGATATACTTTCTCTGCATATATATATATATATATATATATATATATATATATATATATATATATATATATATATCGTTCTTTTCTGCTTTTGCTACTGCTTCATTTATACAAATTCAAAATCTGTATTTGGTCGTTACTTAGTAAAATAAATAGTAATTTCTGTTTCTTTATGACATTCATTTAAATACAAAAATTAAAAAAGTTCTATGCAAAGTCTTACAGAGAACTGATTTAGCCATCCAGAGTTCGCTTTTTTTATAATTATAATTAAATTATTTAATTAATAAAAGAATTAAAGTAAAAGTTGAAATATCGAGAAATTGACATTAGTAAACTTTTCCGATATGAAAATTAAAGCAAGGGATAAATTATTAAATTGAATATTATATCAGCTACGTAATTAAAATTAAAGCAAACGGTAAATATTATTAAATTGAATATTGTATCAGCTACATTTAATTAAAATTAAAGCAAACGATAAATTATTAAATTCATTATTATATCAGCTACATTTAGTTAAAATTGAAGCAAGAGCTAAAAAAATTAAAAAGCGATCTGGTACGCCAAGAGTGATCCAACTAAAATAATCCCATAGGTGGCTAAAAAAAAAGGCTGTCTTAAAGATATCTTAAAATTCTGAATGTTATTCATTTACAATCATATCTTGATTCCTGTTCACATATGATTTAAGGTAATACATAAATCGATAAGTAAATAAAATACTTAATTTTTATATTTGTTTCACTTCAATCGAATAAAAAAAAAATCGGGGGAAATTTACTATGACATATTTTTGAAAATTAAGTTCATTAGTGGTGAAAGCAGGCATCAGGCATATATTACATATATTTTATTTCAATCCAATAAAAATTTCGTGAGAAATTCATTATAACGTTCTTTTGAAAATTGAGTTCGTTACGGGTGAAAGCAGACATAAGAAATATACGCTAAAACAAGATAAAAATTTTTTTAAGTGATTAGATACAAGAAGTGGTCCGGGACAAAAATTTATAGGGTACCTAAAACAATAACACTTTGGGTGGCTAATACAATATAAAATCACGAACTTTCTATTTATTATGGCATATTTTTGAAAATTAAGTTCATTAGTGGTGAAAGCAGACATAAAACATATACGCTAAAAGAAGATAAATTTTTGAAAAGTAATCAGCTACGACATGTTTGGGTTAACTAAAACAACATCTTCTTGGGTGGCTAGTAAATAAATGAAAATAAAGCAAACCTAGTTATTTTGTTCATTTTTATTAATATAATTTAGTTAGATACATTATTTAATGTACTTCCCTAAATATGAATTTGTAACACATAAGCACTTTTAACACTTCATTTATTATCTCACAATATCAATTTTGAAAACAAAAGCAATTTACCTCGAATAAAAGATTACTCACTTAAAACATGCTTATTGGAATATTTTATTATATTTTATTCCATTTATTTGATAATATTGTTTAGTTCTTTCTTTAATTTTCTTGCTTCTACTGGAGGACATATCTTATTTTTCTTTCATTGAAATTATAAAATACGAATTACCATACATTGATTAGGTTGAGCTGAGTTTATAGAAGCCTGTTATAGTATGTGGAGTTTGATTATATATTGATTGGATATTTTTTCCACAATTTTTGTCCATGGGACTTTGCTTGAGTTATTACTAATTTCACATTTTATGCAGATAATAATGGTTTGATTTACAAGTTTCCGTTTTCTATTTGTTTGTGGTTTATGAGAGCAGTTTAATAATTGTATACACATTGATTTTAATGGATTAGAGTTTAATTTCTCTTTTAAAGAGTTCATTATAATTAAGTTTTGAAAGAAAATTTCGCTTAAATATCGATAACTAGCCTCGTTTTGAATTAATTTTTTTTTTAGTTTCAGGATAGAGAAATGTTCATGATGATTTACAATAGCAATTGAAAAATAATATCTATCTTTTAAGGTCCCTGAGACTTTAAAATGTTTCTAATTTTGCATTTTATAAATTTAATATTAAAAATTAAAGGGCACTTACCTGGATCCATGGATGTATTAAATGTAAGAAGATGATAAATCGAATACTGGAAACCCGAATTTTAAAACTAACACAATTCAGCCGTATGAAGTGATCGAAGAAATGTCTTGTGCTACGGATTGCCGCCAGTTGAATTGTTTGGAACAAAGAACAAAGGATGGGTGCAAATGACAAATAATTTTCTCAGATTTTTTTTCATAAGAAGTAAATGCAATTTGTTTGCTTAAGTTAATCGTGGGAAAAATGCTGCAATGGATGTGAACTTAAAGTTCAATGCTTTGAAAGTGACTAAATCTGAATGTGTGGTCGATAGCTTATAAGATCCCCATATTGCACTCACAAAAATATAACACTAAAAATATTTTTCAAGAAACGAAAGCTGCAATTCTAGTTTCTTTTCACGCATGATAAAATCTCTGTGTGTATGGTTGATTTGATTATAGGATCTATTACGACCTAAATTATTATTTAAAAAAAAAGTAGAAAATTTGCTTTCGCTTCTCCATTTTGCTCTAAAAGACACTAATGTGTTTTTTTTTTTCACTTTTTTAAAGAGTATTCTCAGAAATCCACTACGTTCTTTATTCTGTGCCGATTCTAGGGTAGAATAGTACTTGAGACATGCATTCAAGGTTGTCTCCGCCATACGTATGTCTTAATATTTATTTATTGGGACTTACATAAAGAAAGCCTGAAATAAACTCGGAACACGTATAGGGACCTAAAATATCTCCATTTTTATATGAATTTAGGGACTTTTTAATTAATTATTGCAATTTACCGATTTTTTGCTATTACTGGTAATTCGGTTAGAGTTTCAGAGAGTAACTTGAACATTACCAAGAATTCTTTAAAAAAACCTAAGCATAAAATACAAATTCCTAATAATGAGATATTATTTGATTTTTTATAAGGTGACAAAATTATATGAAAATAAACTATGCAATGAGCGTAAATAATATTAAAAAATTCAATCATAACAAATTTTGTAATACTTATACATGAATAATTTTCCACAATAAAACAATACAAAGTATGTAATTAAATAAATGATATATTTGTCAACGTGTTCTTAAAAAATAACCAAGGGAGAAACCTTTTTGGTTTCATAATTGTGATCAAATTTTTGTACTAGACAATCCGGCAACCGAAAAAGCTTTTTCAGATTCCTCACTTATTAGCTTATTAATTATTAAAAAGAATCGTGCTCTGTTTGAATATATTTCTGCCTTTTGTTTTCCAGAGAAAAATATTGATACTTATTTAACAATTTCATAAATATTTTCTTACATGGCAGAGATGGATTATTTAATTGTATTTCTGCTTTTTTTTTTTTTTATCCATTAGTTAAGTTTCTCTTTCATGGATAATTGCAGACGTAGGAGGAAATCAGCATGACGTTATCATCTATCTCCCATCATTATAATTTTCCTTTCAATTCTATTTTTATTATATATCACTATTTCCAATTCAATTCACTCTACTTCTATATTCACCTAATTTGATTAATCACGTTTCATCTGGGTTGGGAAGAAATTGATATTTTAGACAATTCGCATTACTTTAAAAACCCCGAGATTAGTGAGAAGAAATCACAAATAGTCCAACGTTACAAGTTTACAATTATGATTTATGTACAAATTCATGTAATATGTAAACAAAATCTATGTCCTGGTTGTTATGGAATATTTTATTCGATGTAAATTTGAGCAACCATGATCAAAATCAATCGTAACACTCTCTGTATTGCTCTTCTGCACGATAATAATTTTATATGTAGATAGTTTTGCTCAAATGCAAGACCACGTCTAAAATATGTCTCGAAGTACATTTAAATGCTGTAAAAAAGGATTTTAAATTCCACTGAGTTTACTCATTCAAAGCTTTATCTTTGATTTTAAGCAAATGCATTTCTGAACAACATATAAATTAAAGAGTCCATAGAATAGAGGTGATCCAAATAAAAATAGTAATGTTATTTTTAGGTAAAAATGTCACTGCAAAGTAGTTGTTTATGCATACCGTTGGTGGTAATACATGAAAAGTGAGAATTCTGTGCATGACACAGATTTAATTTAGATTACTTGTATTGTGCATAATCAAAAACTATATACATTTAATTTAGATGACAGGTAATAAAATCAGTTATTAACTGGTTATTCTATGACGTTGGGCTATTCGCGATTTTCTCTTCACTAAGCTCGGGTTCTTTATAAAATTACAATTTATTTCCAGTGAAAATGAAACGGGACTAGGTAAATTAGATGATGATGAGAAAATTAAATGACGTTAATTAGAGATAATGATATATAAATGAAATAGAATTGAAGAAATGAAGAGAGATAGAAGATAATGACTGATGAGATTTATAATATAGATTGAAGCACCTGGTTAAAGTATTAAGAAATTAATTGGCTGTTTGTGTGAAGTTGTTGAAATCAGAATGAGTGATTTGGAAAGCTAAGATTTCATATTTAAATCACAATCTAGGACTGTTGAGTTAATTGAGATTTGAGAGAGAATGACTTTATCAGTGCTTCATTGATAAATAAAGTATTTTATCTTTTTCCTGAGTAACTTCAATTGGAGTTCAGTGATTATTAACTATTTAAATGAAAGGAACAATGGCCGATGAATTACATTATGAAGGGTAGTCGTCAGCAATTCTACTAAACATTTTTTTCTTTGTTTAATTAATATGAAAAACGTAATATATGAGTTTATTTTAGTTGTTTTGATTTTAAAGACGGACCAGCTACGCTTGTTTCCTTTTTATTTGACCACACATCTATAAGCTATTTACAAACGCAGCAAATTTTAATCATTTTATAATTGTGATCTTCAAAATATTAGAGTTCCATTATTGCTCACGTCATCGTATTACAGAGAAAATTCTCATCTGCTGGTACAGCGCTGAAGAGCAGAATATCTGCATTAGCGCGCATGCGCCAACAATATGCATAACCCACCCCCTAGAAATTTAACAAGAATTCTTTGTATGAAAGACGAAATAATGAAATTAGCACAAATAAATTTGGATGTAAAATGCAATTTATGAGCACAAACGAGTACCCATGGTACATACTTAAAGGTTTTTCAACTAGTTTCAATAAGCATTTTGTAAACTCTAGTTTTCAGACTATGCTTTTATTCTGAGTGCACTCAGTCCAGGAATTGTGAAAGCAGAAATGATGTAATTAAGAGCAATGATGATTGACTACAACCCATAAATGTACTTCCCAATGATTGCAACCCATAAATATTGCATTTGTCAAAAGGATAATAGCAGTCTCTTATATTTTAATAACATTCTGGAAACAATGACACTCTACATTTTCGCTTCTATCAATAATTGAGACCGTTACAAGTCACTTAAGTTCACAGAAGCAAGAGTCATTCTAAATAATCAGGAAATCACAAACCTTTACCTGCATTTATTCTTCCTTTAAGAGTAACAAACACTCAATATGCTTTTTATGAATGTGGAGCAGATCCCTTCACGCATACTCAGTAATAAATTCCAAAAATAATTACTTATCTGAAATAGCTTTAAAGGTGGGTCCGAGTAAAGATCGAAGCCAACATCGGTCTCGTCTATCTTTATCTGTGTGTTGCTACTACTACTATTTCAACTTCATTTTGCTTCTACTACTTCTGTTGGTATTCCTTCAACCCCCTTTATCCAGACTTCCATCTTGTATCAATCTGCTGTTTTCGTGACATTCGACGTGGTTTAATCGAAAGCTAGACCAAGTCCCCGAGACCAAAAATCTTTAAGAAATCATATAAGAGACGATGTGATATAATTATATCTTCTCTATCAAGCCTAATACAATTTAAATGATGATTAGGAGATGCCTGAGAAAAATTACAATTGGTATAGGTCGGACAGGCTTTTTGCTCCTTGTCAAAAAAAAAAAAAAAAAAAAAAATTAAGACTCCTAGGGTGTACACTAGTTAAAATGCAAATGGTGGTTTGAACGCCTTTAGCTCCTTTAATAGTAAGAGACCATCAGTAATTTATCTGTTATAGCATGAGTGAGTCGCAGGGTTTTCCATAATAGCTGGTTTGAGAATTTTATTTTTGAATATGTTTCACAAGGAAGGACTATTAATCTCTCATTTTTTATTCACTACACTTCACTATACACAGTAAAGCTGATTAACATAATTCAAAAGTTGAGGCTCTTGAACAAAACAACGTGATAGAAAGGCTTATGAAGACAACAGAAGAGAAATATTCTTGATAACACGTTACAACAAAGATAACCAAATATCAAATGCAAGAAGTTTATAAAATGCACACCATCGAAGTTTAATGTATGAAGAATTGAGAGGCATTAGTTCAAATATAATCCTTGTTACATGTTACAACAAAGATAACTAAATATCAAATGCAAGAAGTTTATAAAATGCACACCATCGAAATTTAATGTATGAAGCATTGAGAGGCATTAGTTCAAAAATCATCCTCGTTACCTGCAGCTTAAAATTAGTAACTTAGTGGACAATAACCGATTTGGGGGCTTAATTATATTATTAACTATATAGAAGGAACTTTAACAATAATTTGTAAAACATATATTTTGGAAAAAATAAGGATACAATTAATGAAAGCTATACACACACAGTCTTCTTATCGGAGATACTATAACCTCGAAAGTGAGTTCTCAAGGACATCTGACCATTAAAGATGACGATATAAATAGCATATAACTCCTATCTTCGATATTATTTTACAATGTCGTTATATCTTAAAATCAGATGGCTATATAAAACAATTGTATATTTAGTAGATATTCATTTCCTTTTTAAGAAATTTTCAAAAGTTTGGGTCCTTTGTGATTAAATCAGTTTTCTTATTATAATCATCGAAAAAGATTTCTTTGCAAATATCTTAAAAAGAACCAAACCATTGAAATATAATGATATCTATCGTGTAATCTTTCCATTCGAGGTAGTTAACAATTTTTCATCTTTGTATCCATTCAATAAATGTTCCTTCGTGTTTTTATGTGCCCTTTTTCCTCCTTACTTCAGTTATAGGTAGTAGTTTTATCTGGGCATTGTTTGTGTGCTTTTTAAGGAAAAAAAGTCGCTTACGTGGATGTTAGTACAGTTTAGCATAAAAGTTTATATATTTTTACCTTATTTATTTATTTGCAATTTTTATCTAGTTAAAATAGGATTGACACTATACGAAGAGCTTTTAACTAACACAATATTCGTTTCGTTAGTTCGTTTTCCTAATTTAAATATTAAAATTGGAAGATAAAGAAGCAATCGATTTTTTATGCAGTGCATTATTAAATAATGAGGGACACATTAAAATATCAAAAAAAAAAAAATAATTGGTATGTGATAGGATTTCAATTCTGCACTGGAAGATCTTGATTTTGTTGATGATATTGTATTATTGTATTGAAGTTCCGCTGACATGAAGGAAAAGACCGAGATACTGGAAGCTATTGCCAAACAAGCAGGTTTGAAAATAAATTAAAGCAAAACAAAAGCAAGGAAAATGAATAGAAAAAAACAAGGATTCACTTCTAATAAATCAAAACAAAATCAAAAGAGAAAGATTTTTTTTCATACCTTGGAGTTACAATATATAAAAAAGGAGGTACAGATGAAGAAATAAAACATGAATTAAAAAAAACCCAACATTCATTCAGAACAATGTATAAATTCTGGGAAGACTAAAAAATTAAGAATTAAGCTCAAATTACATGTATCCAATGCTTTTTTTTTTTTTTTTTTACGAAAGCGAGGTATGGAAACTGACTAAACCGCAAGAACAGAAATTAAATGCCTTTCAAAATACATACCTCAGAAAGATTCTTAAAATTCAGTAACTAGATAAAATTTCAAATTTTGAATTGTATAGTAACACATTTGCCAAACCTATTTTCGCCCAAATTAAAAAAAAAAAAAAAAAAAAAAATAAAAAAAAAAAAAAAAAGAAAAAAAAAGGATTCATTATTAAAATCATTGTTTGCTATTAGAGTGCGTTACTAAATTTCTTTCATTTCTAAAATTTATACGTCTTGTTCAGCAGTGTTCTCAAACATTTTAAAGGATAAACCTACTTATAATGGGTATTATTGCAATTACCAGTATAATTATGCAACATAATGCTCTATATCTTTAAAAATGAATTTCTATAAATGTATTTAAAGTCAATAAATATTTGATGTAGAAAACACTGGAATTACATAATCTTAATTTTTAGAAACCTAATTACGATAAAATAACAGCTCATAACATTACGTATAAGGTTGAGAAGGAAAATTCAGTATGTAAGATTTGATGACTTTTACTCAGAAAAATGAAAAAGGTAGACAGGGTGAGGTAAGGGTTTGCAGAGCGAAGATAAGTTTAAGCTTGAAACTACCAATTTAAGCAATTTACTTTTAAGAAGGTTACGAGTAGCGTGTATTAAAAATTAAAAAAAAAAAAAATTTATTTATTCGACTTAAAAGTATTTTAAATATTTATATAACATAAAAATAGCTAATACGATTTATTTAAATTATAAGAGTTAGTTCACATGAATAATGAATAATTATTAAGATGTAAGATTGATTATTCTAGAAATGAATGAAAAAAATCAAAGAATATATATATATGTATTTCATTAAAGAAAAACTTTTTTTCTTATGAAATACTACAACTAAATTAAAAACATACAAATGAAATTAATTTTAAGAAAATCGATATATTTTTTAATAATTTCCTCTCTGTTCCACGATTTTAAAATTATTTTCATCAACAATATTTTGAAAAGTAAAGTGTTGTACCAGTATTAATGTAACTCTTAAGAATAAGCAATTACAGTGTAGTATACTGAATGGTCACAGTAATAATAAATATTTTCGAATAACTTAAGATATTAAAATGTCCATTCAGAGTCTTATTATATACTTTGAATTAATTTTATTGAAAATAAGAAATAATTAATAATAATTACATGAATAATGAATAATCATTATAAGTAAAATTACTGATTTATAAGAAAAAACTGAATTTAAAAAAAAATCAAAGAAAAAATATTTCTTGAAAGTCTCTCTTTCCTATAAAATCTGAGCAACTAAACTCACGAGAAATTAATTATTTCTTTAAAACTGCTGATGAGAAATAGTTTAGGTATAATAAGAAAAAGAACTGCATGTAGGAAGTTTACGAATGAAATGTAGGAACTAACTATTCGAACATTTCGTTTTGGTTTGGTTTTATTAACGTCAAACTAGAAGCAACACGAGGGCTATTGGTGACGGACCTTGCAATTTTGGACCTCGGTCAAGTGACGTGGACGACACCTGAACAGGCACCCCCCTCGCTTAACTTCCACACCACTCCAGCGGGAGGACTTTGGGTCCCGACAAACTATTAGAACAATCTAACAAAAGAAAAATTGCAAGAATAAGAAATTGGCAAGGTACTCAAATAAAGGATGCAATTGTCGAGGACCTACGTATGTATTATCCGCAAGGGTTTTTCCTTTTTTAAGTAGGTACGGGAACCCTAATGATCTCTTTTCCCCCATGAGATTTACTGTTTGGGTAAACACAGGTGAAACCCCCCCCCCCCTAGGGATAAGCTAGAAATCTTTTTCTATTTGTGATCTTTCTTGTCAACTAATGATCTCTTTTCATTTTTTCTAATGTCTGGATCAGATACATTATTTGGCGCAGCATTTTCATTTCTGAACCTTTGCTTTCACTCAGTAACATTAAAGTCTGCTTTCACCAGAATTACTGTTAAAGCAAACTAATGATATTGTTTCCTCTCGCATATTTAACATATACCTACTTCTTGAGGTATGTGTTAAATATGTGAAAATATTTAACGTATACCTCATACATACATACCGCAGGAGAACATATTTAATAAATAAATATAGGTATATATTAAATATGTTCTCCTGCGTCAAAGTTGTTGTAGGCTTATTTGCAAACCTAAGCAAAACTACTTCACTTTTTTTTAACCCCTCGGTTTTCAAAATTTTAAACTTTTCTTTGTCCTTCCTATTGTCTTCTTTTCCTTTTTTTTTTTTTTTCTCATTATTTCTCTTCGTATTTTTTTCCAATACCTTTTGGAGTATGTTAATTAGGATGGCCGATTTTCTTCAATTATTATTACATGGTATAAATTATATTAAGTAGATTATAGTAAAATAAAGATAAAATTATTTAACCAATCAACATAAAAGTCAGGCTCTTAAGGGCTAACCTTCTTTTGGTAAGCACGAGCATCATGACCCAGAGGTACCCTAATGCTCGGTTTTTTTCTTATGGGGTTTATTGTCTTTGGTAAACTCGGGTAACGCACCCCCGGAATACCCTAACGATTCTTCTAAATGTATGATCCCCCTTCTTGTTAAGCCCAACTTTCCATTTTCTTCCATCTTTCTTGCTTCTGGATCACAGTTGTATATGGTTTGGCCCAGCTGAGCAAAATTTGACTCTTGTGAATCATAAACTTACTTTCAATCACTCCCACTAAATTATATCAATTACATTGGTAGTTTCTAGCTTCCTGCCAACAAACATAAATGTTCTTCCTTTGCTTATAATTATACAAAAATATGATGCAACATATATTTCTTTTTATTATTAGGTAACTGGTATTACTACATTTTCTTCTACTTTAAAGAAGACTTTTGATAAGATTATATCATATTTTGATCATGAATAAAAAATATATCATAGCAAATTTTTAAAAATATCTATAATTAAAATATACAAAGATAGAGAAAAGCAGTTTAAATTCCATGAATTTGTTTTTTCAAAATATATATATGAAAAAACGAATAATTATTTTGTATGAATTATATAGTTAGAAACTGTATTTAAATATAGCTTCTATTTATTGGTACGAATAATGTATTCTATGAGCATGAACCCACACAAAAAACGTAAAATTTTGTTCCGAATACTGCCAGTATTTCTAAAGCTATATAATTACTAATGACTTTGGAAATTTTTTTATACCACTTCAAAATATCAGGATAGAACTTCTAAAATAACATGAACAATTAAAACTGCTAAAACTCAAAATATCCTCTTACACAAAACATATTTATAAGAAAAAAATTTTTAAAAAATTCTTTATTAAAACAAATTTTTAAATTTTTATATTAGTAGCATTTTATAAGTAAGAAATTGAATAGTTATGTGGTAAGAAGTCTTACAGAAATAAAATAATTTAAATTTAATAAAAAAAAGTTAAAATATAATGATAATAAAATTATAATGTAACCATTTCTTCAACAAAGTATTTTATTCCAGAGCTTTATTTTACTGAAAGTTCCATTATCATCTCAATATATATATTTAGGAGGAAAAAGCAATTACTTAAAAAAAGAAAGCTCTCCAGGAAAAAAATATTTTTTTCAGTTACATTTTACGTGTTCAAATACACGCAATTACTTCCTGTATTTTTCTGTAATCGAAAAGAACTTTAATCTCTATCGCTAAATCGTAATAATTAATTATAATTATACACATAATGAATAAATTATTATTCAAACATGAATTTAATACCAGTACTTTTGATTTTAAAAGCAGCAAATTTGAAGATATATTAGAAATATAACTTGTTATTATTGTCAGTAGATGGCAGCAGCAGTTAATTTTCTAAAAGTAGGAAGTACACATGTTGCACTATTCTAGACAAATATTTTGGTAACAACACGCTATAGTTGTGGTTTTTTATAATTTGAAAATACATATTTATGGTTTTTGTAAGATGAGATACTGAAGGGGGCGCGTCCTTGACAGTTCTAAAGATAAACACCTAGTCAACAAATCTAATGACTATTTAATTATATAGTATGTTCAAAACTCTGAGCTGAATCATGAGCTATTTTTTTTATTCAAGTAAAAAATACTTCTCGCATTGACTGATAACTTTTTGTCAAGAGGAAGTACGTTTTTTCCCCGTTGTAACTTTTTTTCGTGACTATATTATACAAAGAATCTCAGGGAAAGAGTTCGTGTATGGAATATTAATCGATAAATCAGAAGGGCAAAAAACTAAATGTTGCTTATATTTGGAAAAAAATAAATAAATAAAAGCAACATTGAGAAAAGAAAAGAAGGTTTCCCCATTTAACTTATATGGTAACCTAGAGAAGTAATCATATAAATAAAAGAAATATTTTTCTAATAGACATGTTTTCGAAAAGTGTTTCTAGTTGGATGTTAATTGTACCGATTTTCTTCAAGTAATAATTCATGTAAAAATTCACCGATTACTCTGCCTGTTTAGTAATGTGCAGTTTAATTTTGTTGAGTATTGTATGACTCCAAAACTAGTAAAATAACTTATTTTTAATGACAATTTTTTGCTACTAGATCTAAAGAAATAAGAAATCAACATAACGCGCTTAAACATAAATAGGTCAAAATATTTGCAGTAATTTTTTAATAGAGGGTTCAAGGTATTTGAATTAAAAGTAAATAAAAATGACGAATTTAAAATAAATATTTTTGAATAATCTTCAAATTAAATGATGAATAAAAGCTGTAATTCCTTTTGATGATCTTTGATTTTTAGTGAACTAAATCTTGTCTTATTTTAGTTTTACTTAGTCGAATTCTTAATGAAATTAGTAAAATTCGGTGACTTACTTTGTGAATTCTAATATTACTCTAATAAATTCGAAGAATCAAGTAGAATTCTATGATTCTTTAATATTAAATAACTACGTTTGATCTCGATAAAAAAAAAGCAATTAAAATTGTAAGCAAAATTATTTACTAAAATATGCTTATTTTAAAATTCTTTAACCTACTATCTTTAGTTGTGTTTCTTTAAAAAATCACAATTCTTATTTATTAGTATTGTATTGAATATTTAATACGTGTTTTAAAATTAACTCATGATTTTAAGTAAATTACATAATTTGTTACAGTTTTTACAATATATATATATATTTCATAAACCTATTTAGTTGTGTAAAACTTATTGATAGACAGAATTGTTGTATTGAAAAAAGTTACATAAGCCTCTTTTACTTCTAATAAATTGTATTCCTTCATTTCCTTTAAAGCATCTAAATGCAATTCAATTCACGAAAACATCACGTGGAAACGGACACTCGGTGATTTACGTAATTTATTAAAGTTAATCAAGAGTTAGAAATAAAAGTATACCTAATTTTAAGCAATTGTACCCTATAACCTCCTTTACGCAAAATGAAAAGAATTAAAACTCACAATAGAAAGATAATTTTTTGAAAATAAATTAAATAGCATTTTTCCTTTATAACATTTTATTCATTCGAATGATGCATTTAATTTCTTAAATCAAAGAATAAAATATTTTCCTCTATTTAATAGCAAGGGAAATAATATTTTATGGTTATTATAGGTTTTGGCAGAAGTTTAGAGGTTTTATCACCTCCTAGATCATTTATATCAACTCATCATTTCAACACACCTACTATTTAAACAAATGAATGGTTAAAGGAAAATTTTTATGTACAATTTTTTTTATTGTGGTTGATTTTTGTTCTTTTTCTTTATCTAAGAAAGTATGCTTGCACTTAAATACATTAAGTAAGGATCGCAAAATGTTAAACAATATCGCTTCGCCTATTTTACCCAAAACTGTAGAATATTTTTCTTATAAATTTTATTTGATTTATATATTTATCTTATATATAAATCAAAAATAATTTATCGTTCACGTTTATTAAGGTATCCGTACACCTTAAAAGAATTTTTTTTTAAATACATTGATACTTGCTATCAAAATATTTTTAATGCTAAAATAGTACATAAAACTATGAAAAACATGCTTAATAATCTGCTTTTAATTAAAAAAAAAAATGGAGTGGAAAACATGGGGAAAATAGTACATAAATTGACTATCAGAATAACGCTCATAACTCAAAAGTAAACAAAAATATCCTTATTCTGTAAATTGTATCTTATTCATCATAACATTTTTTGGGGCTGGTACTACTTTCATGATGAAAATCATGTTACTACAATTTTTATTGTGTTTCGAGTCAAATAACAATGAAAAATCAAGAAAAAGTTATAACAATACATGATTTACACCTTTGTTACTAAAAACATATCAATTTTACAACCATGAAAATAGCAGGGGTTCTTAAAAACTATATAAGGAAGATACTTGCAAAGTTTAAATTAATTTCGTTCATAACTTTTTCTGATATCTACGTTGTCATATGTGAATTGTCGAGAAAACACATTTTGAGAAAAACCAAAAACAAATTTTCAAATGCAATTAAAAATTAGCTACTGAATAAAATTCAAATCCCTGTAACTTAAGTTCTAAATAAGGTATAATTAAAATTCAAACGCTATTAGAAAGAAAAAAAGTTTAAATTTCAAACTAACATTAAAATTAGAAAATCGAAAATTTTGACAAAAATGACGTTTTAAAGGTGTACGGATACCTTAAGCTAACAATTTTCAAATCTTTTAAATCAAATTATTTGTTTATTACAACTTTTGAAGGATCGCGTGACCCTTAAACTAAGAACAAAATCGTTCTTCCGAGAAAAATATAAATCAAGATATAGATTTTCCTGAATACATCAAAACAAATATCATGAAAATATTCTAATTATTTCCCGAGATATGATTTTAAAAATTAAGGCTACTGTCAGAAGACGAGATTGACACTTTATCTGGTACCCCACTTTCTACACTCACGCCACGCTAACGAGAGGACTTTAAGCCTTGACAGATTTATCGTACCTCAGCCCTCTACACGCGGCTTGAATGGTAACAGGGCACAAACACTCGGCTTGACTAAATTATTGCTGGTTTTGAGTTCGGTGCCACGACTACTCTTCTACTGAGGTCACGAATTTGCTATTTCATTACGTGCCAAGATATTCAAGTGAAACAGATAAATCAGGCCTGTCCAACCCAAAAGACTTTACGGGCCGCTTTCAAAACACATTTTATTTCGGCTGTATATATATATATATATGTGTGTGTGTGTGTGTTTGTGTGCGTGTTAAAAACTACTACAACTTTCACCTTTCAAGTCACGGGAAGCGACTAATCCTTTCGAACTTCATTAGGGAAATCAAGACCATTCTGTTATAAATTAAGGGAAATTATATTTTATTGTTTTATTGAATTAAATGCATTTGTACACGAAATACGATTAAAAAAACTGTCCTGCAGTTGCAGCATAACGTTGGCGCGCTAAATTATTAGCTATCAAAAGACACCGAGCAGTCAGTTTGAATGAAACAATATGCTTCAGCGTCAGATATATTAAGCTTACTGAAGAGATACTGGCTGCAGTTATTTTGCATGATACGCCGGTTGCATTTCCTCTTCGTGTCTTGTAAGGCACACCCGTGCTCTTCAGTAGGTTTGCTGGTTAAGAATAGAAAGTGTATCACCCATTCATGCAAGATGACCCGTGGGCTTTTTAACACGAGCTTTGTAATTGTTTCTGAATAAAATTAGAGGAAAATAGTGATGATAGTTGAGTAAGGTATTGAGATGTTCCCATAGTAATGGGGCGTGATACGAACGATTTATGGTGAACGTGCTTAAGATATCCGTATACCTTTAAGACGCCATTTTTGTCAAAATTTTCGATTTACTAATTTTAATGTCAGTTTAAAATTTAAACTTTTTTCTTTCTAATAGCGTTTGAATTTTATTTATACCTTATTTAGAACTTAAGTTACAAGGATTTGAATTTTTCTCGGTTGCTAATTTTTAATTGCTTTTGAAAGTTTGTTTTTGATTTTTCTCAAAATGAGTTTTCCCGAGATATTTACATATGGCAATGTAGATATCAGAAAAAGTTATGAACCACATTAATTTAAATTTTACAAGTATCTTCCATATATAGTTTTTAAGAACCCTTAATACTTTCATGGTTGTAAAATTGATATGTATTTAGTAACAAAGGTGTAAATCATGTATTATTATAATTTTTTTCATTGTTATTTGACTTGAAACACAATAAAAATTATAGAACATGATTTTCATCATGAAAGTAGTACCAGCCCCCCAAAAATTTTAAGATGAATAAGATAAAATCTACGGAATAATGATAATTTTGTTTACTTTTGAATTATGAGCGTTATTCTGATATTAAATTTATGTACTATTTTCCCCATGTTTTCCACTCCCAATTTTTTTTTGAATTAAAAGTAGATTATTAAATGTGTTTTTCATAGTTTTAGGTTATATTTTAGCATTAAAAAAATTTGATAGCAAATATCAATGTATTTCAAAAAAATTTCTCCGATGGTGTAGGGATACCTTTAGTACTTTTATGAACAATAAAAGTTTAAACCTTTATTTTGGTGACCCAGCTCCGCAGGCTGCTGGTCGGCCAGGCCTGAGATAAATAGTAGAAGTACAAAGTTAAGAAAGAAGAAGTAATCTATCTCGTGGCTAGTTCTATCCATGATTCAAGCAATGATCGAAGGTGCTGTAATGAAGTTTTGTTAACTGTCATAATCCTGCGCTAATTTTTTTAAAAAGAAATAGCATATTTCAAAGTCTTTCTGATATTTATACGAGGGGGTTTCGCAAAGTTTAATTATTACTAAGAAATAACTGAGATAATAACTGAACAATAATAACTGAGATAATAACTGAGATGATACTGAGAAATAACTGAATACAATTTATTCTGCATATTAATTGATCCAAATGTGTATAATGTTGTGAATTACATCTATTAATGTTGATTTGTTTGGTTTCAGGGACTCCTTGATTGAAGAAATTGATCTGAAAATATAAAGTTCAATCTGCTGAGTTCTACAGCGACAGCCTTCAAAAGGTCAAGAAATGCTGGGAGAAAGGTATAAATCTGGAGGTTGATTATGTAGCAAAGTCTTAAGAATAATAAATAAAAATTAAGTTTCTTTTTCGATTAATTTTTAGTAATAATTTAAATTTTACAATCCATATCAAATTGTTGAGCTTTATTCTAGGTTGTATAGAAGTTGAAACCATTCTAGAACTAATGCTTAAATCTTAAGCTTTTAGAAATAAGAAAATTAATTATTTCATTCATTAAAAACATATATTATAATGAACTCTACTTGAGCAATTACGCGCGAGTGTGTTTTCCTTTACAATTAAGATTTCGAAAGAAGAAAATTAAAAGATAAATATTTAAATGTAGGTAAAATAGAAATTGAATGAAAGTGCAAATCAAATCAAATATGTGAAGAAAAAAGCCTTTCGTTTTTTTTTAAACAATACCTATCTCTCAACATTGTTAACTCACACTTAAAATATCATTATTCTTTGTATCACGCGATACGGAATGAAAGTTGAATGATCAATTAAGTTGCTGAGTTTAATATCTGATAGAAGTTAATAACGAAATCGGAGCAGATTACAATTTATCAACTTCCGCGTTTTAGCAATAAACTTTGCCCCAACTGCTTAAGTTAATAATTTAAAAAAAAACAATCTTTTTATCTTGTATATTCTATATCCTTTCGAAATGTGCAGACACGAACTGAACGGAGAGTACTGTTTATCATTTTAATTAATTGCTTCTTTCATATTTTTGTAAATATCTTTAAAAATAAAATGTAGTTTTTCAAAAAAAACTTAAGGAATGTTTTTAACAGTGATAAGTTTTCTGAGTTTGGATAAAATATCCATTTTACCCCACTTCACCACAAAATAAAATAATTTTCAGTCTAATTCTGTGATGCTTCGGGTTGTGTGACTTAGGGAATCGAATATATCGATGGATATCGATATATATAATAACTTATCAGTTAAGAAATAGTCACTTCAAGAAAAGTCAGTTGGATTTCATTTATAATCTTTGAATGACCATACAAAGATTATTCTTTTGGAATGTGGAGCTGATCCCTCACGTGTCTCCCCCTAAATATTATCATGAACATGTTTCACTTATCCGATAATATTCCGTCAGGTGAGTCTGAGTCAGGTTCGAATGCGACTTCCCAATCACTTACCATATAATCTCTCGCTTTGTGACGGCATTCTGTTACCCGTCTCGTCAGTCATCTTAAATGTTATTCTAATTATAAGACCT
>BMAW01101509.1:425862-449770 GCA_019974015.1 Nephila pilipes | reverse complement strand
TATAATCTCTCGCTTTGTGACGGCATTCTGTTACCCGTCTCGTCAGTCATCTTAAATGTTATTCTAATTATAAGACCTAAATTTCAACTTAAGTTCAAGCACAGACTATAACTATAAATAAAATAACCGATTCTATCTAGAATATATATGCTATTAGCTCATCTAATAAAGGAGTTAATAAGTATATATTCTAAATAGAATGTATTCTAGAATCGACATATATATGCTGATTCTAGAATTCCTCTCTAGCATATATACTAGAATAAGCATACGTTCATCCATATATTGCTTTCAAACAGTTTATTTTCTTTATCCGTGAGACCTAACAAGTTCTATAATCTATCAAAGAATATAATTACCAGAATAAGAATGCGAGAACCTCTCGTAATTGCTCTTACAGCGTTGAGTCCTAATTACTCTAAATCCATTATACACGTCAAAATACTTTCCGCGCACATCACACTAACACTTTTCTTATTAGTTATTCGCATCTCTTATTCTTTTCTTGACCCTTTTCTTTCTCAATACACTTCAATTTATATGTGAACTTTTCTTTTCGTAATTGGAAGTTGATTTGTTTGAATCAAGTAAAGTCCAGGAAATGTCCGTAAGGACTGTTGAAAGGAAGTACGTCGCATAACGTTACAACTTTAATCTGCTATTGCTACTGTACTGCAGTTTCCTGCAACCTCTGGTTCGTTAACTCTACTTTTTACTATAATCTTCCTCTTCTCTAACTTTTTACCTTATTATTTACTATACTTCTATTTATATAATAATTCTGATTCACGTAATTTATAAGATGAATCAACCAGTGTCTTAGAAATGTCCATAAGAACAATAAAAGGGAAGAATTCTTACAAATAGTTACAACTCACGCATAATATTTTGAATCTGCTGCAACCAAAACTGGCAGATGTAAAATTAAGGTATCCGTACACCTTCGGAGAAAATTTTTTGAAATACATTGATATTTGCTATCAAAATATTTTTTAATGCTAAAATAGTACATAAAACTATGAAAAACATGTTTAATAATCTGCTTTTAATTCAAAAAAAAAAAAAAATGGAGTGGAAAACATGGTGAAAATAATACATAAATTGACTATCAGAATAACGCTCATAACTCAAAAGTAAACAAAAATATCCTTATTCTGTAAATTGTATCTTAATTCATCATAACAGTTTTTGGGGCTGGTACTACTTTCCTGATGAAAATCACGTTACTACAATTTTTATTGTGTTTCGAGTAAAATAACAATGAAAAATCAAAAAAAAAAAGTTACAACAATACATGATTTACACCTTTGTTACTAAAACATATCAATTTTACAACCATAAAAGTAGTAGGGGCTCTTAAAAACTATATAAGGAAGATACTAGAAAAATTTAAATTAATTTGGTTCATAACTTTTTTCTGATATCTACGTTGCCGTATGTAAATATGTCGAGAAAACTCATTTTGAGAAAAATCAAAAATAAACTTTCAAAAGCAATTAAAAATTAGCAACCGAGTAAAATTCAAATCCCTGTAACTTAAGTTCTAAATAAGGTATAAGTAAAATTCAAACGCTATTAGAAAGAAAAAAAGTTTAAATTTTAAACTAACATTAAAATTAGAAAATCGAAAATTTTGACAAAAATGACGTTTTAAAGGTGTAAGGATACCTAGAAAGCTCGAAATCTTTAAAAATGTTTTCAATTTTTGTCTACCAAATCACACATTTATTTTGTGGTCACTGAAAAATCGGGCAATTTAGCAAACAATTGCGCGTCTATGCAGATAATAACTACCATCTACCGAATCAAGATAATAACTACTCAATCTGTGTAGATAATAACTACCATTTAACTCTGTAACAATTAATCTTCCTGCAGCTTAAATATGTAAAAAAATATTTTCCAAGATATAAACATAAAAAGTTACAAACACCAGGGGACTTACTATTACTGATAAGAGCAGACTGTTAGTTCATATTTATAAAAGGTATATTTAGTTTACAGAGCTATATTTTACGGAAAAGAAAATAAGAATTGAATATAAGTTTTATTCATTAAGACCTCCCCCCCACACCCATAGCGCGTGTCTATACTTGCTAAAACTGTTTAAAATTCTCTAATGTTTAATCATGATACCTTCCATAATTGTTAATCAAATATAGCAAACACAAATTTGTTAGAGCCTATTGCAAAATTCTAAACTGAGAACAAGTTATCACATCTTGATTTTTAAAATTAAATAATGTTAATCTCCAATTACATAAGAAATAGATTGATTAGGTAAATGAAGGGGAGAGAGATTCGTTTTCATTTTTTGACGTTACTCTGAAACATATGAATCGGGGAAAAAAATGATTCATCATTCAATGATGTGATCTTATCTTTACGATATTACCTTATCTGTTCATTTCCCTTTTCAGCTAGAATAAGTATATATATTTTTTGCCAGCATCTAAAATCAAATCTTCTGTTATTAAATTAAGCCTAATAATTTATTTTAGAAGCAGAAATTGAAATTGTTTCTGCATAATTAAATTCAATATCCTTCTTCAGAAATATTTAAAACAGTGTACATAAAATTTTGAAAAAAAAAATTATTTAAGAAATATTTAAAATTTTGTGTATGATATAAATAGACCAATGGTATTCCATATTGAGGCAATCTAATATATAATGTGATTTGTTTAATATTTAAGAGATATTTATACTTAAAAATTAATTGTCAACAACAAATACACTCAGGAACTTTGAAAACAGCTCACCAAGAAGGGAGCTTTAGATTGAAATGAAATTTATTACACATGATGATACAGATTGATGCCAAAATCAAGACAATTAAACAAATATAGTATGTACAAATAGTCAAATACAGTGTAACTTCAATATCACATGGAATCGACTCCTGCTGTAATACATGCATCAACACGGTGCAGCAATGAGTTGATTAGACATCGGATGTTGTCTTGAGGCAGATGGGCCCACAAATCTTGAACAACCCCCTTCAAATCATGTTCAGAGCAACACGGTGATAACTGGCCTTTCAGCTAATCTCCGCAAATGCTCTGTAGGGCACAAGTCCGGGGAATGGGCCGGCCATGGATGAGTCTGAACACGACGTAGAAATTCTTGAGCTACACGAGTCGTATGTAGTCGAGATTCACTTGTTGAAAACGTGCTCCTAGATGACCATTTAAGAAAGGTGCCACGTGGAGTCGAAGAATGCCATCAAAATAACGTTGGCCCCTTAAAGTTCTATGTACCATAGAGTGGACCTGCTATTACACAGTATGGTCGCCAAACCAATAAACTAGCAATGCGGGTAGTGTGTCGCGTGACAGCGTGGGTAGAATTGTAACATTCACCAGGGAACCTCCACACCCGTACGCTGTTACCATCTGTCCCCCAAACGAACCTGGATTCATAACTAAACACCACATTTTGCCAATCTGTAGCATTCCATATCTCTCTGGTTTAACACCACTGTAGACGCAGTCACCGATGTTTTGGTGTTAAAGGCAGTAAACCAAAAGGGCTCTCGGATTACAAGGCTTCTGGAAATGGTTTGTAGAACAACTGGCAACCCTGATTTGATTGTATCGTGGAGCGAGTCACTGGGATCCACGAGTACCTGCCTCACGATCCTCTAACCTCGTCGCCTTCCTGTTCGCTTCAGACCTGGTTCTCCACACGTGAATACCATCCCGTGTCTATTGCTTCGGACATGTTCTAACGGCACACTCTGAATGACCGACCTGGCGAGCAACACGATATGTTGACTTGGCTGCAGTTTTCGTGCCGATGATCAAGCCACTCGCAAACTCGCTTAACTGTGTGAAATGTCTTCTCATGCGTTTACCTGACTTTCTTCACTTTCTAAAATCTTTTTTGAGTCGGAATGTGATCGTTATGTTTATGAATCTTCCACTATGCGCTGGTTTATATAGGACCCACTTTCTGATTGCTGCACCACTGCAGGATATGTGATCATGCGCATTAGCACCAAACTTGGATCATTTTCATATCGGACATTATTCAAGTATTTTGAAAAGTTTCACTATTGCAGTTCGCTTCGTTCTTGGTACGCTATATTCAATGTTTCTGAGAGTAATTTTTGATTTGTGAAACGTTGGTCTTGTTCTTTCTATTTAAGGTTCTTTCCAAAGTTTGTTATAAGTTAATTTACTGAGATGAATGGTTTGGATCCATAAAACATGTTTAACCACTCATTTAAAACCAAAGCCTAACAGAAACGGCAATTTAAATTACTTATCTCCATTCTTTGAATCATTTTCTTCTTAATAGTTTCAAAATCTTAAGAATATTTAATATCGTTAGATTTATTTATAATTATGATTTCTTAATTTATTTTTAAGTATTAGCTTTCACCATTTTTCTTTTGTATATACAGGGGTTGGACAAAAATATGGAAACACCTTTTAAAAAACATGTTTCTTTGCTTAATATGGTGTAGGAAACCCGTTGGCCTCCAAAACAGCTTGCAGTCTTCTCGGAATGGATAAATACAGTTCCTGTATGTGTGCCAAGGGAATATTATACCATTCTTCCTGCAAAACGGTGGCAAGTTCAGATAACGATGTTGGCGGTGGATAACGAGAACGCACTTTCCGTTCCAATGTAGACCACAAAGGTTGGATAATATTCAGGTCTGGTGACTGTGGTGGCCAGGGGAGATGGGACAAATCCTCCTCGTGCTCAGAAAACCAGTCCTGGACAATGTGAGCTGTGTGAACAGGGGCTTTGTCGTCTTGGAAGACACCATCACCATCGGGGAACAAAGTTTGTACCATGGGATGAACTTGATCTGCCAAAATATTCACATAAGTCTTGGCAGTCATGTGCCCTGACACAGTTATCATGGGGCCAGCAGAGAACCACGATATGGCTGCCCAAACCATAACAGAACCCCCGCCATGTTTCACTCTTGGCAACAAGCAGTCTGTATTATAGGCTTGAGATGGCGTTCTCCAGACGTAAACTCGGCCAGAAGTGGGAAACAATGTGAAAGAAGACTCGTCAGACCATATTACACACTTCCACTGCCCTATAGTCCAGGCTTTATGACTTAAACACCACCTTTTCCTGTTACGGGCATTAGCATCACTGATGAGTGGCTTCTCAATTGCAGCACGGCCAGAAATTCCCTGTTTATGAAGCTCCCTTCTAATTGTTTTGGTACTCACAGGGTTCTGTAACACAACATTCATTTCAGCAGTAACTTTTGCAGCTGTGGTCTTCTTATATTTCGTCACAATTGCCCTTAATGATCGTCTGTCACGATCACTCAGCACACACTTTCGTCCGCGCTGTGATTTAGCAGATGATGTTTTTCCGCTTTTCAAATATGCTGAATAAATCTTCGATACAGTACCTCTTGAAACACTAAACACCTCGGCTACCTTGCTTACGGAAGCACCTACCATACGTGCTCCAACAATTTGCCAACGTTCGAAGTCTGTTAACTCTGACATAATGCAATGACAACCTCACATAACAGTACTCCGACAACAACTGAACTGTTTAGCACATTTACAAAGTTGTATAGGTGGCGTTAGTAGTCAAAAACGCCAGCGCCACCTACATATTTCATAAAAATCAATCTTTCTTTTCAAACATGCATTTTACAAGGTGTTTCCATATTTTTGTCCACCCCCTGTATATATAAATATATATATACACATACAAATTATAACGCACGCACGCACGCACTCACGCACACACACACACACACATATATATTATATATATATGTGTGTGTGTGTGCGTATGTAATCAGATAGAATTTTTAAAAATCATAAATAATAGGAATTAGGGTTGTGACGTTAGGCTATTCGCGATTTTCTCTTCACTAACCTTGGGGACTTTAATTGAAATTGATTGCATGAAATAACAATTTCTTCCCAACCAAAATGAAACGTGATTTTGTTAATTAGATGTAGGTGGAAATAAAGTGAAGTAAGTCAGATATAGTGATATATAAGAAAAGTGAAATTTAGAGGAAGAGCGTTGTTAACTCTGAGTATATTTCTGATAAGAGGACGATAATATCAACAGTAGTTACTGGCTATAGCTGTTGCAGAGGATTTGACGGATAAAATTGGAAGGATTTGGTAAGAGCATATTATTTCAATAGTATTTGAATTGGTGGGTTAATATTAGAGTCCAGAGAGAGCTATAACCCTTTAAATATTATGTTGTAATAATTGATAAATAAATAGTTGAGTTGGAGAAGACTTACGAGTCTTTGAATCAGTTATTGACTTTTAGAGTTAGTTATATTTAATTATACTATGGCGCAAGAGTCGGATAGAAGTAACTTTACGTTTCAGGGTGAATAAAAATAAGATAGTTTTTAACAGAAATTGTATTATTATTACATTATAACACATCGATCAATAACTCCCGAGTCTAACATTGAAAACAACATTTTTTTTGCAAAATTTTTTTTTATTCATCAACATAACACCTTTTGTTAATCACCTTTTAGGGTGATACAATCGTTCCAACGCTTTTCCAAATCTTTTTTTTTTTGTTTTTTTGTTTTTTTTTTTTTCGCAAGAAATCTTTTTTGTTGCGAGTAAATAGCGATAAACAGCTTTCTGAATCATCGACTCGTTGCTGTTTTTGTTCCATCGAAAGCAATCGCGGCACCCACTTGGAATAAACCTTTTTCACTTCACTTCAAAAAACCTTTTTCCTGGTCCGATCGACTTAAAATTTTGACACGTTTCAAGCAAAGGTTAGTACTCTAGAAAGACCTGGTTACTGGTTTACTACGAGCGCCATCTCTGGGTTAGTCTCGGGAGTTATTGATCGATGTGTTATATGAGTAGAAAAATACTCATCGTTATTACATTATATATAAGCAAGTTACTCAATTTTCACTGTTCTTTGATTAATTTTTTCCCTCTAGAATCCTGGATTAATTTACTCGCCGAATTCATTATAAAATGTGTATATCTTCAGTTTTACTCGTGAATTTAGTTAAAAAAAGAGATTTTACTTTTTAAATCTTTGCTTCCTAAGAAATTTTCTTTCTTACTTTTTTTTTAATACCGAAGTTTTTAGAACAGTTTATATAAGTTTGTTAGATATAAGGTAGAGAGAAAAAAACAACGGAACCATGAATTTACGAGTACACGTATGTCTGCTTCAAATAATCTGATTTCGTATCAGACAGACACGTGTTTGCATTTTAAACTCTTGCATAATATATCGCATGTTCAAACATCTAAAATTTTATTCAGATAATTTCATATATTGTTACAAAAATTAATTGATTAATTTGTCTTGAAACTCATAAGAGATGAATTAAGAAGAAGAAAAACGGAATAAAAAGGTAGGTGAGCACTAAGACTAATTGTTTCATTTATTTTTTTTTTATTTTTGGCAGTTTAACAATATAATTATTTTCATTGAATTTTTTCCTACTTTTTCATTATATTTAATAAAAACTTTAAGTAAAATGAATCATTATAATCTGATTATTATTTCTTAGAAAAATACAAAAAAATATTTCATGTTTTCTCGAAATGGAAATTTCGTTCTATATTTGCTATAAAAAGGTTGCAATTGAATACTAATGCGATGTCTGTAAACACTGCTTCCGTTTTCATATAGTTAAGAGATGAGTTATATAGTTACAGAGAGGAAGCACATATTTTCTAACATTTTTTGTGAAAAGTAATTTTTTTTTTACCGTTTAGTCATAAACTTTGAAAGCAAATGAATTTAACAAATATCAATGTGTAATGAAAATAAATTTCCCACTGTTAAACAGACAGTGCAACCCTTGCATGATAATATCATTCCTTGGAAAATGAAGTAATTTTAATCACCTTTTTGATATGAACAATTATTAGCTCCAGAAGTTCAACATTTTAAGAAATCCTTCATGTTCAAGCAGAAATAAGGCAGTAAATAAACTTTTACATAAATTGTATTCATCGCACACTCACAGATATTTTTAACTTAAGCGAGTTTATAGAGATATATGTGACATTTTCTCCCATCGAAGTTAATAGCTGTTATCTTAAAATAAAGCCAGCCATTCACGGTTTACTAGTTGCTTATTTGAGCATCATAATCATTTAGGAATGTTGAAGTAGTTTATTAATTATAAATTATTATCCAATCAGGACGAAGCAATGTGCTAAACTGCGCGTTTTGAGCGGCAAGAGTTATTTGAAAAAAAAAAAAAAAAAAGGAAAGAGAGACTTCTAGAGGTTTTGAACAAAGCTTTTCAGAATAAAGAGATTTTCCCTAATTTATATTAATTCATCATTTAATAGGGCGGGAGAAACTAACAGTAAACAATATTGGTGGCATTTTAAAGTAAAAGTTAAAATGGTTTTTATTTAACAGGCCTGGCGTTAAGAAGGTTTAATTTTAAAAAAGAAGGGTAAATTTTATTTATCCCATACCGGTCCACACATTAAAATTATTTATTTACACAACTTTAAATCATATTGTATTTTCACAAATTTACAACATAATTTTTTATTTTATGTTTATAAGAAATTTGCATTATACATGTGCGCTTGAAAATGTAAGCATTTTTCATATTTAAGGGTGATGGCTGCTTATATTTTCAATAATAATATCAATCTTCAAATTTTTAACACCAATAGGAATTAAAACTCTTATATTTAATCTAATAATTTTTTTCGATCTTTTATTTCAAAATTGTAATACCTTTAAATAAATATAAAATATTATAATATTTATTACCGGGACCATTGTTTTTTCATCTCTTTTTCGCATTTTTTGGCTAGTTTACAACTTTTAAAGAGGGATGTCCATCTTTTTTGCATCCCTAGGCCACGTTAGAAGATGACGAATTAGTCGATAACGCCATACAAAATAGATCTAACTCTAAAATACAGCTCATGAGCAAATAAAATGTAAAAATATATATAGTTGCCACATTTAAGTAATTTAAACTTAATAAATTATGGTTTTTGTATTATAAAGTTGGCAACATCCAATTAGATTGATATTGTTTTATACATCTTATATGATATTGTAAATATAAAATTTTATTATAAATTTTATAAGAGTAGAGACAGATAGAAATCATAAAATCTATGTGATGTTTAGCATTCAATTTTAGAAACTAAAACATCTCAATATCTGGTTCGATTGAAATGGTTGCAATTCTCAGGGAGTTCTCATTGTGTTCATCCTTTACTCTAGTTCTAATTTCACTCTCAGATTGATTCTATCTTGGAAATTAGTTGCTCACAAGTGTGCGTGTTTCTGAATAATGATGAAACGTATAAATAATGATTATGCAGCAAGGGATATTTGTTTTGGGCAGGTATGATTTATAAAAGTACAATAAAGATACTTTATCAAATTTCGCTTTAAGCTGGATGTAAGATTGCAAATGTACACACTTCTTTTAAAAATTTGTTGGCAGAATATCTATTTCGACTGTAAATAGAGATCCAAAAAATAAAAATAAAAACATTTGCTTATTTTATCAAAAATCCTGAAACTTATTTTCAAATTCCTGTATCAAAGGAATGAGCTTGACTAAAAAGATCCAATTCAGCACATGAACTTTTGAATTAATTTTGTGGAGTTATATTTTCTTACTGTGGGTTTTAATGCTTTTTTTTCCTCTCCACGCTCCTTTCTTGGGCCTTACAGATGAGTGTTCTGGGCTGGTTCCCGCGGTCTATGGGTTGGACATCCTTGGTTTAAAGGAAACAAGAAAATGTATACTCGTAATTCTCTTGAACATATACACTACATAAAGAGGTTTCAAACATCAATTGCTCTTTTTTTTTTTTATTTAAATTACCCTAAAAGAAATAACGTAAACTTGATCAATACTATTTCCAAATTCAAACTATATTCAATATATTAAATACAATAAGCGTTTTTTCTTATAACATTTGAAAGTTGTGAAGATTCAGTAAATTGATTTTTACATGGAGAATAGTTTCAATTATGATTGAATACATAAAAAAAATTCTGATGGATTATAAGTCAATATTCACTGGAAGATCAATTTCCTTTACCTATAGAATATCGTATTTAGCTCAGAGGAATTCCGAGATTGGTGATCTGATGTTCGTGGGAATGAGTATTCATTTTACTAAAGAATTTTCTACATTTAAAAGGGGTTTCTTTACGCTATGTTTATTTGGTCCCTAATTCATCATTTGATGAAATGTGGAAGTTTAAAGATCTATATATCAACTTAGGCAGAACCCTTATTATTTAACTGGTTTAAAATTGAAACATTTACAAGTATCACCATTTGCTCTTACGCAATTACTCGTGTGATGTTAATTAAAGACAGCGTAAAACTCGTCTTAAATTCATTAGTTAAGAATGGGACATTATTACCACTCTGAATTTTTTGGAAATAAACCTCGTAGTGTAATTTGTTTTGCTTCTCTTTTTTACAAATTTTCTTCCTCCTTCAAACTCGACTATCCACGATCTTTTGTCCGAATATTAAGTGCTTTTTTTACATCAAAGTACCGAAATTTCGAAGGTCTGTTATTGTATCTAACCAAACAAATATGTCTTATCTCTAACAATAGAAGTACGACACATAGGAGAAATTTTTTTTTACATAGTTTATTAATAATAATACAAAATAAACTCACGCATAAATCTTAGTGAATTTGATAATTACATTTTTCCTGCAGACAATGCCAAATGAATACAATTAAGGGCATTTATTATAAACAAACTGTAAAGAAATAATCGTATCAATTACAATCATAATATATTTTTCTAAGGAAAATAGGGAAAATGGCTTAAATATAAGAAGAAAATGGACTAGACAATAAAATTATTAAAACACCAATTTCGTAATAAGGAATTTCGTCACTATCAGTGGACATTTCGGAAGATGAGACTGATGCACAAATCTTACATTAGCATATCTAATTGCAATTTAATAGGTCTGCCTTTGAATTATTTGGATAAATAGGAATCTTTTCCTTTACCTGTGAATGAAATTGTGCACAGCTGATTGTTGAAAATACCAGTTTTTATTAGACACATTGATAAAACAAAGAAAATAGGGTTTTTTTTTATTATCTTATAACTAAAAGGATTTTTTTTGGTTACAAATTTATTAAAAAACTAGTATTAAAATACATTTTCTTTTTATAACTTTGATTAGATGAAATTTATTCCAATTTTGAATAATCATAATTTCGCTCTGCTGGTATTTAATCATTACTATTTATTTTATAGTTCAACGATATTTGAAAAGGAATCAGATAAAAACTTGTTGCATTTAATACTTGATAACTCGTTAAAGGATTAAAACTGATTACTATTATCAGCTTCCTCATTTCTAGAACAGAGCTTCTTTGTAACAGAGTATAGATGCATTAACTACTTAAACTACTTACTCTCCAATCTGTCCCCTCCTTTCCCTTTTTTAAGAGATTCTATATCATTTTCAAAATGAATAAATTGAGTTGTAGTAAAACCATTATTTTTTATATATTTAGTTGTTAAATAATTTTACTATACCTCCAAAATTGAATCAGAACAAAAGTGGCAAATCTTTCATTTGAAAAGTAAATATACCTTCGGATGTACAAAAAGAGAAAATAGAATAAATTATTGATAAATTTTGTATTAAATATCAAAGTGAAAATAGAGAGATTTTTGGATAATTTTAAAATAATGTTGTACAAAAGTATTATAAAATATAAATTTAAATTCTAGTCTCTAAGTATTAGGAAAGTTCTTTATTTAGAGATAGATAGATGTATTTAATATTTTGAGGCAATAAACATGAAACAAAATAAGTTTTGCGTTAAAATAGTTAACATCCTCCTTTAGGTCTTTCATAATCTTATTGGTAAGGTAGCGAACTCGCAACCGACTATAAGCCCTTCCTTATCCAGTAATTACAGGCTGAGATGATGAAGAAGTTAGTAGATGGAGGAACCAACTCAAGTGTCGCCTTCTACACTTGACAGAGATTCAAAAAGACGAGGTCCGTCCCCAATAGCTCTCGATATTGCTTAATATTTTGACTTTAATAAATTATTTAGTAATTCCAAACAAACTGGTAACTCCAAATAAACAACATCGTGTGGAAGGAACTGAAGAGGATTAAGAGTACGCCATGTAAAAGTCCTCACTCACGCTTGGCGTGCATCCATCTCAATCATCCCACTCTCCTCATCTGTTAAATGGTCATTTGACCATGGTTCAGAATTATGAGGGGCAGTATTAAGTAGGTTCTTAGGTAGATCTTAAACAAGTAACTGTAAACTATCAATGAATTTAACTAAGCAAATTAGCCTGTTTAACGTGAAAATAATGAAGTAATTTTTGTCATGTTCATTAAAAACATTGAAAATTAGAGCAGCGATCCTCCACAAACTACTTGCAACATTCTCGCCTTGCTATGAGGCGGCACTTTAGAACAACCTGTTTCTGCAAATACGCAAATTTCTGCCTGATATGCAAATTTCGAGTTCTGCGTGTTCACTTGTGATATTGATATTTATACCAGTGCAGTCATCAGAAGAACACTGCTGGAAAGGATAAGAATTAGTTTGCTTTGGTGATCGAACTACTTTACTTCAGCAACTATTCAGCTTAATATCCCTCTAAGTTCTGTTCAAATTCTGCCGGGACCTATTGAGTTTATCCTGGATGAGTAGAAGTAATTTCGAACTAGTAAATTAATCGTTACCGCTATACAACTAACCAAAATTCTCTGAGCTCATATTCTGGATGCTTGAATCTTGCTTGCACTGTTATATACGAGGTTATTAGACAGTGTTCTTTGTCATTGTGTTCCATACTAGCTTGAAAACATTCTGATACGATCTGTAACCCTTCAGTAATCCATTAGCTATTATTTTTGTAAATATTTGTGCTAACTTCATTTCTGATACTTTTTTTTTATTTGGATGAGTGATATTTTTATGCACAATACTATATATGATATGATAAATTAACGATGACTTAAATATTCTCCTGATAAATTATTAATGATAAATATAACGATGACTTAAATATTCTCATGATAAATTATTAATGATAAATATAACGATGACTTAAATATATAATCATTCGGAACTACTGATCGAAATCATTTGAAGTGTATATGCTTCCAATCTTATTACTTCTTTATTAGAGACATGTCTTGAAGGTAATTAAAGTAGTTTTTTTTAAATGAATTACATGAAAATTTATTAAGACGTTTTGAAACAAAATCAAGACAGGGAAAAAAATACAATCATCCAGCAAAATGACAATAATATTGGTAGCTGTCAAATTAGCAATAATAAAAAACGAATTGTAAATAAATAAATGAAATATTTGCAAATGGATTGGAAATATTTATTGTGTGTAATGAATTTTTGTAGATAAGTGTATAGTGTACTGTATTGAAGACTATTAATAAAAATGACTTGTTTTCAGGACATCACATTTATTTGCGCACATCTTTTCAAACATAAATTCAAGACACAATTTTACACAAGCACCACTTTTTCAACGTTCGTCTTTACCTCTTGGAACCAAACTCAATACTAAATTTCATATCCGTTACCAGTAAATTATCTAAAATCAAAACTATGATCTGGTGTTGCCAAAAAAATATCTTAATAAAGAATATTGAAAAAGGTATTACTTTAAGTTTAAATCGTCTGCTTTTAAAAGTAGAATAGGTAATGTCTTAAATAAAGTATCACATTAGATTAAATCGTCTGCCCTTAAAAGTCTAACACAGGGGTCTCCAAACTACGGCCCGAGGGCCACATCCGGCCCGCGGACAGATTTTGTCCGGCCCGCGGAGAGCTAGCATACTTGAAAGAAAACTCCTTCTAGAGAACATATTTATTTTTTATAGCAAATTAAATTTAGTTTACTGAAGTAATCTATTTTTATGTTGAATAATTATTAATATGACATCTACATTGATATGGTCATGGGCTAACTACTCATAACATTGTTGTAGGTTACTATATACTAACTAACAAATTATTGAAATGAATCCAACTAACATTTTATACTTTTTAAATGAAAAAATAACTTATAACAAGCATAATGACATATGAAATACTAATGAGATTTATGTAATTGAGATTTTCCACTGACAATAGTTTGTAGTTGTGGACTAATTTTACTTGTACCAATTATTAAAAGAGATTTAAGATGCTCATCAGTTAATTTAGATCTGTAAACATTTTTTGTGTACTTCATTTTGGAAAAGGTCTTCTCACACAAATAAGTAGTACCAAAAACAGAAAACAGCCCACGAGCAAATTTATGCAAATTATCAAATTGTGTCAGTGGAAGACACTTATAAAATTCCAACAAAGATAAGTTTTGATATTTGTTCTTAATTATATCACTGCACTATAGATCAATCATTTCCATTTGAAGTTCCGGGGCTAGGGTTTCAATGTCAGTATCAAAAGGATTCTGAAAAATCTTAATTTGATTCGCAATGGCATCAAAGTCCGAGAAACGAGTATCAAAATTTATTTTCAAAGCACTCAAAGTTTCGATTGCAAAATCGATAGGAAACTCGGTCTCAGTGGTGTGGCTGAATATTTCACATGTTTTAAAATGTGAAAAACATTTACTTCGTAGTTGTGATTGAAACAGTATCAATTTCTTCCGGAATGATTTGATATTAGTGTATAAATCAGGAAGATGCTGGTTTTCTCCTTGCAATCTCAAATTCAGTTCGTTCACATGTTTTGTCAAATCAACATAGAATGCTAACTTCCACAGCCATGCGTTGTTTTGCAATTCAGTAAGAGGGCGATGCTTTTCATTCAAAAAAATTTCGATCACTGCTCGAAGTTCAAAAAAGCGCTGAAGGACTTTCCCACAACTAAGCCAACGTACGGCAGTATGATAAGGTAAGTCATTTTCTCCAATCTCTTCAATAAATTGCACGAATTGTCGGTGATTCAGCCCAAAAGATCTGATAAAATTAACAGTTGATATGACTGGTTTCAGAACTTCAGACATATCCAAACATTTTCCGCACAAATACTGTTGATGAATGATACAATGTAAGACTATTGGTTTTGAACCACCGTCATTTTCTACAGCCTTTGACACAAGAGCGACCACTCCTTTATCTTTCCCACTCATGTTTTTGCCTCCATCAGTTGTAATACATTTCAAGTTTTTCCATCGAAGGTTCTTTTGGTTAATGGCCATTTCAACTCCTTTAAAAATATCTGAACCAGTAGTTGTGCCATGAATACTATACATATCAAGAAGTTCTTCATGCACTTCATAGCTTTTATCTACTCCTCGAATATAAATCAACACCTGAGCAGTATTTGACACATCCGATGACTCATCCAAGGCCAAAGAAAACCACTCAACATGTCCATTTTTGTTGAACAGTTGAGAGGATATATTTTCAGCGATGTCTTCTACCCTTCGAGCCACAGTGTTTGCTGACATACTGACAGTTTTTAATAAATTTACCTTTTCAGGGCACATTTCTTCGGCTACTGCGATTATGCATTCTTTGACCATTTCTCCATCGGTGAATGGTTTTCCACGTTTTGCAATTTCAAGAGCCACACGAAAGCTGGCATGAGTTGCAGCCTCTTGTTCAGTTTTGAGTTTTGTAAATAAAGATTGCTGCGATTTCAATCCGAGCTTCATAGCTTCGAATTTTTCTGTCCGCAAACTTCCTGTATATTTTGAGTAATTTTGAAAATGTTTTGCTTCATAATGACGTTTAATGTTATATTCTTTGAGAACGGCTATGCTTTCATTGCAAATCAAACATAGCGCCTTGTTACTGGACTCAATTACGAAATACTGAATGTTCCACTGATCTTTGATTTTTCTGCATTCACTATCAATTTTTCGCTTCTTTTCCATTCTACTAAATCACACCCAAAGCAACAATTCAAATCAAAATATTGTTACAAAGATGTCTTAAACTTAAACACGCACAAACACGTTTTAAGGAGGTACGCACTATTTTATTTCACAGCAGCGTCATAGGAACTGACTTGTGGTTGCGCCACTAGCCTTCTTATATATTCCACTTACTGCCACCTAGAAGTGAGTGGAAGACACCAGAACTTTCTCGAACCAACGAGATTATTCTGTAAGTGCTATTAGCGCCATCTGTTAGCGATAGAAGGTACTACCTATTTCCGCTTGTGTCCACCAGATGTCCTGCCACGTTACTCCTCATGGCTCACTCGTACTCTACGACTAATCTAGAAATTACAGATAATGACAGGAAAATTAATAATATGCAGTGTTGCCGTTTTGCGGACTTTAGTCCGATTTGCAGCCTTTTTTAAACGTGGCGTACTTTTTCGGACTTTTTTTTTCATGTAAAAAAAATACTCATTCGTTACTTGAGTACTCGTTACTCGTTAGGAACCGAAGTAACGATTACTGAAGAAAAAAGTAATCAATGATTACTTGTGTATTTCATTACTTTTGTAATCAATGATTACTATGGCGATACGATGCGGGTACCCCATTATAACGGATACCCATACGATACTGAAATTACATCAGCTTCCCCGTCGCTAGAGGCATCTGGCAGAAATTAAATGAGTATCGTCCCCGTCGCTAGAGGCATAAAATTAAAGCGTTCCCGTCGCTAGAGGCATCTGGCAAAAAAGTAATCATATTTTACACCACTAGTGGACTGATTCAACTTTTTACCACCGGCAACAATGAATGATAATATGGTTTTGGCCCTTGGAATTTACTGGAGTAATCAATATGGCCCTAAGGCTGGAAAGTTTGGAGACCCCTGGTCTAACAGATAAATCTTAAAAAAAGTATCACATTAAATTAAATCGTCTGCCTTTATAAGTTGGACAGATAAAATCTTAAAAAAAGTATCACAATCGTTTGTTTTTGAAAATTGAATATGTCACAATAGGATATATTTGAAGTTACTTCAGGGTAGTAATAAGATTAAATGGTTCCATAATAACCATCTAAAGGAAATTTTTTAAAAAAGTCGATGTAGCAGCAAAACTTGACCACATTTGCTTCTTCATATATGAAACCAATTATAAGTATAACTATTCAGCAAGGGCTCCTTGACAAGGGACCACAGTCTCTTACGGACCTGTTTTAACTCGGATGAGAAAAATCTTCAAAATGTGTGTCTTCATTTTCAGTTATAACCAATTAGATATTGGATTTTTTTTCTCTTATAATTGTATGCAACGAATTATAATACTATTTGTATGTGTGTGTATTTTGTGTGTATGTGTGTAATAATACTTTCACGTTACTTGTTCCTATATATTTAAACAGTCGCTTTTACTAATCAGTACCTTCATTGAGTTATACCAGTTACTAGATCATTTACAAGTTCGGGCGTTTTCAGTGTCTATAAATACAAGTAAAAAACATTTTTAAATCAAGTTTTTATTTAAAGATAGACTAAAAAGAATAAAAATATTTTGTAATGTGTTAAAAAATATGTAGTTTATAGAAGTCTGAAGACCTTAACTAAGATATCTAGTAATTACCGTAAAGTTAAATACCATATCTACTTATTTAAAAATGAAGTCAAAAGATGTTGAAGCGGTTCTCTTTAATAACAACGTCAGAAGTTAAAACGCCTTTATAACTAGCCCTAGAGAGATGTCTCTTTTAGCCTGGTTGATAGAGGCGCAGCAAAAAGCGTCCGGCCAACATTTTTCTTTAATCCAATGGACCAGGGTTCGAAACATCCGCTGACATTCCAAGGTCAACAACGCTCTCCCTCTCCGCGGGATCGAAAACCATTAACGCCGAAAAGTATAAACGTTTCAAGCTCTTATAAATGGTACATTATTTGACATTTAAGAAATTATTTGTACCTTTTAGGTCATCTTTAAACAAAAGCTTGATTAATAAATATTTATTTATTTTCATTTAATTTTTTTAGTCTGGAAATTTAAGATTAAAAAGCAATTATGTGATCTATATGTGTGTGCAGAGTTTCAACTCAATAGGACATTGTGGAGAGCAAAGCCCGCTATTATCAATTAATCATTAAATTAAGTATTACCATAGTTTCTTATATGAGATCAAAACATATATAAACACCTCAAATTTATTTATTATATATTATTTGACTTTTTAAGAAAACGCGTTATGTTTGTACCTTTTAATCCATCTTTAAATAAAAGCTTGATTTAATTTTTTTTACTTATATTTATATAATTCTTTTTAGTCAGGATATTTAAAACTAAAAAGCAATTTGTGAGCTATACGTTTGTGCACCATTTCGACGTCGTTAAGAGCAAAGTGCTTTTTGCCTTTTTGCCAAAAATATTTAATTGAGTACAGTTTCAAAAATCAAATTCCTTATTTTGTAGATATTATGAAGGTATAAGATCACAAATGTTATTTATTTCAAAAACGCTTCATTTAGAGATTAGACTTGATTAATCATCTACAAGGACTCGATATTTTGCATGCAATTGAAAAACCTCGAAGTGCGATGAAAATTTCATCAAGTTGGAAATTTCTTAAACGATAAGATAGTGATACGTCACATAAACAAAGAAACGCAACAACAAAATTTGTTATTCATGTAATTACCGCGCCTATTTTTGCAGATAAAACCTAACACATTTTTTAAAGTAAAGTGTCCATTACATAAGCGCTGATTTCTTGTTATCATGTAGTATAAAACGAACGACTCTACGTCTGAAATATCACAACCAGCAGCTGCTGTCTGTTAAAAAAACATTGAGATTAAATATTAGATAGCGTGTAGCTTTGGAAACATTCTAGCTCAGCGAATCTGTTCCTAATCCAGAACTAGACAGATGCATTTTTTAAAAATATTCTCCCCCCCCCCTACAGTATGGAATATAAGTAATAATAAACATTTTCTCAGAAACCAGCTCTAAATGTTGGCGAGTCGATATTTATTTAGTTAAAGCAATGCTAGAGCTATATAGTTTTGAGTCGGTATTTATTTATTTTAAGTGAAATAATGTACACAGGTCAGCTTAAAAAAAATCATACTTCTACGTAGTATAAAAATAACTTGTTTAATCGCCTGGAAGACTAAATAAGTTAAATTTCTATCAAATATTAACGCGTTTTAGAAATGTTTCGATGTAAGGAAACTGTTTTTAACGAACGAAATTGAAGCTAATTTTTTCCAGATTTATTCTACGAGCACTTATATTTTTGTTCTTACTTCAGTTTGCTGATAATTCTTTTATTAAGAGAAAACAGTTTTTGATTTTGGAAAATAAATTTTGATATAAATAATAAATATCTAATTAGAAATATTACTGAATACCACTATTTTTACTTGTATTTCAAATTTTCATAGAAACTGTAAAAATAAATGAATAATTTGAAAAGCCATTACTTTATAAATTGTGCTCAGCAATTTAATGTGTTATCTCATGTTCTTATGCTAAATTATATAAAGTCTTTTTTCCCTTTCTTCTGTGAATGTGCCAATACGATTAATAAAATTCCATTCATGAAACTAAATTAGTGTTGTACAAAGGATTGTTGGTCGCGGTAGCCTAGTGGTCATAGTCGCAAACTCTCAGCTGGCGGTGTTCGTCGAGTCGTGGGTTCGACATTTGGTGCCCCTTAAGACCCGCCGTGTAGCCGGGGCTGATGCACGTTAAACCTGTCGAGGCTCAAAGTTCTCCTATGGGCGTGGTGTGGAAGTTAGGAGAGGTGCTTGCTACCTCAGGTTTCATCCTCATCTATTGACCGAAGTTCAGAATTACGAGATCCTTTGCAAACAGCCCTCGTGTTGCTTCTAGTGCGACGTTAATGAAACCAAACCAAACAAAGGGTCATTAGTACAATAAACGAATCAATATACAAAATTTGAAAATTCTCTACATTTAAAATATGGAAAAAAAAAGAGAGCTATGTAGTGGCGTACCCAAGGGGCTGCCAAATGACACATGCAACCCCCAAGAATTTTCATAGGAATTGAAGTATTTTGGAATTTTAGTATGTTAATGCAGATGTTCGAAACATTACAACAATGGTTTTTGGTTTTTCTTTCTTCTCATGCTAAAAATTTTTCAACAGTAAGAGAGGGGGGAAATGATTCCATCTAAGCCAGTTCTTAAGGGGAAAAAATACAAAAGCCTTCCTTGTCTTCGAAATGTTCCCCTGGGTCACTGTTTAAAGACGAAAAGAGGAAGATGCATCCTTATAGAAGGTGAACCCCGATCCCTCCTTCACCAACTGTTTCCTTGGGAAGAACTGCATGATGCATTATTTTCTATCAGACAGTGATCCATAAGTGACTAAAACTGTCTAAGGAAATGCACACACACACATTTAAGCGAATCGCCTCTTTGCACAGTCCACGAGTAGTAGTCTCGGCTTTCATAAACGAACAATATAGTCTGGAAATCTGGGCCAATCTATTTATTTTTTGCTCAAATGGTTAAGTTTATCATTTTATAACTTAAAATTCACTTGAATCATTTTCTTCATTTTTTGATTCGAGAGGGAGTAAAATGAAACATCAATCGCCTTTGAATTATTTTTACTCAGATGGAAAAAAATCCAAATCTCAATTTGAAGCAGATTAAATTGGAGAGAAGGAGAAAATCAACTCTCTGAATTGGAAACGGAAATACAAGTGAACAGAGCTCAAAAATTCACTATTCAGAAATTACCCAAGTTGATATAAAAACAATACGGACCGTAATTTCAAAAATATAATAATACAAATTACGTCTATCGTAAGCTACCTGACGAAGAAAAAAATGATATTCTTAGAAAATTTTGGATAACAACAAACACGTATATTTTTTCAAGCTCTTCATTTGGTAACGAAAAAATGAAGAGGAAATTTTAATATAATTTACTGTTGGAATACCCATGATTCAGTCAAAATATATCTTTTTCAAGTGTCTTAAATATTTTGCAAAATTAAAAATGGAAAATAAATAATACTTTGTAAAAACTTGTATGTATAGAAATTTCTCATCTCATTATACTCGCCCCTTTTAACCATTTTTTAAACTGTTACCGCTTTTTTAATCATTGAATGATTCCTTATCAGATTGACAATCTTATTATTTTCACCGATTATCTTTCGTAAGAATTTTTGTTCTCATAGTTTTTTTTTAAATATTTTTGTAAATTATCTTCATTTTTGTAACATAATGAAAGTTTTATCAATTCTTAAGCAGTTTAAAAAAAGATAATATTGATACAGCATATTCTTTAGGTTTACCAAATGGTAATTCTAATTTAAAGAAATTGCTTCTTTCATGGCGATGATGATGACGATATGCACCCCCAAAATTAATTTCTGTGTACACCACTGCAGCTATGAGACGATTTCTGAGAGCTTCTTTAGACTGCTAGAAATAAAAATACACTTAGAACATAAATGGCACTTTATGCTTGATGTAAATATGCTTGGAAAAAGAAAATTATCATTATCTTATGTTTGTGCCAGGAATGAAAAAAAGAAAAAAAAAACTTTTTGAATATTTTTATTTCCAACGGCTAGGCAAAAAAAAAAAAAAAAAAAAAAAAAAGCTTAGAACAAGAGAACAAACAACAGAAGACCGAGGTCATTGCCCAAGGAACGCTTTTTCTTCCCAATACCTCGACACCTCGGAAGGTTTGAGAAGAGCCCCACATCGGAGCAAGAGGTCTCTTTCCATTACTTTTCCAGAATCACATATGGACAAATAGGATCGGTTGATATTCCAATGCGGTACAGATGGGTGGCGAAGCAATCATGTCCCGTAGACAGACGAAAGGCCGCAACTGCATCGCGTCTTGGTTTATCAGGTATAGAAGAAGGGCTAACCCTCCTCCAGCTTTTTTGGGATGTACGAGTTTGAAGATCCCGCATGAAATTAGACGTAAATATGTTCTTTACGAGCAGCTTAATCTTCCAAAAAGAGGTGGCTGTATTTGGATGCTGTAATAAGTTGACACCCCTCTTTGCGAGGAAGTCTGCTTGTTCATTACTCCGAGGACCACAATGGCCAGGCAATCATTGAAGAACAATTTGTTTTCCCATTAGGTTGAAAGTTCTCAAGATTTCTGGGCATTGTGAAATTTCTGGTCTCAACAGAGCTAATTGATTGGATGACTGCTTTAGAATCTGAAGGGTGGACTGCATTTTCAACTTGTGATGGATAGCTAGTAATTGTTTTAGAGCTATACAAACGGCTACCACTTCACCTGCAAAGGCGGTACTAATATAGCCTGCAGGGGCATAAAAAGAAAAAAAGATCTGAAAAAAGATCTGAAAAAACGCCAGCACCTACATTAAAATGGCAGTCAAACTACCAGTAAAATATATATAGCCATTCAGAAGCTGCATATCTGGTCGCAATGGTCTCTTGGACAAGAATTTTTAGGATACCCGGAGCAACATCTCTTTTTTATGGATGGTTTCCACTAGATCAAGCTTTACCTCAACGTTAATCACTTCAGAAGTGTTTCAAGAGTGGTTGTCAATCACCGGGGATTGCAAGATTTTTCCTGATGTCCGGAACTTTCTAAATAAATCCATCTTGGGTTTTAGTTGTCTAGGCTTGACTATATAGTCCCTCAAAAAAGAATTCTGTATTCTCAGTAGCTTTTTATAAAGAATCAAAGCCTTCTTTATCATAGTTTCTTGGAAAGGTTTATTTCCTGTCAGAAATAATATCGCATCGATCGGTGTGGACTTTACAGCACATGTAATCAAGAGAAGAGCTTGGATGTGCAACACTTCTAGTTTGTTAACCACATATTGTGGTGCTGTGATATAGGAATACTCAATAAAGGCTGTATATAGATATTAAATGTAGTGTTAAGGGTAGATCGGGCATCCCCCACCTACATACTGCTAAACGCTTGAGGATACTAAATATTTTTGTGGTACGTCCCATAAGCTGCTTAACATGGAGGTTTCAGCTTAATTTGTTTTCAAAAGTCCCACCCAGATAAGTAAAATTGTCCGTATTGACAATCAAAGTATTTTGATGTTGCAGCTCTGGGCAGAAAGTTTCTTGGATTAGAGAAAATGACTGTAAAGCTGTTTTTTTCTAAATTTACAGTCATGCTACTTTCATCACATCAATCCAAGAGTACCTGGAGAGACTCATTTAATCGATTTTCAACTAGGGTTTTTGCACTATGTTTCGGTGTCTGGGTCCAGATTACCAGATCATCAGCAAATAATAGGCATTTAATACCAGGTATTGATTTAAGAATTGAAACAAGATCATTCACGTAAATATTAAACAAGGTATAGCTACTAACTGTTCCCTTTAATTGCAAAAGTAAATTCCAGCAAGTGTTTCCTATCCTATTAGATGAAAACACAGATATTTATTTAACAGAGCAAGTCTCTTTGCGTTTGAGATTTGTAGAAAAATAAGTTGTTTTGTTTATTTGCTTATTGTTTACTTGTTGAAACTTTTTTTTTACAGTTTATGCCAGTAATTTCAACACTTGGAGAAGATCTAACAAACAATATTTTGAAAACTTTAAAATCATTAGGTTTGGATTTAAGTTATACTAGAGGCCAATGATATGATGCTGCAATATGCATATATGCAGAACAATATGCATATATATATATATATATATATATATATATATATATAACACATCAATCAATAACTCCCCCGAGACTAACATTGAAAACAACATTTTTTTTGCAAAATGTTTTTTTATTCATCAACATAACACCTTTTGTTAATCACCATTTTGGGTGATACAATCGTTCCAACGTTTTTCCAATTTTTTTTTTTTTCCCTCCCCCCAAATTTTTTTTTTTCTTTTTTTTTTTTTTCCCGCAACAAAAAAGATTTCTTGCGGGAAAAAAAAAAAAAAAAAAAAAAAAAATTTGGGGGGGAGGGAAAAAAAAAAAAAGATTTTGAAAAACGTTGGAACGATTTTAAAACCCAAAAAGGGTTTATAA
>BMAW01101509.1:307863-425762 GCA_019974015.1 Nephila pilipes | reverse complement strand
TACAATCGTTCCAACGCTTTTCCAAAGCTTTTTTTTTTCTTTCTTTTTTTCGCAAGAAATCTTTTTTGTTGCGAGTAAATAGCGATAAACAGCTTTCTGAATCATCGACTCGTTGCTGTTTTTGTTCTATCGAAAGCAATCGCGGCACCCACTTGGAAAAAACCTTTTAAATGCTCAATTTTTCATGAAGGATAGTAAATACACTTCCATATGATATCTGTGTCATCTCAGCAATCTCACGGAGCTTCACTTTACGATCTTTCATTATAATTTTTGTCACTTCACTCACATTTTCCGGTGTAACGGCTTCCACAGGTCTACCCGAGCGTTCCGCGTCATTTGTGTCGCTACGACCACGTTTAAACTCGGCAAACCACCGACAAATCGTTGCTTTTGATGGACAAGAGTCCGGGTAACATTTTTCAATTCATTGTTTCACTTGCACGGTGTTTTTACCCATTAAAAACAATGTTTTATCAGAACACGAAACTCGGTTTTTTCCATTTTTTAAACAAATTACAAAACGACTTTACTCCAACCTCGATAACTCAGCTGTTTCTGGTCCGATCGACTTAAAATTTTGACACGTTTCAAGCAAAGGTTAGTACTCTAGAAAGACCTGGTTACTGGTTTACTACGAGCGCCATCTCTGGGTTAGTCTCGGGAGTTATTGATTGATGTGTTATATGCATATTGTTCTTCCAAGCTAAAAGTATTTTTCGATTTAGAGTTTTCGTCCCAGATAATTAAAAGTAGTTATATTAAACGCATGTGTAATCTGCATATTTGTAATTAATAATCCACCTGATTCACTGCATCAATTTTGAAGATATTACATATAAAAAAAGTTAGATGTCGTCTTGAATGTGCTCTGTTTAGCAATTACATTTAGTAATTCGAAAAGTCGACCTGTATATATAAAACTTCATATCAATATATTCTTATCAACTTCATGTTCTGTTTTGGCACCATGGTTATTTTTAACCAATAATTTTTGGCCAATTTATTTTTAACGGTTTCCATGTAATGGTTTCAATAAGAAAAATTCTTATTTGTTTATTTTGTGTGTGTGTAACATATCATTGTTTGTGCCTATTGTAAACAGAGTAATTCCAACAGAATTGTGAGTTCTATCTTGATGTTATTTCAATGTAAGATTATTCATTTGAGTTTAATTTTGTTGGATATTCTAAGCATTAGGATTATGTATGTACATTTTTAGTGGGATATTTAATATTGACGAATAGCATAGAATAAAATAAATACATTTGATTATTTTATATGTTGTATTCTAATAAAAAAATATATTTTATGTTGTATTCTAATAATTGTCAGATTTATTGGTAATATTTATCATTCACTATCGGAAATCTTACAAAAATGTGTTGTACCCAAAATTAATTATATCGAAAATTTTGATATTTAATGATCATTCACAGTATTGCGAAAACGAAACTTGTTTAGTGTTTATTCTAAAATCTATCAATGTGTTTTTTTAACGTATCTGATATTGTGCTTCTGTGTATACAGTATTATAGCCCATTAATTCGAACAATTTGTTTACATATAGTGCTTATTGATTACACATTAATGGTAATTAGGGAATTATTATCTATTTATTTCAATATTTGTTAAACAAAGGTAATTAAAGAAAAAGACTCCGGTTATTGGTGTTAAAATTCAAGCTAAAAATTTCCAGATTTCTCGTTAACTTTTAGTTAGTTTAGTTGATTCTTTTATAAGATATATTCTGTGAAATTCTCTTAACTTTTTTTTCCTTCTAGAACTCAAGTCTATTGTAAATTCCAATAACAGAATAACCATTTAGTGATACGAAACATTTATCACCCCAATCTCAATGTGAACTTTCGGTTGACATGGATGAAATTGTTCAAGAAAATAAAGAAATTAAAAAATCTTGTTTGGATGCAAACAAATACAGAGACATGCATCGTAAGAATAACATTGAATCTCAACGCTCACGAAAAATTCGCAAACAGATAGAAAGTGAATTTGCAGATCAGTTGAAAGAACAAGAAAACAAAAACGCAGAATTGCAGTTACTGTATAACAAACTGGAAAAACAAAAAGCTACTCTGTAAAAGTATTTTTTAGACGTAATTGCTAAAAAATAAGTTTTCTTGTTTTTATTTTTAATATTTATTTACGTTATATTTTAAACATTAAAATTGTAAAAAAAAGGAGATATTAGAAATTGCCTGTTTACTTAATCTAGACTATCTTATGGTATAAAAAAATAATGTGATAGATCAAATTTTACTCATAGATGCATTTTACCTGTAGATATTCAACTTAACTTTTAAGATCTAATTTGATGAAAAAAAAAATGAATAAATTTTGTATTTCATGAACTTTCGTCATGTAGGTTCTTTATATCTTGTAATTACTTTTTTCTATGTTTAAGTATTGTCATGTTATACATGTAACAATAAAAGCATATTGTATCTTTAATATCTTGTTTATCTGTAGTTTTTTAACTACAGATAATACTTTTTTGTTTCAAAAATAAAATATCTTTGACTTTTTGTTCACATTTTTACTACAATGTAACAAAGTCTACTTAGCAGTTGCAATAAAACTAGGAAAACTGATAAAATAATCCTTTTTTGCATTCATTCTTAGTTACTATGTAAATTATTATTTAAGTGCCATCTTGGATCTTCTTGACTATAGAATGTTAAGCATAGTTCTTTTGATTTCATTTGTTTTCAATGTAAAAAAAAAAACATTTTAATTTTCTTTGCTACATCTTTTTTTACGGAAACAATAATGAAATGGCATGTGTATTTAATAACTGGATCAGTTCTTCAATTGTTCTGTAACTGTGCATTTAATCTTGGGGAAGGGGGGGGGAGGCTGAATGTTTAAAATTGGGGAAAACTTCCTATAGCCTATATAAGAAGCGTCAAGTTATTAAATGTATTTAGTATTTGGTTGCTATATTAAAATGACATTTGTTTCTATGAAGTAACTGGCTAAGTTGTTCAAAAGTGAGAAACTTTCCAACTTTTTTTTCGCACCAAACTACTTAGCATGATTATTCTTTTGATTGAAAAGAGGTGGGACAACTTTTTATTTTTTATGATAAAAAATAGCCCAATTTCTTTCAATATTTTCGTGTAACAATTTATGAGAAAATAATTTGTACAGCATTGCTTTCTAGCTTTATACATTTGTCAGATTTAATTGGGTTGTCTGGAAAGTTCGCGCCGTTTTGAAGGAAAATTGAAACGCAGCACATTTAAGCTTTGGTATGTATTTATCAAGTATAAATTATACAGGTGCCATTCTGTTTAACAACATTTCTCCATCTTTCAAGCAAATTTAAAATTTCAAACACCTTGTGTTTTTCGGCAGAAAACTTACCTGCATAATTTTTTTTTATCTCAGCCAAAGAGTTTTAAATTTTCTCCATCGAAGGAATTTAGTTATGATGGAAATATGAGTGTGCGAAATATCTAGGGGGGGTGGGGTAGAATATCCAAACCGAGCTCTTAATCATTTTGTCAAAGATACGTGATGCTCAATTGGCTATTTCTGAACGTTTTTGTTCTCAATTGCTGTATTTAATTCTTCTAATGAGGATCCAATGGAGTATAGGGGAGGGGGGAGGGATGAAAAGGGTCATATGTTCCCCGCTCCCCAAGATTTTTTTCCTCGAAATTGAAATATTTAGGAATAATTTTTATTATACTAATATAGATATTCTAAGCTTTTCTTTTATTTTAAGCAACTTTTTTTCTTCTCGTGTTTAAAATTTTTTTCATCGTGTAGAGAAAAAAAGATTCCATCTGAAATTCATGAGAAAATAAGAGAAAAATATTTGCTGTCTATGAACAAACCCCTCTGGGTGTGAGTTTATAGACTGAGAGGGGTTGGTTTTAATTTAGTTTATATTAACGTTGCACTAGAAGCAACACAGGGGCTATTGGCGACGGATCTCTTAATTTTGAACCTCAGCCAAGTGACGAGGATGACATCTGAGCTGGCACCCCCTCTTCTAACTTGCACACCACACCAATGGGGGGACTTTGGGCCCCGACAGATTTTATGTGCATTAGCCCCGGCTACCCGGCGGGTCTTCATTGGACAAGGCTGGAACCCGCAACTGAACGAAAACCGCGGGCCACGAATATTTCCTTTCCCTCTCCCAAATCCCTGGAATAGAGTGATAGGCGTTATATTCTTCCAGCCAGTGATCTTAAAACAGATCTTCGGTAAATGCCATCTCAGCGTGTTGCCCCCTTTGATGAGTTGAATAGTCCAATCTATCTCAGCTTTGGTAAACTAATAGTAAACAGGAAACCTGGGTTCATCTATTTTCCTAGCTCAAATTGTTAAGCTATAATTTTACAACTCAAAACTTTCTTGTATGGTTTTCCATAATTTTTCGATTCGACAATGAGTTAGAAGAAACAGCAGTCGCTTTTATAAAATTTTAACTCTGGTGAAAAAATTCAAAACGTCAATTTAAAGCCGAAAAGTGTATACAGTAGAAAATCGACTGTCTGAACCAGAAACGGAAATACAAATTCAAAGCTCAAGAATTCATTATTCTTCAGAAATTACCCAAATTAATATAAAAAGGGCATCGCAATTCGGAAAATATGACATATCAAATTACGTCAACCGCAAGCTAACTGATAAAGAAAAAAATTGATACTCTTGGAAAATTTTGATTATACTGACAATCACACGTGTTTCCAAGCTCTCTTCATTAGGAAATGAACATGCGAAGAAGAAATTTCGATATGACGTAATTTTAGCATATTACTTATTCCAGAATTGAAGATGGAGTTTAGTGTAAATATTGTGTGGTTTTTTGCCAAGGAATATACGGTTAAATCAAACAATTAACCATTGGAACAATTAGTTAATAAGATTTTACGTTGCTGACGCAAATCGACCAAAAACCCCAACCAAACAAATTCAGTAAACATGGGGAAAAAAATATTACACTCATCCTTTGCTAAAAGCTCACAATTTAAGCAGTATTGTTTAAGGGCGTAAAACAAGCCTTAATATATATACACCGAATGCCATAAATATTTGTGCACTAAGAGAGAACTGTAAGAATAAAACGAAATTTTACATATGGAAGTAAAACGTTGTTGCAAGTAAATGATTACAAAATCAAAGCAAAATGATCATTTATTGTAGAAAAATTACAATTGAATAGAGGTTTTTGTACCTTTTTGGGCCCAACTAGCATGAATGCATGATGTGATACGGTCGGGCATTGAGGCATACAAGTCCTCAATGATGTCATGCGACATCTCGTTCCACAGTTGCTGTAAACGCACCTTTAATTCGACAAAACTCTTAGGCTGTCCAACTTGATGTCCTAAATGATCCCAGATATGCTTGATCGGTGACAAATCTGAGGATAGAGCAGGACACGGCAGGGTGGAAATGTAGTGGAGGCAGTCCTGTGAAATCCTTGCTGTGAGAGATCGAGCATTGTCCTGTTGAAAAATTACTCCTGGGAGCCCTTCCATGAGTGGCAACAAATGTGTCTGAACAATGACGCGCACGTACCTCTGGGCTGTTATGGTACCGTAGATCAATATTAGGGGTGACCATGTGTCGTATGTGATGGCACCCCATACCATCACTCCAGTCGTGGGAGCGGTGTGCCCCTGTACAGCGAAGACAAGATTAAAATGTTCACAACGGAGACTCCACACACGTATATGATTGTCATCACTGCCAAAATTGAATCTGAATTCGTCGTTAAAGACGACCCGATTCCATTCGGTTGCAGTCTAATCCCTTCGAGCACGACACCACTCTAAATGGAGGCGACGGTGAGTGGGTGTCAATTTCAGTACTCGTAATGGGCGCAGCGATAGCGGTGTCCTTCATCCAGGTGCCGTGCGATGGTACGGACTGACACATAGGACCGCAATGAAGATGCTACCTGTGTATGGATGGTGGACAATGAGACAGCTGGCGCTATGCAGGCTTGTCGAATGATGTGACGATCTTTTCGACTATTGGTCTAACGAGGGCTTCCGAGCATGGTCGTCGTGTAACAGACCTCTCTTGTCCACTGGTCCCAACACCTCCTCTCAGTAAAGTCAGAACGGCCTAGGTGTCGATCTACTCCCCGAGCTGACCACCCAGTTTCCATTATCACTATGATTCTTCCTCTTTCAAACTCTGACAGCTGCTCATATTGTCTCCAATAGCGGCGTAATAGCATCTCTATTCAAAAAGCGTCCCTCTGTAACAGATTAAATACGCACAAACATGCTCTGCTTACCTGTTTTATAATCCAAGCAGAACGAAGTTCAACGCCCTCTGGTGGCATTGCGCAATCACGCTGCACACATTTCTAATCATTTACATATCTGCCTAACATGTATCTTCATGCCAAATTTCATAACAATTCAATCTCATTTCTTGTAGTGCAAATTTTTTATGGCAATAAGTGTATTATTGATACTGTCAGGCAAAAGAAAATTAAAAAACTACCAGCGTTAAACAGGCAAAAAAAAAAAAAAAAAAAAAAACCACCCTAGTCCTATTATAAAAACAATAATTTTTTGTGGCAGAAATGGATTTCCTTTAAAAGGTAATCGTGTTTCCGACCAAATTAACGGAATAGATGAAAGCAAGGCACATAACCATCATGATGTGAATTTCCGCCAACTGCTTCAATTCCGAACTGATGTAGAGGATGAAATACTTAAAGAGCATTTAAATGTGTTGTATATATCGTCTGAAATACAAAACGAAATTATACATGCCTGAAACGATATAATTTTTAAAAATTTATTGAAAAAGTAAATTCAAGCGAATGCTTTTCTATTATAGCTGAGGAAACCACAGATATTTCTTTGATAGGGCAAGTCTCTTTATGAGCAAGATTTGAAAAAAAAAATAAAAAACGAGGACAATAAATCCTCACTAGATGAAATTTTTTTGCAAATTATGTCACGTGGAGAAGATCTAGCAAACAGAATTTTAAAAACTTTAGAATCATTAGGTTTTGATTTAAAATTCTTAAGAGGCTAAGGATGTGATGGTGTTGCTGCCATGATTGGAACATTCAGCTGTTCACAAGCCAAATAAAGAGAAAATTTCCTATTGGCACTGTATGTACTTTACGCATTCCATTCTCTAAATTTTAATTTCCAAACTCATGCTGATTTAAAAATATTCCTAATTACATCGGAGTCGTTGAGAAATGCTAATTGTTCTTGAATACTCCTGAAAAGAAATAGTGTTTTGCAGAATAGTGTATTAGAGCTGAGTCTTTCGTCTAGGAAAGAAGCATTGAAAAAAATGGTTCCTACGCGTTAGATAAAGCAACATGAATCTATTATTGTGGTGGTGGAATTGCTCTTGATTCATGCTTTTGAAGTAATTGGAAATGGACATGATCAGGATTCATAAGCTGGGGCCTATATTTTCTGAAATTCATTGAGACGCTTAAATTTTATCAATACTTTATTTTCGATAGGAAAAATATTTTCACTTACATTGCTCTTATATAGGATTTTGAAATACAAGGCAGTGGACCTCGTTGTTGCAGTTCAATTGTGCGACGACATTGAAAAAGAATTTGGAATTATTCGCAATTAACCACAGAGATGAATTTTAATTCTATTTTCCAAAAATCAGAATTTATTTTAAAAAAATAATTGATGAGGACTATAAGATTATTCATCCCCCACTAGAAAAGAAACAATCTCATGATTCTAATATACCAGTCGAATCATCCGAATCTCATTTTAGAATAACAATTTTTAATCAATTTTTAGATGGAGTAATCTTACATCTTTAGGAAAGATTCACATAACAGTTATGTGTTCATTAAATATTTCAATCATACCGCAGAATGACCCCGTCTATGCAGATGGAAATAAATTAAAAATACTGAAAAAGGTACATTCTTCAGATTTATCAGATTGTAATATTCGTATTTTGAATGCAATATGTCAGCAATAAAAAAAGGAGTTATTGGCACAACATACTACAATAACTACTGTAGAAGCTTTATAAGCATGTAAAATTGATACTTTTCCGAATATTCACACATTTCTGCAATGAGATTGATTAATTGTTTATTAAAGTCCTACTTAAAAGTAATACTAGAGATATCGGAAACATATCTCGTAATTTTGAATCATGGTCAAATGGCAAGGAAGACATCTGAGTTGCCACCGTATTCTCCTAACCTCCACGCCTTCTCAACGTGAGATTATTAAGCCTTGTCAGATTTAACATGCAACGGCCCCACTGCACGTCTGGTCTCCATTGGCACCAGGAGTAGAACTTCCGGCTCGACGGAAACAACTCCAATCGTGAACTCGCGATCATTACCATTCAACTACCATGGCCTAACTATAATGAGTGAAACAACAATGATACCTTTTCTCATATTGTTCCAGTTGTTCGTATCACTATGCAGAAGTTTTCGTGAATTTCTCTTCTCGACACAAAAGTTTGGTCCAATTTTCATTGAAGCGTCCGTCAGGAAGGCATCTCTCTCTCTCCATTCAATTACTTCCAGGTTTTTCATCTGGACTGCGGTAGAAACAACAGTTTTTATTTAGAAAAACGTCATATTTCTCTTTTACTTCTGTTACTGATGATCCAAATATAGTTTTAAAGAAATGTTGAGAAATAAGGGTTGCAAAATTCCTTTCTCACTAAGACCCTTAAGGAATTATCCTACATTTTTTGAAATTGAATATTTTGTTTTTACTCCATGCTGTTAATGCCAAGAACTATCAGTAATAGACCTAATAATTTCAAGCTACAGTCAGATTATAAGATTAATGCTGGAATAGTTATCTCACTCATTGATTTTGATTAATACGAAAACTGCACTAAAGAATAATCTTCTGCTGATTGATTCAATCAGAAAGCAATCATCGCAACGAATGTCCATTTCTAGATGAGATTCCGGGCTGTATGAGAAGCAAATCGAGGATACTGGTAGCGGACCTCGTAATGCTAAGCTTCGGTCAAGTAACGAGGACGATTCCTGAGCTGGCACCTCCCTCTCCAAACTTCCACACCACGCCAAGGGAAAGTCTTGGGCCATTGATCTAACTTAACAGGCATCAGCTTCACCACATGGCGAGGCAAAGTAGCAAATAGCTCGAACCAACAACTGGACGATAACAAAGCCTGCCTCGAGTTCGATACCATGATCACTAAGCTACCGCGGCAACTGCATTTCGAGATTTGTGTACACTTATTCCAATATTTCAATCAATCAATCAATTCTAATGTAAAATATGCAAATATTTAAAATAGTTTTAGACAATAGTGGCAGTCAGAAAGTTCAGTGATATTTGACAGTATTTCTCTATAGAGTCTGTTTCTGCAACTTACTTATTTCTTTAAGTTATATTGTTTGATTATACAATCATTTTTATTTGTGAAGTGCGGTAATTTTTTAGAATTAAATCTGAATATGATTGACGAAGCGGATCTCCTAGGAACTTCTAAAGTTTCCTTTATGAGTGAAATGTCCGAAGCTATACGGAAAGATAGATGGAAAAGATTTTGTTTTATTTTAGGTTCAATTTTTCTCATCACTGGTGTTGTTGGATACGCCTTGTTTCCTACTGTTCTTCATGCTCTTCTGCAAGAGGCAAGTTTATTGCATTTTGACAATTATATTAGATTCGGGAAATAAGTCTTTAAAGAGACCTTAATATTACTTTCCCCAGTTAGTTCATTACATACAGGCTTGTGACCGGGAATGACAGAATAGTCCCAATGTGGCTCATGCATGTCGTAAGAGACGACTAAAATGGGTACCCAGCGTCTGGGGGTATAACCGGGCACCCTGCCCCTGTGGATTATATCAGGGGACCTCGGGGACTTGCCTTCTTTAGGTAAGTATGGACATCATGAACCCGAGGCACCCAAGTGATATTTTCCCTTCCCATGGGGTTTACTATCTTTAGTAAACACGGGTTACGTTCTCCCGGGATACCCTAACGATCCTTCTCCATTTTCGACCCTCCTTGTCCACCAATTTTCAAATTTTTCTATTCTTTCACGTCTAAACCACAGTTAAATCTTGTTTGGCGCAGCAGAGCCACATCTGGCTCTTGCGCCAATAAACTTTACCTTCGCTCACATACAGATTTATAAAAATTTGTACAGTTTATCTTAATCTAACGTCACTTTATGCCAATGGCAAATTTCAGTTAATTTTCAAAACTAAGTACTTTAACTGAAAGACTCATTTTTACGATTAATTAATAATAATTCGTATTGAAGCGTACCTAATTTACTCTTTGTAATAAAGACTACTTGATGAATTACTTGAAGTAAAATATATAGAGGGAGGTTTCCATCACTATAACGTGTTTGCGTTTTAAACATAATTGGATTTTTAAATCATTAAAGTTTTAACCTTTTTACTGTGTTTGAAAATTTTTTCCTTTAACTTTTTTTTATTTGGATTTTTGAAAAAAAAAAAAAAAAAATTGCCAACTGTTTAGCGCAGCATTGACTAATTCAGCTCTTGCGCCATAAATCCCCAATTTCTCCCTCAATCAAAAAACTGAATGGAAGTAAATTGATCATTATAAACGTGTTTTTTAAATTTGTCTTTAAAACAAACTTTCAGATCATTTGACCGTAACCCAATTATTTTCTAAGACAAACGTCGGATTCTTTTAAACTTTTTGGCTTCTCTTTATTGCCTGGCAATTAAAGTATTTTTTTAGTTATCAAATGACTTGGCTCAACTATCTAACAATCTTTAAATATCCTTAACTATATAATTAAATGGTTTCACCTTGTGTTCCTTTTCAATCAAATTTGTAGTCTTGGATTTTTATTTGTTTTAAAATAAACTGTGGTTTGTCAAGGAAAATTGTTACGTTATTTCTAGTTTTATTTCAATTTAATTTCAAAAATAGAAATGGTATTGATGTTGGTAATGTCATTTTTTCAAAATATTATGACGGGGTTGTTAATATTTTCTAAGGAATTGTAGATTTTCCAGGTACTGAAAATAAATGCTGATTTAACTTTAATAGGCTAAGTCTTCACTCAAGGAAAACTTCAATGTAAGAATTTCTTAAGGGAGTTTATGAAACATCTTCTTGCATCTTATCAGAAAAAAATGTAATTTAAAAAATGAGTAATCTCCATAGCTTTAAGCTCTGTAACTCTATTGATATAATTCTGCTGTGAATTAAATGCAAAAATAATGAAGGCTTCTGCGGAGTTGCGTTTTCCCTCAGATTTTTAAAATATTTTTACTTTTATTTTAATAATTCGTTTGAGGGATTTCAGATTTTCAAAAAATCTAAAATATTTTCCGAAATCTGAGGGAGACTCAATTCTGCAGAAACTATTTTTGCTTTTTCGGAATGCACTTTACTATTTTTATCCATTTGAATGCAATAAAGATTTAAGAACTGTAGAAATTCCATAGGATTAACATTACGTTCACGAAATTAAAATGGCCGGGAGTCTTAATAATTTTAAGATGTCAGTCTTCTAAAATTGATTGTATTTGTAGCGACTTCAATGTTTCCATTATGATCAAAGTGCACTGTCTTTAAATCCAAGTTGGTTTTTATGTCACTTAAACAGACACGAATTCATCCCCATTTCAATGAAACTGGATTTTTTTTCTTGTTATAGATTGTTAGGTGGGTGTTTTTATTTTCTCTGTTTTTTTTCTTTCTGTTTTTTTTTAATTTCAAGGATGAGAATGACATTCTTGGACAAGCTCCTGTCGTATAATTTTGATATTTTTTAAAGAATCATTAATTTAATTAGTATGCAGAACATGTCATGTATAGTTTTTCGAACTGTTTAAAACAGCAGTCACGCACTACTTGACAGAACATCCCGTGATAATTTTTCTTCGAATTTTGAGTACGCTTTTCTTTCGATAGTTGATGGTTAGAGAATTACTTCCGAAGGCTGTTTGTAAGGTGACAGGTTAACCATCAAAACTATTTTTCAAAAAGTTCCAGGAAGCGTCGTACTTTATAATAACAATAAAACCTGAACCACGTTCGTAAGTGTATGGACCGATCGACCTTTGTCTTTTTAAAATTCTTTACACTTCTAGATTCAAATAACTATAATATAAAGTTGTATAAAGTGCTTTTCAAAACTTTAATTAGTTTTTATTTTATTAAATCTTTAAACTTTATTTAATTCTAAAAATAATATCGTTGGTGCACTTTTTAGTTGCAAGTTAACTTAATTCTTTAGCTACTGCTGGGACGTACTTCTGTGCTGTATTTTCAAAATTAATCTTAAATATTTAAAAAAAAAAAATTATTTTCGTATTGCGTTCTCAATAGTAATACCAGTAAGCCATAAGTGTCCCAGAGGTGTCGTTCAGTGAAACAAGTGTCCCAGAGGTGCTGTTCCTCCCCCGAGATTTATTTTTCAGTATATTATCGATATGTATATTATAGTTGATTTAAGTATTTTTTTTCCTCAAAAAATTGATAAGGAAAGATAATGGAATGGATTGGAATATTGAATTTATCTTATATTTTAAGAGGTAAACTGGCGATCAGTAACAGATGTGTACATTCGTGCTACATTCTCCATTCAGAGGGCTACCTTTTTAAGCGAGTACAAGAATCATGATTCCCCCCCCCGATGTATACCCTAATGAACTCCTTATTTTCCATGGGATTTAATGCCTTTGGTAAACGTCCTAGGAGGCTTATCTTTAGGTATGTACAAGAATAGTTATCCGAAGGTAACCTAGCGATCATTTAATTTCAAATGGGGTTTACTGTATTCGGTAAACAAGGTAACACGCTCCCAGGATACCCTAGCGATCCTTCTCTATTTTCGACCCTCCTTGTGAACCAGTTATATTAAGTTTCTAAAGCGTCTAGATCAGATAATCATTGCTTGGATTAGTATAACCAGGTTTGACTCGCTCACTAAAACCCCTATTGCAGTGGTGTAGAAGTTGGTGAGGGTGATAAAAATCTGTCATTAACAAAACTTCTCATCTCCATAGATTACCGAACGCTGAAGTATACTATTACTGATGCATTCGGTCTACTGATGCTTTCCAAAACTTAAGTGTTTGTAATTAAAGAACTTAAAGAATCTGATTTATAGCATGATAGAAAAGTGACTTTTTTGAGGCAGGGGGAAAAATTATAATTAACAGCTTTCTTACAGCATACAATTTGTGAAATAACTTTACAAATTTGTAATAAGTGGTTATACTAAGCCAAACTCTTTTGCGAATTTCATCAATTATTTAACATTATAAATTTCGAATCTTTGGACAAGTTGCCTCACAAGTAACAGAAAAATGGACAGGATAAATCTATAAACTTTGTATTTGGTTAACTCGCTCACGAAATTTTAAGTGTTCAAAAGTAGTGCCCATTTTTCTTATCCCACAACGTATTTGAAACGAAATTTCCGCGGGTTATTTAAATTATTTTTAAATAAAAAGAATGGAATTCTTACACTATTACTCGAATCTATATTTGAAAATTTACATTTTTAAAACTTATGCGTTACTGAATTAATTTAAAGGAGATTACTACTCATAAGTTAAGTCTTGCTTATACATGAATACTCTTAATAATTACGTTTGTGATTAATTTTTTTGTATCGAGTTTTTCTTTAATTCTTTGATGTTGCACATGATTTAGTTTATCAAAATTAAAAAATTTCTGTAACACACCGTTAACTCTTGTAACACGGGCCGCGGTGGCCTAGTGGTCAAGATCGTGGACTAGCGGCCGGCGATTTTCGCTCAGTCGCGAGTTCGATCCTTGGCCGCCAAAGACCCGCCGTGTAGCCGGGGTTGATGCACGTTAAATCTGTTCGGGCCCAAAGTCCTGCCGTTGGTGTGGTGCGGATGTTAGGAGAGGGGGGTGCCAGCTCAGGTGTTGTCCTCATCACTTGACCGTGGTTCAAAATTACGAGGTCCGTCGCCAATAGCCCTCGTGTTGCTTCTAGTGCTACGTTAATAAAAACTAAACTCTTGTAACACATTATACTACTGTATATAGTTTTTTCAAGCAGTGGTTTTAAACCCAAGTTTGATGACTTAAATACTTTGATTGAAAAATATGTAGAGACATGAAGAGCGATGTATTTAATTTTCTGTATATATTATAATGCTAAATCAATATAGTTTTATTTAAAAACTTAACCATTTACAGATTTTTTTTATCCATGTTTGAGTATCTTTGAGGCCGCAGTAGCCTAGTGGTCATATATTCCCGGATTCGTTTTCATAGAGTTGAGTGTTCGCGACATGATGCTACTAAAGACCCACCGTGTAGCGAGGCTAATGCACGTTAAATCTGTAAATATCCAAAGTTCTTCCGTTGGCGTGTTGCGGAAGTTTGGAGAGAGCTTCGGTGTCGTCTTCGCCACTTGACCACGGTTCTAAATTAAGAGGTCCGTAGTCAATAGCCTTCGTGTTGCTTCTCAATGAGACGTTAATAAAAATCTTACTTTTTGGTATATCTTTCCTGTATTAGAAAGTTTTCCAAAATACGGCATTGTTATTTATTGGCTTGCATTTATTTGATAAGATCCTATTGGAGAAGTTAAGTGAATTATGAACTCTTAATGCAAATTTTTACAACTTTTATTTATCAATCCCAGATGAATATTTTATTTTTATATTCTGAATCTGAGGTAATTTTTGTAATATTGCTACAATAGTTACAGGAAACTTGCACTTAACATCCTTGGAACATGCACTTAGCATCTAATTAGTATACTGGATATTTCCTGACAACGAAGGATAATCGACAAATTTCCTGTTAAATTAACCTTGCTTACTATAAATATGAATTAGTCTTTAAGGCGCGAAATATTTTTTTCATTTTAAAAAATACGAGATTTTGGTATATTTAAGTTAAAATAAACATGAACATAACTCTTTACAATATAAGAAAGCTTTATTTTCCTACCTTAATTAACGAATTATGTTTCTCGACCACTAATTTAGGCGAAAATCGGCTGAATTTCAAACATGTTTAATGAATAAAAAGATGTTTACTTCTCTTGTATAATGCAGTGTTTTGTTCTGATATCTAGTCACGATCAGAATACTTCGCCATTATCTGTTCTTACGTAAGATGGAACATAATTTGTTTGAAATGTTTAATTTATATAGTTAAATCATTTGTTTTTTTAAGAAAGTCTGGACATGCGTATTTTTTACTCATTGTATTCACATAATTCAACTTCAATTACTTGAATTTTCATATACCTGAAATTTGAATGAATTTTCAGTTGCTCAAACTTTTGAAATATGTAATTTACTGAGAATTTCATAAGATTTCGGTTAAACCTCTTACGGAAATATTATCTCTTATTTGAGTAACTTTTTTCCTTTAATTAAAGTCACCTATAGATCTCGTGTTACTTCTCACGGCGATGTTAATTATCCCTAATTAACGCCTCATTATTTCACTAATCTGCTAAAGATAAAAATGCTCAATTACACACCTGACATCTGATGTTTTTCTAAATTGTCCCGCCCTTGAAGATATCTAATCGTTACCTAGTCTATTTGCACTTAAACGGCTATTATGTCGCGGTAGCCTTGAGGTCATGGTCGCGAACTCGCGGTCAGAATTGTATCCATCTAGTCGTGGGTTCGAATCTTGCTGCAACTGAAGATCTGCCGGGAAGCGGGGCTAACACACGTTGAATCAATCGAGGTTCCAAGTCCTTCTGTTAGTATGGTGTGGAAGTTCAGAGAAAGGAGCCAGCATTTGCAATCGTCCCCATTTCTTGATCAAGGTTCAAAATTACGAGGTCCGTCACAAATAGCTCTCGTGTTGCTTCTAGTGCAACGTTAGTAAGCAATCACAATTTCCTTTATTTCTATACTAAGAATAAATCGTAAACGCTCCTTTTTTTTTGATATTTAATGTTCTACTCTAGATCACTGCTATTAAGTTTACTTCTGTCACTGAATGATTCGTGTGTTGACCGGGAATGACCCAATAGTCCCACAGAATTGCTCATGCATATCGTAAGAGGCAACTAAAATGAGTACCCAGCGTCTGGGGGTATAGCCAGATACCTGCCCCTGGAGATTATATCAGGAGACCTCGGAGACTTGCCTTCTTTAGGTAAGTACGGGCATCATGACCAAGAGGCTCCCTAGTGATCTTTTTCTTTCCTATGGGGTTTACTGTCTGTAGTAAACACGGGTTACCCTCCCCAGGATACCCTAGAGATCCTTCTCTATTTTCGACCCTCCATGTCAACAAATTGTCTTTTCTAATTTTTTTACGTCTAGACCAGATAAATCCTGTTCGGCGCAGCATAGCCAATAACCTTTACATTCACTCGCTCACTCAGTAACTGAATCTTTAAGATAACATTCACTAAAATGCTTTGATTAAATTTTTAGTTAAAAAATAGAGGGACATAGATGATTCCGTATGTTTTTGAGAGTTGGATAAAAAGAACGTTCGAAAATTGTAAACACGCGTCTCGAAGAGAAATATCTATTTGCCTTTATCTCGGTGTTTTAAGGAATCTAGTACTTTCCTCAAAGCCTACTTTATGCATGGTACTCGTACTTTTTGCATTACGCAATTAGGTTTTCTATGTAGTTAATGTAATTTTTTTTTAAAAAAAATTAAGTGCAAAATTTCAAGTATTACACAATATTCGTATAAAATCATGGGGAAATTTTTTAATTTTAAATTTGAATTTCGAAATTATGTTCAGTGTATAGAATGTTGTGCTCAATACTTTAAAATTTGCAGCACGTTTAACATAGTGAATTTTATGCAAGATGCACCTCTAAATGTAAGACGTATAAATGTAAATATAACTATTGAGTATTAGTTGCTTGTATGCAATTATGCATCTCAAAAGCTTGCCATTTTTTGGTAAGGTCTAGAATCGTGACTCTTAAGTACACTAGTCAGTTTTTTCTTTCGCATGGAGCTTATGGTCTTCGGTAAACATGGATGACGTGCCCCAAGAACACCATGGAATCCTCTACTTTAGATTTTTCATTGACAACGAATGGTCTTTTTTCACTCTTTCTAACGTCTTGATCACAAATGCATTGTTTGGTACGGCACGCATATTTGCTCTTGTCTTAAAGTGGCCGCGGTAGCCTAGTGGTCCTGGAGTCGGATTCATTACAGGCTGTTTTTGTTCATTCAAGGGTTCGATCCTTGGCTGCCAAAGACTCGCCGTGTAGCTGGAGCTGATGCACGTTAAATCTGTCGGTGCTCAGTCCTCTCGGTGTGGTGTGGTTGTTAGGAGAGGGGAGTGCCAGTTCGGGTGTCGTCCTCGTCACTTGACAGAAGTTCGAATTACGAGGTCCGTCGCCAACAGCCTTCGTGTTGCTTCTAGTGCGACTTTAATAAAAACTTAACTAAAAAACTAAACTTGTGTTACAAAGTTTAACTTTTTCTCACTCGGTACCTTCAAGGGCAAATCTGTTTAAGTAGGTTCGGGTATCATATGATCCCAATACACCTTGTTCAATTTTTTCCTATGATGTTTACTGTCTTTTGTAAACACGTGTGACACGCTTCCAAGATTTCTTCTCGTCTAGACCACAGTAAAATCTTGTTTGGTGCTGCATAGCCATATTTGGCTCGTGCGCCAATAAACTTTACATTCTCACTTGATACCTCTTGTGGATCAATCTTTTTTCATTGTTTTAACGTCTAGATCAGATTTACCTTGTTTGGCGCAGTATGGCCACATCTGGCTCTTGCGCCAATAAAACTTCAATATCATCATTTCGACTCACTTCTTTCCATCCAACTTTTACCTTTAATTCTTTTTTTCACAAATCTGGGTCAGTTTTATCTCATTTCAACGCAGCATGGCCACATCTGGTTTTTTCGTATCATTAAAGTACTATCCCTCCCTTATATGTAATGTATTAAGAATTTCGTGTTTCTGCCATTGTGCAATATCTTATGTTCAAGCATCCAGCGTTTCTACAGATGAAATGCAGCTTTACTTAAAAAATATTCTTGTCCTTGAAGGTGATGAGACAGATTTCTGAATTTTCACGCTCACTTGACCTCGACTGCAACTAATAACTTATCAAGTCCTTACTTTAGCGTGAAATAGTGGTTTTGTTAGGAAAGAGAACCAGCTCGGAGATCTGCGTAATCACGTGATTGGTTAAAAATTACGAGGTCTAAAGCGATTTTGATTGCGAGAGACTGGCATAGGGACTAGTAACAGTACTTGAATGATAAATTTCTTTAGTATTAAATTTTTAAGCCACTTTGTGCTTAAAGGTACAATCTTAAGTTTTTGAGTTTCGAGGTGCACCTTTCTGTAACCACTCTTGGTGTGATATCAATTCTTTGACTTTAAGGCAGCAATCAAAGTATAATTATTCTCATATGGATGGAAGTTAAGTCAAAATATATTACGCGATTAGTGGCAAAGAAAACTAAATTATGGAGAAATTCAGCAAATCTCTTTACTTTGAAAAGAGCTAACTAGATTTCATCCCTTCTAAATTATTTCTTGCATAGTAGTTGAGCTGATAAAAGTTTCATCCGAGACTCGGAGTCATCTCGTAGGTGTGGTGTGGAGTTTCAGAGAGGGTGAAGTTTAGAACAGACTAGGAAAAACTAAATCATTGTCCCCGCTCTTCCATACCCATTTTTTCCTTATGTGTGTTCATATCCCAAATTCCGTTTCTTGAGTTTCTTTAAGACCTGGACTTGAAAATGTTAACTTCAGTCCTTCTCTCTAACTCCAGCAAATCTTCGACCCTTGTGGCGACCGGGAATAGCAGAATAGTTCCACTGTAGCTCATGCATGTCGTAAGAGGAGACTAAAATGGGTACCCAGCTTCTGGGGGTATAGCCGGGCTCCCTGCCTCTGGGGATTATATCAGGGGACCTTAAGGGCCTGCCTTCCTTGGGTAATTACGGGCATCATGACCCCGAGGTACCCTCGTGATCTTTTTCTTTCCCATGGGGTATACTGTCTTTTAAAACATGGATGAAGCCCCCCCGGGTTACCCTAGTGACCCTTCTCTATTTCCGACCCTCCTTGTCAACCAATTTGTCTTCCCCCCCCCCAATTTCTTCACATGTAGACCACAGTTAAGTCTAGTTGGGTGCAGTATACCCACATTTGGCTCTTACTCGAATAACATTCACTTTCACTCACTCGTGTATCTATTGCGACGTTAATAAAACTAAACCGAAATTTGCGCCATGAAACTTTAACTGTCAAAAATAAATCATCAGAAATGCTGTTAGAGTAAATTAGTTTTATCTCGCATATTTAACGTGTACCTACATCATAAACTAACCATATTTATTCTTCTGATTCAGAGTTGTATGGATTTTTGCCAGCTTAAGCAAAACTTTGTTTTTTATGCTTTTGGCCCAATAGCCCTCGTGTTGCTTCTGGTTCGACATTAATAAAAATTAAACTAAAACTTTAATCCTTTTAGTTTTAAAAAAACTTTTCAAACTTTTCCTTACGCCTCCAAATGCTTTGTTTTTCTCGTCTCCATTTTTTTTCCTATGCTTCGAAGTGTTAGTCGGAATCGGCTGATTTACTTTTGAGTTTGTTGTAAGGTTTTGGGTAGATGCATCTAATCTTTGAGGGTAAAAAAAAATCAATTTTTTAATTTAGGTGCCTGAAATCGTCTGAGTTGATGTCTCGCCTGTCATTTAGTTTGTAGCTTCACTAACGCTTATTTTAAATTCCGGTAATGATTGCAGCAGTTCGAGATTATATCAAGACTCGATGACAAACCATGATCAATTTGCATGGAGCTGGTTTCTTTCACTTTTCTCTACATCAGGTTTTGGGTGATCGGTAACGTAAGATGGTACAAAGCTGGACTGTTGAAAAACTTCAGCATTTGAAGCCCACTAATCGCTTGCTTTAAGTCCACTCATTATGTTGACAAGGTTCAATTAGTTACATTTCAAAAGAAATGTAACTATTGTTACTGTTAAATGAAAATAAACAGGTTTTCATATTCTCAACAGGCATTTTAGTTTCATCTTTCAAATATGGTTTATGGTTAAAGTGATCATATATTTTTTCCTTAAAATGGCACACATATCAATTTTAAGGCATTAGTATACTTGGTCAAAAAAATTTCGTTGTTTCTATTCATTATTGAAGAGAATAGGAATGAACACATGAAAATAATTTGTAACCTTGTATTAAAGCAAATTTGTTCAGAAAAATATGTTTGCAGTTGATTTCAAAAAAGAAATTCTTAACGGCATTTATTTAAATTTATTTTGGAAATTAACATAGATTTAAGAACCAAGACTTATAATTGTTTCTTTGCACCCCGCAACTTTTTCATAAGAGAAAATGCCTTTTGGAGTACATTTAGTGCCTTTATTGAAATTATTGCCTTTTGTTTCATTTCTCCTAAGTTGTATTTGGAGACAATGGGATAGGCTATCCAAAAACAGGGTTACCTGAATATAAGTTTCTAGTTAAATAGGGAGTGGCTATGAGTTGGAAATTTTTCAACAAGGGGCAGGTTGTAACATCTACAACTTTCCCAAAGACTTCGTTGCAACTTGTCCCATAGTATGATTTCGGGAGTGTTTTTATCCGTTAACTTGCTAATACGAATCTCTTCCACAAAGTCTTTCACTACTCGTTTCGTCAGAGCATTGACTGTGCTTATGTATATTGTAAAAATAGTGTTTATTAAATTCTGATAAAAAGTTGAGATCTGTGCGTGTCATAACTTGCCCCTGTTACTACTATCCTGTAATTTTTGTCTTGGGTTTAATCAACGCTCAATTTAAATGGTAAGAGAATGTTTTTTGCCGTAGTCTGAATTGCAAAACTCGGATGTCAGGGTTTTACCTTTTCAACAGTGTCTATAAGCACATAAAAATCTGATAAGAATATTTAGTCGACTGTTGCTTACGACTATTATCTTTAAGTCTTGCTTGCTGCAAGTTCTCAATTATGCCAACAGCGCTTGCCACATCTCTAATAATTCCCATTTTTACATAGATTTTTTTCTATGCGTAAGGCGTTTTCTCTTCATCAACTTGTCTGTAACGCAAATTTCGTTTTGTAATTCTTGGTCATTGAATCCAAAAGATAACTAAATATGGTAATGAATTTTATCACATTGATTAACAGTTAAATTGGATCTTTATCAACATCTTAAGCTCAGATATACATATTTCTCCAAATGTGAATGCTTTTAATTTTTCGTTTAATTAGTAGTTATTAATTAAAGATGTCCTTCGGTTTCATACAGCTTATTTAAATTATAAGTCTCTCTCTAAATCAATGTTAGTAAATTTTATAAATCTTAATGTTCTAAATTTTAAGTCTTACTTCTTGCCATCTATTTTTTGGGTAACTTGGTAATATATCAGTAATTCAACTTATAATGCATCTTTATTTTATACTTGGGCTCCTATTAATATACTCTAAATCATTAAATCCTTGAAAAGAACAGCTCTTGCAAAACGCAAAATACATCTGGTTTTCTGTGAAAACATTGGAGAGTATTTAACAATCAATACAAGGATATCTCCATGCTTAATTTCTCTCTATTGCAGCTTGCTTCTGATGATGCAATCACTTGCCGGAGTTCTTAAAAAGGACAGCTTTTATATAATGTCCGTTATAAAGTTGTTCCACCCATACCAACTACTGAATTTCCAATGATGGGTTTCAACTTTCATCTTGATAAGATTATGAAAAAAATGTTTTGATGTCGCTCTTAACACGTGGAGCTATGATAAACGAGTTGAGGAAAAATCCGACATGAAAATACGTTTCACAAGTATAATCTATTTTGTTGTACTGGTATTCCGTTTGACGCGCCTCTTATAGATTCATTAGTATGCAATCTTGCACTCCTGGTAAAGGGTTCTCATCGTTAAAAAAATCAGCCCTGAAACTGGAGGCAATAATTACGATGAACCCGAATTTTTTAACGAAGTACGTCACAAGAGTTTCTTTTGTGCATGAAACATAATTTAGTGACGTCACGTGTTTTGCTATAGTCGTGAGTGTTTAGATGCAGGTTTTTAGAGCTCAGATTGAAAGCCCAAGTTACACGATTACCGACTTGTCAAACGACATGCCGAGAATATATAATCAACGAATTTTTATACCCCCTTCCTTCAGTTCTCGGAATCGCTAAGGCAAGGAGTCGTGCGCTTAGGCTTCACTTTTTATGAAATAGATTAATGTTAGATGTTAAAGTTGCATGTTAATGTGTTAATTTCTATTCAACATGCTATTTCATAACTAAACATTTGATGTTAATGTCTAAAAGGAAGTCTGACATTTTTTTGCACGTTTTGTCTCCTCGGATGTATTTTGATTGCTGTGCACTTTTATTATTTATCTCTATTTCACTCTATATAGATTTTTCAGTGTTAACTAATATACATTTTTATTTAATCTTTACATATTTAAAGTTTAATCAAATGAAGTAATAAATTATATTTAATATCAGTCGGAGATATTTAGTCTTGCGCCGCGATTACGGGAGAATATACCTTGGATAATTGATATTTTCACTGAATCGGTGCATTGTCGTGGTAGCCTAGTGGTCCCGGACTCGCGGCCGGCGGTTTTCATCGAGTCGTAGGTTCGAAACTTGATGCCACAAGGACCTCAGGGACTTGCCTTCTTCAGGTAAGTACGGGCATCACGACCCCGAGGCACCTTAGTGATCTTTTTCTTTCCTATGGGGTTTACTGTCTTTGGTAAACACGGGTGACGCACTCCCGGGATACCCTAGCGATCCTTCTCTATTTTTGACCCTCCTTCTTGTCAATCGCTTATCTTTTTTTCAACTTCACGTCTAGACCACAGTTAAATTATTTTTGGCGCAGCATAGCCATATCTGGCTCTTGCGCCAATAAACTTTACATTCACTCACTCACTGATGCCACAAGACCCGCCGTGTACGTGTAGCCGGGGCTAATGCACGTTAAATACGGCGAAGCTCAAATTCCTATTAGCGAGGTGTGAAAGCTTGGAGAGGAGGTGCCAGACCATGTGTAGTCCTCATCACTTGATCGAAGCTCAAAATTACGAGGTGCATCGACAATTACCCTCGTGTTGCTTCTAGTGAGACATAAATTAAATCAACCGAACCTAAATCGGTGCATTTATCTTTATGCACATGTTTATTGTATGAATGGTGGGTATTAAGACACGAGCACAGTTTTTTATTCTTACTAGTATATTGTATAAAGATGTTATCAAGCAGTCATTGATAATTTTCGCACGTCGTATTAAACAAATACAACCGCTAAAGGTGTGATGTTCGTTTACATCCGGGGACTTATGATTTAGCTTGTTTTACCTAAATTATTTCCGTTGATTGGGAATGCATGTTTTGAATCAATAAATTTTCAAAACTCTTGTGTATACAAAATAAATGGCTACTCGTGTGATGACCAGGTGTGAAAGAATAGTCTCACTGTAGCTCGTGCAATGTCGTAACAGGCGATTAAAATGAATACCCAACATCTGGGGGAGGGTATAGTCGGGTACCCTGCCCCTGGAGATTATATCAGGGGACCTCATGGGCTTACCATCTTTAGGAAGGCACGGGCATCATAGCCCCGACTCACTCTAGTGATATTTTTCTTTCCCATGAGATTTGTCTTTGATAAACACGGGTGACGCCCCCGAAGATATCCTGGCGATCCTTTATTTTCGACCCTTGTCAAACTTGAACACCTTTTCCATTTTTTTCAATCGTCTAGACAAATTACTTCCATCTTGGGTGCAGCATAACCACATCTGGCTCTTGCGCCTTTAAACTTTACTTTAACTTCCAAAATTAATAGTTCCATGACTTTTTTTTTTTTTTTTACTGCTTTTTTTCATAACACAACTTTACTTCAAAAAGGCTTCTTAATACTGGGAACTTCAAGTTGGCTTTGATAGCATCGTATGTTTTGGATCTGAAATTTGAATTTTTTTAAAGTTAAAGTATCGAAACGAGCTTTTTAAATTCGCAATCATTTGATTGGATACATTCCATTGGCTTAACATTTGAAATTATTTTCTCAGTTTTTTTCCACTTTTCCAAGAATAAAGGAAGTGTTACTCAATCTTAAAGTTAACCTTCAAAGTAATGGATTTTGTTGAATCGTTTGTGGCCACGGTAATGTAGTGGTTAAGGTCGCAAACTCGCAGCTGGCGTTGGTCTATTTAGTCGAGAGTTCGAGCTTTGATGCCACTTAAGACTTGCCGTGTAGCGGGGCTGATGCACGTTAAATCAATCGAGGTCTTAAGTCCTCCTGTTTGACGCGGTGTGGAAGCTTGGAGAGGATGCCAGCTCGGGTGTAGTCCTCATCACTTGAATAAGGTTCAAAATTACGAGGTCCGTCACCAATAGCCCTCGTGTTGCTTCTAGTGCAACGTTAATAAAAAAACTTAAGCTAAAACTTTGCCTCAGTGTCACGTTAATAAAATAACGATGAATCACTTGATGGAAAAGTAGAATTTGGAATTAGAATTTTGAAATGTTAAACCCTAACAAAGTGATTAATTGCTTGAATTTTGGTTCTTAAACCTACACTGAACTCGTTGGAGCTTATAAACAATTTGATTGAATGAATAGCGAACTTAAATGTATGGTTACGAATTTCCGCTAATTTTTACACTGGGAAATGTATACTTTTCAATAACTAGTCTGTAATATTTAGATGCATAAGATCAGGCTTATTAAAATTTGTGCTCGAAAATTCTGAAACAAATTGACAGTAATTTTCCTGTATTTGAACACTTAAGAAACTTATCCTGTTTCGCATTAATTTTTCACCGAAATGTCTAGGGAAGTTCAATTCGAATGTTTTGTTTAATATTTGATTGTTACCCTGAAACTAAGATGTAATTTTATGTTCTCGAACACTCTTGTGTGGATTAACACCAATCACGAAGTCTATTCTTCTTGCAACCCTTCCTTAGTCACGAAAGCACGCGAATTTCTTCCTAAAAACAACTAACATAATGTATCTACATTCAGGCGATAAAAAAACATGTTTATATTTTACATTCATAAATATTACGCGAGACATTTAAAGGTAAAGTTGGATCATTACACCTTGCTGACGTAGGGAATTAAATGCCCAAGCAGGTTTTGATGACGTCACTGTATCGTAGTAGAGAATTTGCTTATAAATTACTTTCGGCATGCAGAATATCTGCAGGTTGAGAGATCCATAAAGAAGTTCACTCAGTCTGTCGTAAAGGGTCATGACTTTCACTTTTGTTCCAAGGACACGTCAGCAAAGTTCCTTGCACCTTGTCAAAACCAAAGTGCATGCCCTCATGCACTGGAACTGGCGTACCATTTCCCCTAGGGTTACGTCTTCCTAGAAAACTAATATATTGCTATAGAAAAAATGAATGGTTGAACAAACCGATTGGAAAAGGTCTGGAACTTAGATCTGTTGAATGGGAAATGTAAGCTTTAGGTTGGAAACAAATGTGGGGGAAAGCAAAATTCGCATGAACCATTTGGACTATATTAAGTGTTCAAATAAATTGGAAGCTAGCTTCGTACACTCACAATTATATTGATGAACTTGAGTTAATTTTCGGAGACTTGAAAGTTTAACGAATTGTTTTTAAAATCAAGTAGTAATTTTTCAACGTCTCACTGGATTAACCTTGTTTTGAAAATTTTTTCGTCTAATGAAAAAAGTAATTAAAATGGCGGTAAATTTGTCTGCTTAATATAAATTTTTAAAGTAATATGGCGTTTGGGTTTGTGTTCAATAATTAAGTCGTAGGATAGCTATTTCTCAACCCTTGGACCCTCTTAAAAGGGGAAGTGAAATAATGCAAAAGGGGTACAAAGAAGCTAGGAAATGTTTCTCCTACATACTAAAATGGCCCTCGTGTTGCATCTAGTGTGACCTTAATAAAACCAAACCTCCCACATACAAATAGAATGTTAAGTCATTTGCAGAGACGGTAATTAAAATTTATAGAATTGAGTATTAGATACTATATCGAGAAGGTATTTTTTTAAAAGAATGTTCATGCTAGCCTGTTAAATTGCTTCAGGAATTTCTAGCTAAATGAGTACACAAGTAGAGCTTTGTTCTTAAATTATCTATTTAACTTAAAATTGAACAATTGCTAGTTAACAAGCTCCAGTATATTGCGTCTTATCAAACAATTCCTCGACAAATTAAATCTTCACTAAACACATGGATAGCATTAGTCTAATTCACCAATTAAGTCTGACGTAAAGGAACTTCAAAATAAGAACGATTGAATATCAAACGGTAACTAATACATTAAACATTCTCATTTAGTTAAAAGCTTTCAAGAATAAAATTTTAAATTGCTTGGTGAAACGTGCATCTACAAAATTGAGGAGAAATAACGCGATGAAAATAATTTGAAAGGAATATCTTTACATTGTAATCATTTTGAGAGACGGACATTCACATGATGCTGATTCCATTTGCTATAGTTTTCTTGAAGGAATCTCTTAAGCACGTTTCCTCAGGCCTTTAAATGAAAATTTCCGACGAGCCGGGAGTCTCTCCTTGTACATTACAAAAAATATTTCCTTTTGCATTAGATTTTTTCAAAGATTACTTCAGAAATAACTGGGATGAGATTTTACACTTAAATAATTTAATTTTGAATCTTTCAAACTAAATTAAAGAAACCTTATGGTTATCTTATTTTAACATAAGAATTTGATTTAAAGCTGAAATGGAAATATTCTAATTCTGATTGAGATTTCTCTATATCGTACAGTGAATATTTTAATTCACCACTTTTTGCGTACATATATTTTATCTATGAGACTTAAAATATATTTTACTGATTATAGCAATGTATTCCGGGTATTATAAGAATTACTTCTAGAAAATACTTTTAAAAATTTATCTAAATGTCCTCTCCTGTGCATATATATATTGGAATTTTCAATGTAAACGCGTAAAGTGTTAATAAAGAATTGAGTATTTAAATTTTAAAATGAAACTAGATAAATAGGTAAATATGTGAAACGCAAATTATAATACGCATTTCTTTCTGAAAAAGTCCATGGTTTAATCTTCAGATAATTACGAAATCGTGACCCAAAGGTCCCCTAGCGATATTTTTTCTCATGCGGGTTTAAAGTTTTTGGAAAACGGGTCACGAGCCCTGGGATACTCTACGACCCTTCTATATTTTTGATCCTCATTGTCGACCAATTCGTCTTTCCCATTTTTTCAGATGTATAGATCAGATGTTATTTTTTTCAGATGTATAGATCAGATTTGGCTTTTGCGCAATAAACCTCTAATTTCACTCGCTCACTGTCCGGGAAAAGTGTTTAGGGTTTGATTATTTTAAACATTATCTCGCGAAGGGAACCTGCATACTCAGCGGGAAGCTTGTATACGTTGTGGAGTTCTTGGAGGTTTAATAGTATGCGCAAATGGTAACTAGATTATAAACTTTGGGTCTTATTGTATAACCAGGCTAATTTAAAATGGATAATGCACCTAAGAAATTATCAATGGTCGTGGTAAGTGGTAATCGGTATGGTGATCAATATTTTATAAATTTCAGCTAATTCTATTGTAAACCTCGTAAAACAATGAGAGATCAGGACATTAAATCAACAAAATTCCCAAGACAATGCACAGATAGTGAAAAATAATTTGATGTTCTTCCTTATTGATGCAAGTTTAACATTACGAGCTGCTTACTTCGGAGGCAACGACGATTAAGAAACAAAATGAAAGCTAAAACTACAGAGTTATTTTAATGTTAAACTGATTTAAAGTCTTTGAAGCGTGACTCGTACAAATTTCGAATAGTATAATCATGAATAAGCAAAACATTTAAAATGCTTCTATAAATGTAATCAGTATGTTATGTTCATAATAAATACATAGAATTGGACAAAACTAAGGATTCAAAAAATATAGACTCGGGAAAAGATTTATTTCCATGTAACTGGATTTAAATGAAATGCTTGGAAGGGAAAATGTATCTGGCATTTGTACCAACTAAAATGCTATTTTTCTATTTGTTTGAAAAAAACTTTTGAAAATACTATGCAAAAGAGCAAACGTAGTTGTGACCGCGTATAATTTTAAAGGAATAACTCAAACTCATAATAAAACATGCAACTTGCAAAATCGTAAACAAAACTTGTTTTCAACACAATAGCTATATTTTAAATTTTGGAAACTTGCACGTCACACAATGTAAATAGTTGTATTTTTTGAAATCTAAAATTCAGATCAAAGTCTTAGAGACTCGGTTTCGTTAATCATAAAATCTTCTGTAGGAGCAAATAATTGTATAAATTATCTCGCTTTCTTTGTCTATATCTGTCGAGGAAAGTAAACCTTTAATATATAACCTTAGGGATATGAACGGAAAATTAACTTAACCAGCTTAACTACATCAGATTAGTTTCTAGCCTATAAACATACTACGCATTGTCTATCAATAATAAAATCCTCAACTAGGGAAATTTAAGTTTTCATCCTTTGATTACTATGGAATTATCCAATTTCTACGCTTCATTGCAGACTTAAAATGCTAGAAATATATGTAAATGAAAGCTTCCAATTTTTTCAGATCTATTTCATACATGTTCCATAAATACATGATGCATTGATATCAAAGAAATGTATAATTAAAAATGAATAGGTTGTTTTTTAATGTTATGCTTCATTACATCGTATTGAAAGTTGAGACAAATGGAAAAATATCAGTTAAGATCAAGGACTGTCAGATCTTTTAAATTTTTGTCGCATGGTTTTGAGAATAGTCAATCCTTCAATTAACTGCATTTTATTTATTTAACAATATTTTGTTCATAATTGTTTTTGGCTAAATTTCTTATGAATTCGTACTCTCGGGTATTCCTCGTGCTCCCATGAATTCGTGCTTTTCTTCAGGTAGGCTCACTAATTCTGATCTCCGTGGCACCTTAATGGTATCTTTCCCACGAGGTTAACCATCTTTAGTTAACAGTTTTTCGACTCATCCCAGAGCTATACAAGCGATCCTCCTCTTTTCGACTTCACCTTTTTTCTCTCACCCGTGTGATGACCGGGTATGACAGAATAGCTCCAATGTAGCTCATGCATGTCGTAAGAGACGGCTCAAATGGGTACCTAATGTCTAGAGTTATAGCCGGGCACCCTGCCCCCGGGGATTGTATCGGGTCTTCTGGGCTTCACGAACCCGAGGTACTCTAGTGATCTTTCTTTCCCATGGGGTTTACTGTCTTTGGTAAACACGGGTGACGCACTCCCGGGATACCCTAGCGATCTTTCTCTATTTTCGACCCTCCTTCTTGTCAACCACTTTTACCTTTTTTCATCTTCACGTCTAGACCACAGTTTAATCTTGTTTGGCGCAGCATAGCCATATCTGGCTCTTGCGCCAATAAACTTTACATTCACTCACTCACTCACTGTATCGGGTCTTCAGGATCTTACCTTCTTTAGGTAGGTACGGACATCTCTCACCGATGCATCTTAGTGACCTTTTCTTTCCCATGGGGCTTACTATCTTTGGTAAACACAGGTGATGCGCTCTCGGGATAACATAGCGATCCTATGGGGAAGGAGTATGTTGATAACAGTCAATTTCCCAGAATTTCCTTTAAGAAGGTGTGCGGAATGTAAGCAATTCTTCTGTCGTTCCGGAGAGCTGTTACATTAACATTTCACTTTAGCCATTAAATTAATTAGTTCCCTTAAATTAATTAGACACACCGAAAACGTAAAAGAAACTGTAAATGTCGGAGCTTTTAAATAACACTTATTTTAATGTAAACAGAAACATCTCCAATCATTACAACAGTAGACTCATTCTAAATATTATAGAACAACACATAATAATGTATTTGTTGCCAATCGCACAGGAGCAAATTTCTTTATAATCATTTAAGCAAACGATTTTTTCTTGATATTACTCTTGTCCTTTTTGAGAGGCAAAGAACGACTCATTTATCTCAAACTAAACATTTACAAATTTAAAACTTAAGCGAATGGAGAAAAGATCGTCTGCTTTTGTCCTTCAATTCTCCTTGCAGCTCCGCAGTCAAAAATGATGTCAAAAGATGACGCAGGCAGCCGCCACAATCCATCTCATTTTCGACTCTTGTCAACCAAAATTTTTTCACACGTCTAGATCAGTTTTATTTTACTAGTTTTTCTTTCCCATGGGGTTTACTATCTTTGGTAAATACGGGTGACGCGCCCCCGGGATGTCCTAGGGATCCTTCTCTATTTCCGACCCTCCTTGTCAACCAATTATTGTCCTTTTTTTTCCCAATTTGCTCACGTCTAGACCACAGTTAAATCTTGTTTGGCGCAGCATGGCCACATCTGGCTCTTGCGCCAATAACCTTTACATTCACACTCACTCATTTTACTAGCTGGATACAAACTCGTATACTTTGTTTGATGCAGCGTGACCACACATGGCTTTTGCGCCATTACAAATACTATCACTCGCTCATTCAAACGTCTAGATAATAGATGCTCTGTTTGGCGCAGCATGGTCCCACCTGGCTCTTGCGCCATAAAACTTCACCATCAACTTTCATGTTAACAAAATTGTTACATTTTCTTCAAATGTCTAGATCAATTGCACCTTTGGCGCAACATAACCATATCCGATTCTTTCGCCATTAAACACAATCACAGTTATGAATTAGTAATTGAACACAAATCTGGTAAGCTGTGCAGTATATAATTAAGACTGTTTTTAAAATATCTTATTTCTGATTGAATTTAACAAATGTTTGGTGCAGCTTAGCCTGCTTTGGTTCTTGCGCCTTTAAACTCCACTGTCACTCATTCACTGTTATTAAGACTAATAGGATTTCTGTAACCAAAAAAGATTTTATGGATTCTTAACTTGGAAGATTCGGGAACTAATACAAAATACGTAAAGTCTTTTTAGTAATCTCGGTAAGAACTCGTGTTATTGGTATGCAAAATACATGGCGTAAATATATTAAAAGGTCGTAGAGTTAGGTACGAATGTACTCGGGTTCAAACGTAAAGGTTTTACGCTCGATAATTTTCTGACGTCATGTAACTGGCATGCAGTGATTATTTATGTAATTTCCAGAATTTCTCAGGCTTGTTATCAGATCATTCCACAAGCGTCCTGACTGAATACAACTTCTAGAACAATACCGAGGAAAAGAGAATTGGAAGCGTCAACTAATGCCTTTACATCGCAGACTTCTACATCGTTTTCCTGGTAATTTTGATAACCTCTGATTGCCTAAAATTGCATGGAATTCTTGAACACATCTGCTTAGAACCAAATTTCTGCTTTTGAATGGGATGTTGATGCAAGGACAATTTCTTTGATACTAATTGTACCTTTTTAACAGTAAAGGCAATCATTTAAAATATTTTCTATTGTATTTTGCTACGGTAGAAATTGAAATTGTATGATCATAAGATTATTCCATCATTAATGAAGGTGAATTTAAACATTTCGGTAATTGACGAACGGACGACTAAATCCTAGAATAATATATCTATAATCGTCAAAAATTGCAATAAATTAGCAGTGTATGTTTTCATGAATCTCGTAAATCCCCGATTGTGAATAGTTAGAGTAAGGAATTTTCTAATTTTGTCACACCAAAAACTGAAATTGGGTGCCGGATCGCATTTAAAATATCCATACTTTATTGTCTTGAGTAAAAGTTATATTTTTCGTATATTTTGATGGTCATTTTTCAGAGCCATTTTGAAGTCTAAATAGTCAAAGTTCAAAACGGCTATTGAAGATACTCAAGAGAGACAGCATACACTTTATCAAAGAATGAAAGATCACTCGCTCGAATCAGTCTAAACTCGGTTAATCGTAGCTTATCTTCAGACAGTTCTTGATTATAGCAGATGAAACTCCTAATCAGCAGTTACTTTTAACAGATTTTACTGTCATTGATTAATTACTATATCCCTCGTGTTGCTTCTACAGCGACATTAATAAAACAAATTGATTCACTCTAATTTATAAACATCACCTTATGTCAACCTGTGTGGTGACCGGGAATGACAGAATAGTCCCACTGTAGCTCATGCATGCCATAAGAGGCGACCGAAATCTGTACCCATTGTCTGGGGGGTACAGCTGGACACTCTGCCTCTGGGGATTACATCAAGAGACCTAAAGGATTTAACTTCTTTAGATAAGTACGGGCATCATGACCCCGAGGCACCTTAGTGATTTTTTTCCTAATGGGGTTTACTGTCTTTGGTAAACACGGGTGGCGCTCCCCTGGAATATCCTGCAATCCATCTCTACTTTCGACCCTTCTTGTCAACCAATTTTTGTCTGTTAAATTTTTCACACGTGATGACCACAGTTACTTATTTGGCGCAGCGTAGCCACGTTTGGATTTTGCGCGGGCATCATCAATTTTGGTACGGACATCATGACTATTTTCGACCCTCTTTCTTGTCAACCAATTTCTTTCCTCAATTTCTTCTCGTCTAGACCACAGTTTAATTCTTGTTTGGCGCAGCATAGCCGTATTTGGTTCATGCGCCAATAAACTTTACTTTCTTACATAACCTTTTTGTCTATCAGTCTTTTTTCATTGTTGTAATGTCTAGATCACAGATTTACCTTGTTTGGCGCAGTATGGCCACATCTGGCTCTTGCGCCAATAAAACTTCACTATCATCATCAATGTTTTTACGTCTATACCGCAGTTAAATCTGGTTTGGAGCAACATAGCCCCATCTAGCTCTTGCGCCAATATCCTTTACATTTACTCACACTGAACTGCTCACGCAATTCTAATTCATTATCCAAGTTGGTTAGCTATTCAATCTCCAATTTTTGTCGTATGGAAAATTTATCAAGTTCCCAAACACAGTGTATAAAATCTCCGAAACCCAATTAAACAAAATTGAAATGGTGCTTTACATATTAAGCTATAAACGCGCATGGTTTAAAAGTTTTTAGCAGCTTTTGTTAAGTTTCTAAGCAAAATGCAACAACAAAATATAACAGTAAAACTAAAAAACTTAGTATCGTTTTCAGAAAATTCATCGTGAGCTTTAAGATTTTAATTTATCGTAAGCCCTCTGGGTAAAAGAGGCCTTTATATTTCATTATCATTGTTCTGTCGCTTTTTAATTCGTCTGTTTTAAACTTGGCAAACTTCGATAGAGGTTTTAACCTTTTTCTTTTCATAAAATTAGCTTTTTACATTTAACCTTTAAACCTAAATTTGTTCTTGGTTTTTATCAATCATTGATTTTATATATCATTTTATCTTAATATTTGTTTTAAAAAATCTTGCATTTTAAAAAATGTTTAACAGATTTATCCAGGCTTACTTTTGCGGCAACATGCCCTTCTGTCTCTTACTTGGGTAAAATATCATTTTTTTTATTCAATAATGTTATAAATGCGACATTAGTTTGTCGCGTTATCGTCGAAGTTAAGTATTCACATTCTTTGTATTCAAAACTCTGATACAAGTGGAATGAAATTTTGATATTTCATTTAATACAAATCTTAAATCTAGAGTACATTTTTAGTCTCTAATTATAGAATTGGAACTGCATCCCTATTATATGTGCATTATCACTAATTTCTGGTTGTCTTGATTGTTTCCTGGATATGAATGCCTGATTACCTCGAAGCTACTATAATTCAAAGTCTTGTTCGTGACCTGGAAGTTGACTATTTTCAGAAACATGACATTTAGGAAATGATTAACCTAACTCTATATTAATTAAAGGTTTGATTTATTCTTTGACGTAAATGCAAAACGCTCTCTTGCACTTGAAACCACAACGTCGTAGTCAGCTAATTGAAAAGACAATCATGTTAATGCTAAGTAATAAAAGAACTTTAAAGCTATTTATGTTATTATGAAAGCGTTTCCTTTTGTGTTGGGAAAAGAAGTTTAGGTTACTCTTGGCGTTTTACTGGAACCGCCTGAAGTTAAAGTTTAATTAAGGTCTTGGATTCTATCATTCTTTGTAGGAGAAAATTTTGATGTTATTTTGAATTATTTAATGGTTATACGATATTATGTCCAAATAAACAAGTGAAAATCTTAACTCTACGAAATGGTTGTGCCGGAAAATTGGAATAAGGTAAACCATTAGCAAATAAAGCTGTTTTTGTTGGGTCATGGCTCACAAGGGAAACTGCATTCTTCCAACTTAAAATACTGCAAGAATAATCTAGTGAATTAAATGGTCTTCGTAGAAACTTCCATTGAAATTAAACTCTAAATTGGATGGCGTTAATTAAGTCTTGAAAAGAAGTTTTGAGTAATATTTCAGAGATTGGCGTCTCAATGTAATCCTTGGCAATCAATGTAATCCTTTTCTGAATGCCCTTGTTAAAACAGCCCGTATATAGTGAGTAGCGGTTAAGGATGAGTTTCATAACATGTGGTGGTGTTCTCGGACTTGAGTTATGGTTCCTCTAAAGATAGAGCCCTAGCAGAGAATAGGGCATATCTCTTATTGCTCCAGTTTCAATCCTCAATTTTCCCACCAACCCGACAATTTCTCATTCGTTCTTAGAAATAATTTGTTTTAATTTTTTCTTATAGTTTTATTAAGCTTTCATTACTTATTTCATGAATACGCTATTCACATTAACTTTTAAATTTTATCTAAATTCGTTAAAATTTTTAAGCTCTTGGGCAAACGTAGACATGGTTGACAGCATAAAAGCGTAAATAAAATCCCAGAAGAGTTGAGAGTTCAAATTTTCCCTCATTCCTTTCACTAAAAATTCATGCCGAATACGTGTGTATGGGGGAGGGATGCACGTGAATTTGAACAGGCCTCAATTTAGCGAGGAAATTAGACCAGCTCTAATAGTTTTTATCTTAACTGTTATAAAAATCTGAAGAGGATTGCCTCGTAATGTTACAGTACATGCCTCTGAGGCTTGATTTAAGATAAATACTAGAATTACCTACTTTAGGTTGGTACGAACATCATGACCCAGGGCGCCCTAGTGATTTTTTTCCGATATGTTTTACTTTGATAAACACGGGTGACGCCCCCCCCCCATACACTAGCGATTCTGTTTTCAAACCTCCTTGTCAACCAATTACCTTTTTTCCATTTTTCAAATGTCTGGATCATAGCTTTACAATATTTGGCGCAAAGTAACCACATCTGGCGTTTACACCATTAAAATATTATCGCAACTCTTTCTTTCATTTTGCGTCTATTTACACACAGTCGCCTTGTGATAGTTGATATCGTAGATATAGTTTGATATTAAAACACTTTATGTATAATTGTCAGTTTTCGATGGATACCCGACTATGATAGGTATTTTAAGCAATGAACGAGTGGACTAGGTTGAATGATTGGCTACGAATCGTTTGTAGCCATCAGTCCTATTGCAAGACTTATACCATTTAATTTTTAAAATCATTTAAACGTAAGGGCCAGAAACGTTAAGTCTACTGATTCGAGTCGCTCTTGGTGAAACATAATTGGGGAATGGATAGTTTGGGAAGGGTGCTCCCGAGTGTCCTTCCTGTCATGTCCCTTACACGATTCATCACATTTTAATTGTGTCCGGTTTTTAATGATCATCGCCGTATTTTTTTTTCAGTCATCTGTTTTAAACCTATCTGACTTGGTGGGGGAAACCCCCCCACCATAACTTATTTGCTTTTTTAAGACATATTGGCCTTTTACACCATATTTGATTTTTAACCTTTTATCTTTTATGTGTCTTTTTGTGTTGGTCTTATGTTTTTAATGCCATTAATTTCTAATCGATTTTAACAAATGTTTGGCGCAGCATAGCCTACTTTGGCTCTTGCGCCATAAAACCTCACACTCACATGGGGAATGGATAGATGTTCCTTTGCGAAGAGTGGATGTCAAGTTGACTCCTTCTCATGGGACATATTCTCCATACAAACATCTTTTATTCGGTGAACTTGTTCTCGAATGTCCTTACAGTTATGCCCCTATACACTATCGCATAAATAGAATATCTTGTGCATCATCGTTTATTTAATTCCTCAGTTTTAAGCTTGTTTGACTTAAATTTGAGTGACTCCCACCCCCTCGGGTTACCCTAACAATCCTCTATATTTGATCCTCCTTGTCAACCAATTTTTGTCTTTTCTTCACGTCTAGACCACAATTAAATTTTTTTGGCGCATCATAGCCATATCTGGCTCTTGAGCCAATAAACTTTACTTTCTTATTTGACCCTTCTTGTCGACCAATCTATTTTCAGTGTTTAACGTCTAGATCACAGATTTACCTTGTTTGGCGCAGTATGGCCACATCTGGCTCTTGAGCCAATAAACTTCACTAGCACTCACTTACTTAAATTTATCCACGAGAGGAAATAATGGGATACTCTGCGTGTAATGGAAGGGTAAGTTAATATGTGAATATCAAAGGTTCACAAGTTGGGACATTTTTCTTTAAGAAAGTACGGGCATCATGACCACGAGGCAGCCAAGTGATCTTTTTCTTTCCCATGGAGTTTGTCTTTGGTAAACACGGGTGACTCATCCCTGGGGTGCCCTAGCTATCTGTATTTTCGACCCTCCATGTCAAAAAATTGTATTTTTTTTCAATTTCTTCATGTCTAGACCACAGTTGAATATTGTTTGGCGCAGCATAGCCACATCTGGCTGTTGTGCCAATAACCTTTACATTCACTTACTCATACACAAGTTTTGGTATAATCTAGAGAAGCGTGGCAGCTTAGTGGTCATAATCGAGCCATAATTCCATTGAGCCGCGATTAATCATGATGCTACAAAAGGATCACCATGTGGGGGGGGCCTTATGCACGTTAAATTTGTTGAGGCTCCAAGTCCTATCGGTGTGGTGGGAAAGTTTGAAGAGAGGGGTGTTTACCAATTCGGCTATAGTCTTCGTCACTTGACCGAGGACTGAAAATTACGAGGCTTATTCCCAATAACTCTTGGGCCGCGGTAGCCTAGTGGTCATGGCTTCGGATTCGTGGCCGGCAGTTTTGTTCAGTCGTGGGTTGGATCATTGGGGGCTAAAGTTCTGCCGTGTAGTCGAGGCTGATGCCCGTTAAATTTGTCGGGGGCCAAAATCCTCCCAATAGAGTGATGTGGAAGTTAGGAGAGGGGGTGTCCTCGTCACTTGACCGTGGTTCAAAATTACGAGGTCCATCGCCAATAGCCCTCGTTTTGCTTCTAGTGCGACGTTAATAAAAACTAAACCCAATAACTCTTGTGTAGCTTATAAACGTCGAGCTAAGAAGAAAATCGAATTATGTAATCTAGATTATGTAATCGCATTCATAATTAAAGTAATCTTTATTAATAAATTATCATCATAATTATCGCATGAAATATTTCTGAAACTTGGTAAATGGTATTTTGGAAATCTTTAGTGATAACATTTAAAAAAAAGACTATTCATTTATATCTAAAGACAATTTACAAGATGGATCAACCGTTAAATATCTATTCATTATACGAGAGAAATTCAACGTTGGATTCATATCAATATACATTAAACCCTTAAAGCAATCGGAAAAGTTCATTACTCTTAAAGATTAACTTACGCGTTGTGCTCTAACGATGTAGCACTTTGTTGCTTTTGAACCATCTCTTTGGACTCCTATAGTAACCACAAATTAATACTTTTAACAATGAAACAAAAGCAGTTTTTTTAAATGTTTAATGTATGTGTCTGGAAGCTTATATAATTTTAAGCGCAAAAATTTTAAGGCTTTACCTGAAGCATTAGAATCTTGTTTCAATGCGATTTAAGAGAATAGGAATGCTCAAACATTTATTAATTCCTAGCACGTGTTTGATTCATTGTAAAGCATCGGGTTTAAGATTATAATTTCAATGTCTGAATATTAATTTGGAGATTCTTTCAGAAATAAAATAAAGTACTATGCTTAACTTCTGGAAAATGTATATGCGTTAAGAGGTATTTGTTTTTCATTCCGAACTTCTAATTTAATCATTATTTAAATTAAATTTTTCTATTTCCGAAACGCCATTTTTCTTTAAATTATTAATGTAATCTAAAATTAAAGCGTATTGCGAAATATTCAAATATCAGTGTTTTTAATCTTTTTTTTTGTTTTTCTAAAGCTGAACTCCTTTCTAACTGCAACAGCCTTGGCATTCGTAATAAAAATTACTCGTTTCTTTACCTTCAGACATCAAGACAACCTGATGGAAAAGAAGGGACATTTTATCGAAGAAACGTATCGTTAATTTTAATACCATAACATTCTTGAATGCAAATTTAAGTCTAAATTTGATGCAAATCTTGTTTAATTATAGTTAAAAACTACTCATTTTTCCAGAGACGGGAAATTTTGTATGCAGGGACACACTTGGGGGAAGGGTTGCTAAGGGACACATGCACCCCGAAGAATTTGTCTCGAAGTTGAAATATTTCTGGATAATTCTTTAATTATACTATTATATCGAAGTTTGAAATTTTAAAAAGTATTTCTTATGCTTAAATTTAACTCGAAAAGGATACCAACTAAGCCAATTCCTGAGAAAAGAATACTTTGCTGCCTCTAAAAAGGTGCCTCAGGTTGGTGTTTGTTGACAAAGTGAAGGGGATACATCCCTAAAGAAAATGCCTTCAAAAATGAAAATTTTTATTTTTGTTTTCTTAATTATTTTCTTAAATCTTTATTTTTGTAATTTTTATTGATAAAAGTATATCAATACTTTAACAATTTTAAATAGCAGGAATAAGAATATAGCGTATTTACTTTTCACCAAGTGATAATCCTGAACTACAAAAATTCTTTCATGGGAATGAGGATATGCATCCCCAAAATTGGGCCTAAAGTCCTCATGTAGGCGTGGCGTGGTGTAGAAGTTAGGAAAGGGATGCTAGCTGTGTTGACCTTGTCATTTGACCGAGGTTCAAAATTACGAGGTCCGTCGCCAATAGCCCTCGTGTTGCTTCTAGTGCGACGTCAGTAAAACCTAACCACCCCCAAAATTTCTGGATACGGCGCTGATCACATGCGAGGCCGTTGCATAGAAATCCAAAACTAAGAGTCGGTGCGTCAGGGTACTTCCTGCAAATACTATATCAGATCTTATTTTATCGCTTATTTTTCTGATTTGACCTAATTCGTGGGTACTAAATACAATTCTACAGGAGTTTACGCAACCTTTTTGTATTTAATATTGTAAATTCACCCATATCACGAATAATTCTAATTTTCACAATTGATTTTTTGTTTAATTTCACTATGGCTACAAATATTTTTATAATATTGATTTTGCCTTTTTAAAGTATTGAAGTTATTTGTTCCAAAATTCTAAAGATTCTTTATACTAATTTGAATCTAATTGAGGGGTTATTACGAAATATTCTCGTACACGGACCAACAGGGCAGTTGAATACGGAAAACAAGATTGCCCGGTTGTATCTGTAAATATTAGGGATGTTATTCTAGGGAAAGATGCAAGTCGGAAAATAAGTTATTTACTCGAGCAAATAGTTTTCATTATCCAAGGTTATTTTGCATAATTTCTAAATTTCTATTGTTTCTTGATACGAGACTACGATACGAATTTAATAACGGTTGTCCTTTTTGAAAACAGGAAATGCCAAGTTAAATAACATTCAATCAGTTTTTTGTTAAATTTATCATGAGAATCTATTGCATAACTCGAAGCTTGTAAATGATTTTGTATTACTTTGCCTCAAAAGTTTGATTTCAAAACTTAACTGCGTTATTTTTAGCTCTTCAAAGACCTATTCTCACGACAATTGTATAAAATAATCTAATACTATGATAACATGGTATGTAATTTTTTAAATTCAAATTAGTTTTGGAATAGTCATTCATTGAAATGTGAATATGCACAGAAATCATCAATGAAATTAGTTTCCCCGATTCTTTTCTAGAAAACTCATAATTAGGGAAACTAGATCAAATGTCGCGCGGGTGATTCGATTGTTAAAATAACGGCAGATTATTTACAAGGACGTGGGTTCTAGGTTAAACGAAGTTCAACTTATTATGCTAATTGCCTGACATTTCGTGAATCTATTAGAATAAAATTCCTATATTAACTACTAATGTTTGTACCAAAATTCGGTTAATTACATAGCAACACGCTTTAACAGCCTTTCATGTCATGTTTACCGGGAAATTCAGAAGTTTTCAAATTAACTAAAAAGGTTAATAATAGATAAATCTACGATTTTCTTTCCTTATTCGTATAGAAATTTTAGAGGCTTTTATGAAATTAAATTGTAAATGGAACATTTTGAAAAATTCTGATCATAAAAAATATTTATTTCAACTACTTAAATAAGTAAAGTATAATGAATAATTTTGCGGACTATATAAAATACTGTTGGAAATTAATGCATGCTTTATACTTTTTCTGAGAATGCTATATTATGATGCATTTAACACTTGCATGACTGTAATAAAATATGAGAATGTTTTTATGAAGGATATTTCCCAAGGGTTTTAACTATCTTTGGTAAACACGGGTTACGTTCTCCCGGAATACCTTCTCGATATTTGACTATTCTATTATTCTCTATTTTCTCTATCTCCCTTCTCTATTTTTGACCCTTCTTGTCAACCATTTTGTGTCTTTTCTTAAATTTCTTCTTGTCTAGACCACAGTTAAATCTTATTTGGCGCAGCATAGCCACATCTGGCTCTTGCGCCAATAAACTTTACATTCACTCACTCACTTTATGAAGGATATTCATATAAACCCATATTATTAAATAACAAAGAATTGGATTCTGACGTCTAATTTAGTAATTTTTAAAAAGTTGAAACAAAAAATTGAAAAAATACAGAATGTATCTCGATGAGGATGCTAATTGCCGTATTGCGGTAAGTATAAAATACATTCCCCTCAAAGACTTGCTTAAAAAGGAAGTACATGCATCATGGCCCCCCCCCCCCGAGATAATCCAATAATCTTTTCTTTCTCCATAGTGCTTACTGTTTTTGGTACCGTGTAGCCGGTACTGATGCAAGTTAAATCTGTTTCGGGGCCCTAAATCCTCCCGTTGGCGTGGTGTGGAAGTTAGGAGAGGGGTGCCAGCCCAGGTGTTGTCCACGTCACTTGACCGTGGTTCAAAATTACGAGGTCCGTCGTCAATAGCCTTCTTGTTTCTTCTAGTGCAACGTTAATAAAAACTGAAACTGAAGTGGAGCAGCATAGCAATATCTGGCACCACTAGCTCTGGCTCTAGCACCACTAAACTTGGTTTTAACCTTTTAACTTTTTATTATCTTGTGTTTGTTTCATATTTTAAATATTTTAAATAATTTTAACATTTTGTGCAGCATAGCCTGCTTTGGCTCTTGTGCCATAAAAACTCACTAAATTTCTTCTGTCGCTCACTAAATTTCATCACTCCCTCGCTCTAAGATTTCTGATGTGTTCAGAATAAAAAGTGTAATAAATCAAAAAACTGGAATTTTTTAAGTTTCTTATTTTAACTTTAAAATATTCAGCGAAGTTAACAATGTGTATTTTTAAGAATTCTATTTTAGGCTTACCGGAAAAAGATAAACAGTACTAATGAAATTTAATTATAAAGTTTGAGAGTAATTTTTCAGAGTTGCATTCTCTATATGATCTTGTTAAACTTTAAAACAAACGGTAAAGATAACGTTTATGTAACTGAATTTTAAATTTAATTAATCGTAGAGAGTCAAAATAAAGGCAAAACCTAAAAGAAAGCAAGAAAATCAAAACTTCAATAAAATCAAAGAAGTTCAACCGAAAAATCAAAATTTGTTTTCAAAATAATCGGATTCTTTAAAAATTCCAATAAATTTTAATATGTAAATGTAAACTATTAGATCACAATGTAATGATATATATAGGAATTGTGACTTGAATGAAAATTTGGGTAATTTCAGTATCTCGAGAAGAAATATAGCCCGGAGAGAAACCAGAGGAAAACGATGACTGATGGCTTCTACATCTACAGAATTTTGATCGAATTGATGAATACAGAGACGCAATAGATTGACTTGAGGCTCTTTGGTGCCATGAGATTTTTGGTGATGGGGTTTCAAAATTTTTCATTGCTTAATGATATTTAAATTGCAATCAAATGTAAGGTAATTGATCATTCAGATCAAAATTCGATTAAATTTGTCCTCTGAAATATAACTTTGGTTTCTCAAGGTAAAAATTTTAAATTCCATTACGTGAATGTAAAATGTGCTCAAAGTATTACACAAGGGTTTTATCAGGATATTTTGGGCCTTGCCAAAATGAGCCACCTTTCGATGACCCTGATCTCTCGTATCCATTACTTTCGTTTGACTTTCCTTGCCCTTGGTGTCCTTAGATTTTGTCCCGAGGGAATTCGGAGTTGGATTCCTTTCGAGGAGATACATAACGGCCATGATTGATCATTTTTCTTGCAGATCCGTTTGACCCTGCAGTTGTTTCCCTTAACGCTGCGATTCGGGATTCTTAACCCTAAATGCGCGTGTCGATTCGGGGCTAATGCTAAAAATCTACGTTTAATTAAAAGCTAAGATGTTAAAACAATTTTGCAGAAATGTATAATATGCAATTTAAAGAGTTAGTTCCGCGAGTTAAATCTAAATCTCGAATGGATGTTTTTAATGTCTGATTACTTAACCATATTTCTTTCTCTCATTAAAATCTTATTTCTCTTCCAAATATATGAGTATTACAATTTAAAATTTATTGTTATAATCAAAGAATTAACACTCGGAATTAAAATACCAGGTTAATCCATATAATCTTTGGACAAAGGAATAGTTGTAATAAAATCTACCTGCAATTTGCAGAAAACGGAGTATTCAAAATTCTCTTTGAATTCCCATATTTTATGAAATGCCCCGACAACATAAATTATTAGTTTTTAAATTAAAAACAATCTATAATGTATGGGAAGTGTAATTTTAACTTTGAAGACTCGTTTCTATTTTTCGTAAGTTTTAAGCCTATTAAAGAAATTAAATTTCATTAAAGGCTAGATGATTAGGCTAGCAAGTTTAAGGACCGGAGATATTAGAATCCGTGAGTTCAAATCTAAATTCCAAAAACAGTCATGAGGAATAATGGAAGGGGTGCGCTCAATTCTAAATCTGCACCTCGGACATTTACGCGGCAAGGTGTAAAAGTTTGGTAAATGAACCGAATCGAATGTTCACTCTAAACTTCATCTCTGCTAAAGTTTTCAAAATCTCTCGATAGTTTTCGTGCAACTCTAGAGCAATGCTGATTAAATAATCCATTTCAGTTATGATAAAAAAAAAATTGAAATACAACGCTATTCTACATATCTAGAAGAGGTCGCGATAACCTGGATGGTAGAGAAAATTGACTCAATATAAAGATTACGGGTTCACATCTTATGCATTCAACAAACGTACACATTTGAGCCTCGCTATAGTGAATTCTCGGTTAAAGAACTTTTCATAGGCCTCAACTTAACTTATTCAACAAATGTCATTTTAAACGTTTAAAGTGAACTCTTAAATTAAATAGTCCACTCCTCACAATTTGTTCACGACACACCAAACAGGTGCATGAAGTCACAACAGCTGCATGCCAATTAATTTGGTCGAATGCTGCCTTCCGGACATTTCCCCGGGGATGACGGAATAGTCTCACTGTAGCTCATGCATGTCGTAAAAGGCGACTAAAATGAGGACCCAGCGTCTGGGGGTATAGCCGGGCACCCTGCCCCTGGGGATTATATCAGGGGACCTCAGGGACTTGTCTTCAGGTAAGTACGGGCATCATGACCCCGAGGCACCTTGGTGATCTTTTTCTTTCCCATGGGATTTACTGTCTTTGGTAAACACTGGCGACGCACTCCCGGATACCCTAGCTATCCTTCTCTATTTTCGACCCTCCTTGTCAACCAACTTTTACCTTTTTTCAACTTCGTCTAGACCACAGTTTAATCTTGTTTGCCACAGCATGGCCATATCTGGCTCTTGCGCCAATAAACTTTACAATCACTCCCTCACTCCGGACATTTCCCCAATTCGGCCATCCAAATGAATCCTTCGATATCCACCATACAAGTGTGGCCCTTGGTATTCCTTTTTCCATCCCAAGTCAGCGCAATTCATGTGTTATCATTTGGCATTCTAAGTAGTACATGTCCAATCCATTTCTAGCGTCGTTTTTAATTTTTTTATAGGCAGAAAACATCTACAAAGCCTAATTGGGTTTAGCAGATGTCTTATTATTCAGTAAAAAATTTGAAGTTTAATCTGGCCAGTGTATTTTAAGAATCTTTTGAGGCACGTAGTGTACGAAAGGCATTTGATTTCAGTTATGATTAGGAGTCTTTAAACCTTGCTTCCGTACAGGACTGCTAATACTTTTTCTTTCAATACATGTGGCCCCCCCCCCCAGAATACCCTAGGGATTCTTCTCCATTTTCGACCTTCTTGGTTGGCTAATTTATCTTCAATATTTTTGCAGACGTCTAGATCACATCTTTACCTTGTTTGGCGCAGCAAGCCACATCTGGCTCATGCGCCATTCAAATACTGTCGCTCTCTTGAATATATGTAATTTGAGCTTAATGTTTATATTTTGAGTTTTCCGGAATTTATGTATTCTGGATGGATGTTGGCTTTTCTAATTCTAGTTTCTCTTCATCTATGCCCCCCTTTTTATCTATTGTAACTATAAGGTATGGAAGAGTCCCTTCAACTTTGTCGCGATAAAGTCTGCTTATAGTGAGCTGAAATTCACCTTCCGCAGATGTCTTTTCCAGCTTTTCAAAGATAATTTTACACATCTGAGGATCTTCCAAAGAAAGTATTCCTAAACTTTAATCTCAAATCCCATTATTGCACTCTTCTCGCCGTTTCTAGGAATCAACCACTGATCAATTATTGAGGCTCTATCCCCAATCGACTCACAATTTCTTTGAATCCATTGACCCCACTCTTCAAAATACCAACTGAAAAATCAATAGTGGAACGGACAATAGCGACTTTGTCTGTTTTCCTCCTTTCTAACTCCAGGGACTGATTTTATATCCATATGACCCCTTCGGATTGAAAAGATCCCGTTGGCTTGGTGTGGAAGTTATGAGAAGGGGTACCGGCTCGGGTGTCGTCTTTGTCACTTGACCGAGGTTCAAAAATATGAGGTCATCCGCCAATACCCCTCGTGTTGCTTTTATTGCGACGTTAATACAAATTAAAACTAAAAACTTGGATTGAAAAGATTGCCATCTCTGCCGTATCCTGAAAATTTGTAAAAATGACAAATTCCGTAAAAAGGAAATTTTCAGTTTAAGAAGAATTAAACCAAACTTATAGAATATGGAGTCTGTTAATAGGGGAAGCGAAAAAGCCATTTCCCTCGTCAAAATCTAGTTTCTAAATTTAGAAAAATTGCAGCGTGATTATCTTTGATCATGTAATCCGGATAGAGCAAAGAAGCTAAGCTGGGTTGAAAAAGAATGAAGCCTCTTTTAAAAATGGTTTTTTCTTCCCTATGATTGTTCAACATAATACTGTATACGGTAAGCCTTCGCTTTTAGTGAAATTTTTATTCGGTCCGCATAAGTTTACTATAACGGGGTTCGACCGCAATAGGTCTAATATGCGTTAAATCTGTCAGGGGATCAAAGTCTTTGTTGACGTGGTGTGGGAGGCAGTTAACAGCTTGCTCGAGTGTCGATCTCGTTACTTGACCTTTATTGAAAATGAGATCTATTGCCAATAATAACAGCGTGGTTTCTAATGACAATGCAACTAAAATACTAGGAAAATTCTACACTTCCTATGTGTGTCTCAATCGTGAGGTATGTGTACTCAATTTCTTGGAGAAGTAAAAAGTAGTAAAATAATTAATGTACCATATTTCTCCTTGAACAATGACAATACTTTATAAATGTAGATGTATAAATAAGCATGTCTCTGAATGAAACCAGCTGCGGTTAAAACTGCATTTTGTAACATGCAGTCAAAACTAACTATGCATACACAAAATTCACTTTCTGGAGTATTTATAATTGCCTACTTTCTTTAGGTAAATATGAGAAATCATGACCCAAAGGCACCTTATTGTCTCCATTGGGGCTTACTGTATATGGTAAACACGAGTGAAGTACTCCCGGTATACCCTAGCAATATTTCCCTAATTTTACCCTTTCAACAGATTCTTAAGTTTTCTCGAGATCACTGTAGCCTAGTGGTCCTGGTAGAAGACTCGCTAATCATGGGTTCGAGCCTTGATGCCACTCGAGACCAGCCGTGTAGCGAGACTGATGAACATCGGCCAGATTTAACGTGCAAAGTGCTCTCGTTGGCATGGTGTGGAAATTTGTAGAGGGAGTTTACAGCTCGGTTGTCGACCTAGTCACTTGACAGGTTCAAAATAATATGGTCCGTCGCCAATAGCTCATCTTGCTTCCCAATGCGACATTAATAAAGACAATCAGAATCGCAAACAAGTTTTTCAAACTTCCAGATCAGTTAGTGCTGTACTGCTCTAAACAAGGTATATTTGGGTCTTGCACAATTTAACTCCACTCTCTTAAAGTATGATAGAATGTATCAGTTTTCAATTTTACAGCTCTAATCTTCTATCAATATAATTTCTTCGATAAAACTCCAATTAAAAAGTGTTTTTAAAATGTTGAAATAAGATTTGTGATTTATCTGCTATGAACTTATAAAAAATGGACCCGACTTTATATACGTAATGATGCCAATCCCATTGTATATAATGTATTATCTCATTGTATTAACTTTAAAGTAATTTTTTAGATTTACGCAAATTTAATGCCTCATAACAAGTATTAATGAGATCCTGATCATCCTAGCGAAATGCATTTTTCAAATCACGACTGGCTGTTTTACGACTTTAGTAGACAAACATGTTCTGGTCCTGATCTACTGTAAAGAGGAAAGTCATGAATTTGAAAGATTTTATGTGAATATTGCTTAGTAATGGCCACCTGAGGCAATTAATCTTCATATAAAAGCTTTAAAATCTATCAAAGATAATTTAGTATCAAATCTTTAACCAAGATTTAAGTTGAAGGCTTTTTGTGCAATATTTTCAAGTGCAACTTAACTTCTAAGAAAGCAATAAAATTCATTGGTCTTAATTTTGGAAATGACGATACTAGTTTCCCTTTATTTCATTTCTTAGAACCTGATGACAGAAAGAGCGTTTAATTTCGGAGAAAGAATTGTAGATGAAAAAGTTAGTTGCGCACTTAAAATTTACGACACAGAGGTGAAATTTCATAAATTCTATTATATATAATTCGCTGAGAAATTTATTTTACCAAGAAATGGCTTGAAATCTATTCAAATATATAATTTTGATATCTGTGGCTGTGATACGGAAAAAATTCGTTCTACATCAGCCTTAATTTGAATACCACAGTACGAAATGAGCATAAACTAGTCTAAATTGTCTTAAACTATCTTATTTTTCAAAACTCTTTCTTTCACTGCATTCGGTTTCGCTTTCTTTAGGAAATTTCGGGAATCATGACCCCGAGGCTCCCTAGTGATCTTTTTCTTTCCTATAGGGTTTACTGTCTTTGGTAAACATGAATGAAGCGCCCCCGCGATACCCCAGCGATCCTTCTCTATTCTCGACTCCTTGTCAACCACTTTTCCTCTGTTCCATGTTTTCAAACACCTAGATCAGTTACACCTTATTTTGTACAGTATAGCCATATCTGGCTCATTTTTCTGGATAATGTCATTTTTCTAATTTAATCCCAATTAGATTTCAAACGATATGCTTCCATATCTAATATTTATCACAATAAGACTCAAATTACATTTTCAGAAACAAAATTGGGGTTCAAGACGTACCAAAAAAAATTTACATACACGTACAACTCTTACAGTACAAAACTATCATTTGCTGACTTAAGGAGTGGGGCCTGAGGACCCAGGGCTTTATACTTTACATCTAATAAAGTTTAAATTTTGCACACAATTACAATTCCCGTAATTTCTTTATTTAGTCTTTCTTTAATTCTTTAGATCGGGAATCTAAAATTAAATCAAGCTTTCATTTAAAGGTGGACTAAAAGAAATAAAAAAAAACCTTTAAAATGTAAAATATGTAAAAGATATATAGATGTTAATACTTTTGACTTCGTATATAAACAAGTACCTATGTAATTGCCGATAAATTAAATACCATAGCTATCTTAGTTAAGCAAGCTTTCATGAATCATAATCTGTATTTAAAATATATATATATATATATACTTTTTCAGTAAATCTTTAAATATAAGCTTGATTAATTTTTAAAAATTTACTTTTATGTATTTTATAAGTGTTAAACTGCTCTAAAAGATCAATAAGGTTTGTTAAGAAAATTTGGCTCGAGTTTCTTCAAAAATATAAATTGGAAGAGGAACAAACCCGAGATGAACGAGAATGTTTCGAAGTATAAGAATTTAGAACGTATAGGTTACTAAACAGATGTTTATTTCCAATTGCCTGTAGCGAAAATGAGCATAACATTAACGCTTGTGATGCGTATGATTACTTGCTACACAACGCTTCACCCATCTCTACTGACTTCATACATAGATTAACCTTGGATACCTACTGAGTTAATAGCGCATGTGGAATATAATTACACGTGCAGCAGATACTTCTCGGAAAACGCTGTTATATGCTACATAACTAAAATATCAGCATTCTACGTTGAAGGTTGTATTACAGTTTTTCGATTTTGTATTGCTAACAAAGTATTCGGTTTTAAGGGTAGAAAAATTTGATTTCTTGCAGAGATCAAATTTTACATCTCAAGTTGATTTTATCGACGATGTTGTTTAATATAAGATGGAGTTTGAGACTAAGCTTATATATTCGTAGATATTAACATTCGAAAAGCGGGACACCATTAATGGGGGGAGGGGTATTGATTAAAAATTTGGTACCTAAAAATACCCATCTTTGGTACCTAAATAAATTACTTACTTAAATCATCTGAATAGCTTTTTTGTTGACATCACTTGTTTAGCTAGCTCGCTGTACGATGTGTATCGTATGAGAGACTATTATAAAACTCAATATGCGAAGGCGTTACTTCGTGGACGACACACAAACACCTTACACCCTGACCCTTCTCTCTAAAATTACCCTCCGTTTTCAATTTTTGTACAAGATGTAATTCTTTTACAACAATGTTGCAAATGATGTTAGATCGCTAGCGGAACATGTCGCCATAAGAATAAAATCTGTGGAAGTGTACAAAGTGTTCTCTCTTCGTTTTACAGATACAAAATGCTTTCGTCACTGCCAGTGCCGAAAAATGCACTGTTCATTAAGTCCAAACGATGGTGGTCGTATACAAGCAACTGATCAAGGCGAACATTCATAAGTAGTTCCTGATAATCAGTTCTCAACAATTATTTTTATTATTAAAGTGTAACATTATATTATTTTTGTGAAGTTTATAAGGCTCATATCCTCGTGAAATAGCTACATGGAAACCGAAAACCGTACATTCCCTTCCCGTTCCCTAGCTTGTGCATTCTTTCTAAAAATTGGGATTTTCTTAAGACCTCGCTGGACGCTGTATAAATCGTTAAAAAACGGGACGTCTGGTCACCTTATCTAAGTTACTGGGTCTATATTTCATAACTTGATGAAAATGGGACCGAAGCTATAAGCAAATGTTTAGCCAAGATTTTTTTGGTCATGTTTATGGCATTAGAGCCATATTGGTTATCACTGACATGGGACTAAGGCTCGGATACCGTGGGGTTTTTAATTACGAATTTCGTCGTTGATAGCTTTGTTCTAATGCGATGATTTTGTAATAAATAGATTTAAATGTTGACTATGAATTTAGTGATGTATATATCTATGAGATATTAAGAGAGCAAGGTTTTGTAATTTTTTCACAAAGAAAATTGTGTATAAGAAATGTCGTCATGAACTATAGACCTTACACTATTTTTCGACATGGTCGCAATTGATATTGAGACATTTGTCGTAGCGTGCAATAAGTTTGAGGAAACCATTCTGGTAAAACTCGGTGCTCTTCGATGCACCGAATTGTCGAACAGCCTACTCCCCTCAACATTGTTTTGGATGGACCTAAGCACGACTAGTACGCAGTGTGGACGCCTAGCCGGTCACTTTTATGCACCTACCCGCTAACACAATGTCCTATACTCCAGCGGTGCTGTTTTCATTCGTGGATTGACGGTACGCTCGCTTCGATCTTCATCCTCCAATCTCTACCTTCTCGCTGAACATACAAACCAATCTCCAACCATTTGACGATACATGATCTGTTCACTACACACTGTCTGATCATGGATGACTAGTCTCGCGTGCGAATTCATACCGGATAACAGCAAGCATTTTCATTTCCGACCACGTGGTTAGTAACGTCTCGGGCACGCTGCTCTGCTACTCCTCCTCCACTGATGCTACTTCCATCTTTGAAGCAGCAGATGGTGTAGATTCTTATGGAGGTTGTTTCATCTGGTGTACCAGGTGCTCTTTTAAAAAAATGGCGTAACTTTCGGAACATCCCTCTCACAAGATGGATACCGAAGTTTCAGAGGCGTCAAAATTTTAATGAGATTCTCTGGTTATGAAGTATTAAAAATCGTATTTTAAATGTATGAGACTTTTTGCATTTCGACGACCCGCGTGGTGACCGAGAATGACAGAATAGTCCTACTGCAGCTCATGCATGTCGTAAAAGGCGACTAAAATGGGTCCCCAGCGTCTGGGGGTATAGCCGGGTGCCCTGCCTCTGAGGATTATATCAGGGGACCTCAGGGACTTGCCTTCAGGTAAGTGCGGGCATCATGACCCCGAGGCACCCTAGTGATCTTTTTCTTTCCCATGGGATTTACTGTCTTTGGTAAACACGGGTGACGCACACCCGGGATACCCTAGCGATCCTTATATATTTTTGATCATCCTCCTTGTCAACCATTTATATTTTTTTCAACTTCACGTCTAGACCACAGTTTAATTTTGTTTGGCGCAGCATAGCCATATCTGGCTCTTGCACCAATAAACTTTACATTCACTCACTCTTGCATTTCGACTCTCCCCGTATACTCTAACAATCCTTTATTTTCGGCCTTTGTCAATCAATTTCTTTCAATTTTGGCAGGAGTGAGCCCGCTTCTATCAATCGGCTGTTGGTAAGTCTTTTTGTGGTTTCATCCGCAAATACACTGCTGTAGGGCTAATGCTGCAGGTAAAGTGTGCATCGGGTTTCCCGGTGGATCCTCGCCTTCATGCTGCAGTGCTATATCCAGGTTGACCTCCAGGTAAGTGCCGTGCCTGACGTATGTCAGTTGACCGGCAACTGCCTCCCTCGTTGGACTCTGTGATGGGTGGTGGCACTTCAGGATGAACACCTATTTCTTCCCATGGATTATTCACTCTTGTGCCCGGGTAATAGCCTTGTATTACCTAATTTGTCCAGTGTCGATAACGTTGCTGCACATTGTCGGTTTTTGATTCTTTCCCTGTCAAATATTGAAATGTCTAAGCAGTCTCCGTTTGCTAATGAGAAGGCACTTTTGGGTATCTGTGAACCAAAATCAGTTAAAAAGCTACGTTCTGGTGATATGCTAATAGAAACAACGTCCACATTGCAAACTAAATATTTTTACTAGCAAAAATCTTTTTTAAATTTGCCCCTTACGGTCATTCCTCGTAAGTCGCTTAATTCCTGTCGTGTCATTTCTGAACCTGATTTGATGTGCACCTCTGACGCTGATATCCTGGAGGGATTCTCCGATCAAGGTGTCAAGTCATAAGAAAACAGTTAAGAAAGATAACGCTTCCTTTCCGACAAAACACATGATATAAACATTCAATACCCCACTACAATAAAAGCAGGATATCTAAACCGTCACGTACGTCTATATATTAAGAATCCTCTGCGCTGTTTTCAGTGTCAGAGGTTCGGTCATTCAAATGCAGCATGCAGAGAGCAATTAACATGCTCTAGATGTGCATCTGTTGGACATTCTTCCACGGATTGCCTTCTGGAGCCTAGATGTGTTAATTGTCAACAATCTCACCCATCCGATTCGAAATTATGTACGAAATGGACAATTGGAAAACTAATCCAGGAAATAAAAACAACTCTAAACATCTTGCATCGAAGCACGTAAGCAAATAGTCTCACATGTATCTCATTCTTATGCCCAGGCTGCAAAATCTTCTCTCTGTGCTACCACCCAAACATTACGAAAGTTTTATGTCCACCTTTACAGATAATGAAACCTTTATCTTTTCTCTCCTCCCCGTTGCCTTCCTCTTCCTCCATAAATACTGTCTACACATCGACAACTTCCACACAGGCGCACATTCTACCTCTTACTAAAAAAAACCCACATCCAAAATTTCGAAATCTAAACATTCCATTCCCTTACTTGATAGGGCTCAAAAACATAGACCTCAAAATAAGCGCAGAGAAAAAATCTTATTACCTATCGTGGGATACGAGACATTTTTATAAGCCCCAGACAGCAATTACCATGAATCCCCATGCACCCAAAAAAGGTTCTCCCACACCTGCCCTTGACGAAGATGACATGATTTTATGACATCGACGTGGGCCACGGTAGCTTAGTGGTCAAAGTCATGGACTAGCGGCCGGCGGTTTTCGTTCAGTCGCGGGTTCGATCCTTGGCCGCCAAAGACCCGCCATGTAGCCGGGGCTGATGCACGTTAAATCTGTTCGGGGCCCAAAGTCCTCCCGTTGGTGTGGATGTTAGGAGAGGGGGTGCCAGCTCGGGTGTCATCCTCGTCACTTGACCGTGGTTCAAAATTACGAGGTCCGTCGCCAATAGCCCACGTGTTGCTTCTAGTGCGACGTTAATAAAAAACTAAAACTTAATTTGACTTGCATGGCCGCAGTAGCCTAGTACTCATGGTCGCTGACTTGCTACCGGCGACTATTTCGTCAAGTCGAGGGTCCGAGCTCCAGCTCCGGCTCCGATGCAGACCCCGAGGTACACTAGAGATCTTTTTCTTTCTCATGGGGTTTACTGTCTTTGGTAAACACGGGTGATACAACCCCGGGTTACCCTAGCGATTCTTTATTTTCGGCCCTCCTTGTCAACCAAATGTCTTTTTTTTTTAATTTAACGTCTATCTAAGTCACAGTTAAGGCTATGCTGTGCCAAACAAGATTTATCTAGCTCTTGCGCCATTAAATTTTACATTCACTCGATCACCAGGTACGATGCAACTGGAGACTCTCCATGTAGTGGAGCTGCACATTAAAACTGTCGAGGTCTCTCAGCGAGACATTGATAATTCTCAATCATTCACTATAGACTTCAAGTCCTCGCATTAGCGTGATTTAGAAGTTGGGAAGACTTCTGCTCGGGTTTAGTCATCCTCACTTGACAGAGGTTTAAAATTACGAGGTCCGTCGGTACGTAGCCTCGTGTTGCTTTTCAGAACGAAATTTGTAAGCAATTGCATTAGGAAAGTACGGGCATCATGAACCCGAAGCAACCTAGAGTTCCTTCCTATGGGATTTACTGTCTTTGTGAAACAAGAGATTCCTCCCCTCCCTTCGATACTCTTTCGATTCTTCTCCATTTTTAGACTGTTCTGGGGCCGTGGTAGCCTAGTGGTCATAGTTTCGAATTCATGGCCGGCAGTTTTCGTTAAGTCGCGGGTTCGATCCTTGGCCGCTAAAGACCCACCGTGTAACCGGGACTCATGCACGATAAATCTGTCCAGGCTCAATCCTCCCGTTAAGATCCGTCCTCGTCATTTGACTGAGGTTCAGAATTATGAGGTCCTTCGGCAATAGCCCTCGTGTTGCTTCTAGTGCGACGTTAATAAAAAAAACTAAACAAATTCGACTGTTCTGGTCAACAATTTCTTATTTTTTCTAACATCTCCATCACAGACGCATATTACTTGGCGGAGCATATACATATTTAATGTGCCATAAACCTAAAGTTTCACTTAGCGCCATGAATTTCAACTGTAGCTCACTCTCGCATGCTAGTTGTGTTAACTTGAATGTCGAATTTGTTGTCCGACAATGGTTTAAATTACTAATTGTTTATCTATGTTATGATTTGTTGAAGAAACCTATTACGAATTATAGAAGGAAACTTGAAGAAATACTCGATGCCCTAATTGTCGTGTCGCCGCTGCTTCTGTATAATATATGGGACCGCGGTAGCCTAGTGGTCAAGGTCGTTGGCTGGCGGTTTTCGTTCAGTCGCGGGTTCGATCCTTGGCCACAAAAGACCCGCCATGTAGCCGGTGCTGATGCACGTTAAATCTGTCGGGGCCCAAAGTCCTCTATTTGGCGGGGTGTACCATCTCAAGTGTCGTCGTCACTTGACCGAGGTTCAAAATTGCGAGGTCCGTCACCAATAACCCTCGTATTGCTTCTAGTGCAACGTTAATAAAAGCTAAACTAAACTTTGGCATCGATGATTCTTGGTTGACTGATGCTGCGGACGAAATGGAAACATTACTCCATTTAAAGCGTTCTAAGCAATTTATCCGAAAATGTTTGTCGTTGATTATACTTAGTTTTTCCATACAATTTCATTTACTATTTTAAGCCTTGCATATTAGTTTTAAATTTTGCTATTTTTCAGCTGAATGTTTTTACTCTTATTTTTCGCTTTTACTTGATTTTACGTAATTGTATTTTCAATGTGTGATTTGCATTTCATTTTTTTACTTTCCCCCTCCCGGGCTATCCTAGCGATCCTTCTCTATTTTCGACCCTTGTTCTTGTCATCTAATTTGAGTCTTCAATTTTTTTTCACGTCTAGACCACAGTTAAATATTTAGCGCATCATAGCCATATCTGGCTCTTGCACCAATGGACTTTACTTTCTTGCTTGACCCTTCTTGTCAACCAATTTTTTTTTCATTGTTTTAACGTCTAGATCACAGATTTACCTTGTTTGGCGCAGCATAGCCATATGTAACTCTTGCACCATTGAAATCCACACTCATTCACTTTGTTCAAATTAAAAGTCGTGAAAATGTAGCCCGCCAAAATAGCTCAAGGCTAAACACCTCCGACAAAATAGCCTATTCTAAAATAGCCCAAGACTAAGCTATTTCTTTGGAGTTATTTAGTCTCTTTAAATTCTAAATATTTAAGAAAATTAATATATTTATCTAACTCTAAAAAGTTTAATAGAAATTCTAAAATTGTTTTGATTGCTCTTTACAATTATTTAAACCTTGCTATATTTACGAAAATTGCTTGAAGATCGTGCGAAATGCCTTGAAAAAGTCGATGTTCCGTAGTTGCATAGTTTTCTCACTAACGGGATCGTGGTAACCTAGTGGTCACGGTTTCCCGGCTGGCGTTTTAGAGTCGTGGGCTCAAGTCCTGATGCCACTAAGGATGTGCCGTGTTGTAAGACTGATGCACTTTAAATCTGGTCCATGTCTTATGTCCTCCGCCAGGGACTTGCATTTAGGTGAGGCCCTGGGTCAAGATTTGGACTTCTTCTTTAGGTAAGTACTTCTCCAAAAGAACGAAAACCCCGAGGCACCCTAATGACCTTTTTCAAGGAGTTAACTGTCTTTTGTAAACACGGATGACGCGTCTCGGGATGCCTTACTACTCTCTATTTCCAACTCTCCTTGTCAACTAGGTTCTCTCTTTCTGATTGCGGATTCGATCCTTGGCTGCTAAAGACCCACCTTGTAGCCGGGGCTGATGCACGTTAAATCTGTAGGGGGCCCAAAGTCCTCCCGTTGGCGTGGTCTGGAAATTGGGAGAGGGGGTGCCAGCTCGGGTGTCGTCCTCGTCACTAGACAGTGGTTCAAAATTACGTGGTCCGTCGAAAATAGCCCTCGTGTGGCTTCTAGTGCGATGTTAATAAAAACTAAACTCTATTTTTCTGAAGACTAAATCACAGATACACAATATTTGGCGCTGCATGGCTAGATTTGGCTCTTACGCCATAGATATCTTTCACTCATCCAAGTACTTCCAGTGGCGTGTTTTAGGGAATTTGGAGAAGGAAGGGTCAGCTCGTAACTTGTCCGAGGTTTGAAATTACGAGGTTCCTCGCCAATAGCCCTCGTGTTGCTTTTCAGTTGAAGTTGACAATCGTCCACTAATGTCAAGTGACTTATTCTTTACTATAATTCTATTAATAAATGCAACAACTCAAATTCTGGTAAATTTATCTTCATTTTACCAAAGTCCTTCCGGTATTGCATATTAAGCGTAAACTGGATTTTTACTTAGAATTTTAAATAGACTAAACAATGTTCAGAGCTGTTTTGTCGGGACTTAAGTCTTGGGCTATTTTAATGGGTACCGCAAATGTTTCCGATTATCTCTATTATGCTGAATTTTCGTTTTTGAAGCAAAAAATTCTACGTCAATTCGTGCTTTAGCTTTAAGAAAAAGCAAATTAATGTCTGTGCACTGAAAGCGGTACTTAATTTTCTTGGACTATCTGATTTTGATCTTGAGACAATATTTATCTGGTTTTTCGAGATTTCGATTGATGAAAGATGGACAATCAAATAACCAGTCTGGAATAAACGAGGAGAAAAAACGTCAGCAATTTGAATGATCCCTTGAGCGTATAAGGATGTGAAACTTGTTATGCGGCTCCTATTCCAAACGAAGTTCATTGTTTTTTCTCGAATAATCTTCGCATGCATTAAATTAGTGGTATTCCCCTAGTTAATTGCGAACGTCTCTTATCCTGTTTGACGAAAACGTTTGATATAAATGTTAATGTCGCAATTACAAATAATGCCATTCAACTTTAGATGTATTCTATACCAAATAACTTCGCCAATAGCCCTCGTGTTGCTTCTAGTGCGACGTTAATAAAAACTAAACTAAAATCTATACCAAATAAGATTACTAACTTTTAAATTATTAAAGCGTGTAAATTGTATGAATTCGTACAAATTATATGAATCTACTCTTGAATGAATAGCCTATTGAAATTTCGCCATGCAAGATGCTCAACAAAATTTCAAGAAGGTTGAATATGTTAGATTCTTACGATTTATTGCCAAAACTGTCTAAACTTAATGAAAAAATTGCTTCTCGATTCTTAATTTCTGTTTCTTATATATATATATATGCTTTAAGTTGCATGTCTACTCATTGAGCTTGTATAGTGACAAATTAATTTCCAAACTGATCCTACACAAGCACGAACAAATTTCAGAAAGCAGTACTTAAAGGAAATTGAGTAACGGTATTAAAGATTAATACAAAATGCACTAAAAACATAATTCCAGTAACCTAATTGTTTTTTATTTATTAATTTAGACTTCATTGTAAAAATCAACCAAATGCAAGCTGTAAAATAAGGTACGTAGGTACTCTTCTTTTAAATGCATCCTTTGAAAAGTAATTAAATAAAATTTGATGCTTTACATCCAAAATTCAAAGTTTCGATGAAGATTACTTTTAAAGTTTGTATATTAAATTGAAAATAGAGGTTAAACGTATTATTGATGGGAGAGTGAATAGTTTGATTTGACATCTATGATTACCCCTCTGTTATTGCTCGGTAACTTGTATGAAGTTAAATGGATTCTTATATATCCGTCATTGCAAACATCTAAAGAACCTAGTATTATCGTCAAAAGTGTAATCGGTAGAGGAAGTTTTGAATTTTCTTTTGAAGCACAAACACTACTTAATTTTAGACAGTAGTCCAATCACCTTAATCTCTGAAAAGGAAAATTGAACATGTCATTTTGAGATTGAAAAACGTAAATGTCATTTTAAGGAAATAATTTAAATATCTATCCTTAACTCTTGATTAATGAAACTAAAATATTATGTAATCGAAAGTCTCTTATAAAATTGATTACTTATCACAGAAATTTTAGGTTAAACCTTGAACTGAATGGATCATTCTGATGTTTCTAACATCTCAACTACTTCATTATTAAATGGGGAAAATTAAGTTTTTGTTACGAACTGAAATGGAGATTCTTATAATATTAAAACTTAAGTGAGAAGATGCTAATATTGGTGAAAATGTAAATTTTGAGTTGCTAGTATTTTAACTAGTAAAGGCATTGAGTGAATGTTATAATACCCATTTAAATTTCGCAACTGTAGAAGTCTTATTATTCTATCCTAGAGGCCGAAGTAATATAGCAGTTAAATCATGAGTCGAAGGACTCATGGACTCAAATCTCTTATCAATGACCTTGTAGTATATTGGAAGGTAGACGGTTACGGCGTATCTCGAATTGGTCTTTATATGAGGCAGTTGAAGTGAGAGTGACGCCCTAAGCATGTGGCTAAGATTTCTTGTTACATGGGGCGGCCAGAATTGCTTCAGCAGAGTTGTGGGTTTAAAACTAGATTACATTAGACCCCACACAAACGGCTTTTGTTTGACAACAGTGCTCCCTACAGTCCTTCCTGTCAACTCGGTTACACCATGTTTGGTGCAGCATAGACATATCTAACTCTTGTGCCGTTAACCTCTATCACTCGCTCATTCTTAGCATATCGTACACTCTTAATTAAATTTTAATAAATTGTCTAGTGTTTCATCGTTAAACCTTTTTAATTTTAAAACGTTTTTCTGAATTTCACTTGGTGTGTGTGTGTCATCAAATTTTCGATCGTTAATTTAACCAACTTTCCATCAAGCTAGAGCTTTGAAATTTTGGGAAACGTTCGTACTCGCCTAACAATGCAATATTTAGACATTTGCGACAAGTTTTAACTAATATTTCAATAATTTTAATAGGTCAAAATATTCTTTCCCCTCGGCGGGCCGCGGTAGCCTAGTGGTCAAGGTCGTGGACTAGCCGCCGGCGGTTTTCGCTCAGTCGCGGGTTCGATCCTTGGCCGCCAAAGACCCGCCTTACCTGGGCTGATGCACGTTAAATCTGTTCGGGGCCCAAAGTCCTCCCGTTGGCGTGGTGTGGATGTTTGGAGAGGGGGTGCCAGCTCAGGTGTCGTCCTCGTCACTTGACCATAGTTCAAAATTACGAGGTCCGTCGCCAATGGCCCTCGTGTTGCTTTTAGTGCGACGTTAATAAAAACTAAAACTAAATCTTTCCCCTCGGCGCTTTTAGGATTGAGGAAAAATTTTTTCCCCTTCTGGGAACATCGGGAACTCTCCAAACGCCACATGAGGTATCGTAAAACTAAAAGGGGAGATAGTAAGGGTTGCTGACTTTGTCAGTAATCATTCACAAGAAAGAAAGATTCCAATATTTGGCGCCGTGTCTTATCACTATTTCTTTCTGAATTCTGGTTCCCATTTTTTTTTAATAGAATGGCTTACAAACTTTCAAATGCATGTTTTGAATTTTATGAGTATTATGAATTTTTTAATACACTCACAAATGTCTCTAAGTAAATTTTAAAGTTAGTTATTTTTAACAGTTTTAACTAATATTTCAATAATTTTCTTTTAATAAACTTTACCACCATATAAAAATGTTTTTTATATCGAATTATTTATATTCTTGTCAAACTTTTATTAAAATGCAAACAGCAACTTGTTTACATATTTAAGTAAAATTTGTTTTTATGATTTAAGGCTTTAACCTTAACATTTTATACTGTATTTTATGTACTAATTACAAATTTATCTAAATAATTGCATCTTGTATTTGATGCAGATTAGGCTCTTGCACCATAAAACGCAACATTCATTCGCTCCATGCATCGTTAATATTTGATCCTTAAATTTTCAACAGGTTCAGACTTGACAAAATCTAAAATTGCAATAGTCTCCTGTCGGAGTAATAATAGATTTTGAATTTAATTCGACTTATTAAGGACCTACATTTCATACATTAAAATTTTTAAATACCCATGAACGCACGGAGGCTTTTTAAAGTTCGCTGAGTCCCTGATAAATTGAGGTTGAGTGCTTTCAAACATAATCCATGTTCGTTAATTGTAATCGTAGGACTTGTGACTGATTCAATGCAAATTACTTTAAATATTTCCTCGAATTTAAAATTTATACAACCTTTCTACTGCTTCAGTTAGGTTTCGTGTTCTATTTAAACGTAAGAATATTAATTTTAATGATCTTGACAATCATGGTATCAGTTTTAGATCTTAACAATAAGAATAAATGTAGGAAGTTGAGATGAAACTTAATGAAGCACCAAAAGACTTCACACACATCAAAATTAGGGAAATTAATTATATAACAGAATGCACAATTTTGGACACTTTTCCTTATGCAAATGAACTTATGAGTTGGTGACAGTAGACGATTTTATATAATATAAAATTCATATTTCAATTTCATGAAGAAAGGTCGAAACTTGTCTGGGAATTTTTAGACGAGATTACCTTCCCTGATGAAACATTTGAAGAGCTATTTTTTAAAAATTGTTAATACCATAACCTTCAAATTTCTTCACGTTTGAATGTGTCGCGTGGTTTTTAAAACCTGAGAATTTTGCCGAAATGCCACATCTTTTTAAAAATATTCTTTCCGTAGTACAAAGGTCAAGTTTTTGCTAGTGTATCGAAAGTACCAACTACGATGTCAACAATTTCTCTTAAGTTATTTTTCTAGTTAATATGGAATACGCGAGTTTCAAAACAACCCTTCGGCTATTCAGTCGCAACCCATTTCGGGCCTCCAGTAGATGAACAACTTGAGTCTTAAAACTATATTTTAAGTGAAGGTCACTGTTATCTAGCATTTGATTTATTAACTGGTGTTTACACGCATCCACTTTCGATGAAAAGACGTTTTTATGTCCTAGTGATCTACAATTAAGACACGCGGTAATCTTTCTTGAGCAAACTACATTTGCTTTTTCAGACCGGTTTGAACAAAGGGGCTCTAGAAATTTAAAGAATTGTCTTACATAGTTATTTTGATCGCCTATCGTCCTCTTAAATACAAAGAATTCTGGAACAAATATTATAAAATTAAACTTATAAATACTGAAACAGTCGTAGCCTTCATTTAAAATCTCAAATCAAAGAAAGACTTGCAGTTCTTAATTGCAAGAATCTAATTTTAAAAAGAAATATGCATCGTTTGAATTTTAATTTGTAATGGAAATAATGGAATCTGTATAAACAAAGTTTTTTGACTTTGTAACACAGTCCTTCATTGAAGGAGATGGTGGGGGGAAAACCTCCATCGTAACTTATTTGCGTTTATAAAACAAATTGGCCTTTTACACCATACTTGAAATTTTAACCTTTCACTTTTTTTTGTTACGTTGCGTTTGTTTCATTTTTAAAAAATGTAGTTGTAATGGATTTTAACAAATGTTTGGCACAGCATAGCCTGCTTTGGCTCTTGTGCCATAAAACTCACTCATTCGCTCATTCATTTAAGGAGAGCAAACTTTAGTAATATTTTGTAATGTGAACTTGAATCCCCCCCCCTTGCATATGGTTTGTGTATTAACTTTCATAAGTGTTTACATGCGTATGTAATCTAATGTTAATACCTAGAACTTTTTCAGATGGGGGGGGGGAATATTTCAGTTTTAATAAGTAAAGAGAAGCATAATGTAATACACAAGAGATTGTTTCTATCAATAAATATCTACTATAATTTAAAATCCACTTTTCATTAAAATTGCATTTTTTCAATTCTGATTAAATTTTATGATTTACTGTTACAGTGTCTCAATCAAACGAACTTAAAATACAATTGATGCATTTCTGTCTGGATGTATTTTCGGTTTCAGCTCTGTTTTAACTTAAACAAGTCGGGAGACCTAAGTTCATGATTTTTTAACTCTTGGTTAAGCTTTTGAATTACATTTATTCTAGATTTTCCTCTCAAAATACCATGTAAATAGATTTCTTTGTGCGCAAAGCCATAGTCAAATGTGTATAATTTAGTCTGCTGAGTATAGTCGGTTTAATCTTCTGCTGCACGCCACAAAGACTAGTTTGCCAATTGTATTTGTATCAATTGGCGTAAACTTTTGAATTTGGTATGCTGTTTATATCAATAGTACTTTTCCATATTTTCTAATGCAATATACCATGCATATGAAGTTGTACAAATAGTAGCACATACCAGCTGCTCAGATAACTAAAATTAAAGGCTTGTAAAAGAGCCTTTTAATTCTAGTTATAGGAGCTTCATGCATGAAATATAATATCATTGTATGAAATGTAATTTTTCTTTTTCTAGAGGATCTAAAACTTAAAATTTCTCTTGAAACAAATTAAAATTCTATCAACCAATAAAAATTTTTGTACAAGTAAATTACGAAGCCGATTCAAAAACTGTAACATCGCTCACCACTAAATTGTTGGCTAAAAAATTCATAATGCAGAAAGCTGCTTTCTGAAATTTAAAGGTTTACTGAAATTTACTTCGCTAATTCGTACAAATTCTCTATGAATATAAAAACACATTTTTAAGATTAATTCCAGTGTAACCAATCGAATGTTATTAATTGACAGTAATGTTATGAGCCTTGCAAAACTAAGTTTTTTAAAGAATATTTTAATTTCAAAACCATTCCAAAGCAAAACAGCGCATAAATCTAAGGATACGTGTTCTTAGGTAGACAAAAACAACTAAGAATTTCCTTCGACTTCTAAGTTTTGAGCATTAAGTTAAGTTTATACTTGAATTTAAATTAAACAAATTTAACTATAAACTCGTAACCTTTTAACCTCGTTTTCAACATTATTTTATTAACTGAAAGCTTACTGAGGTATTTGAAAGAACCTTCACACCACAAAGCATCAGATTGTCTTTGATTGTTTTGCATAAATTTCCCAATTTTGTAATGGTGAACATCTTGACAGTTTCACATTAATCAAGTTTAAAATATTGTATGTTTAAATTTAGGATTTTAACTTAATCGGTCAAACAGAAAACACGTAGACCTTCGAATGCTATGTAGCAACTTTTGTCCTTTACCTGCGCTTGGAATTATTTCATCAACCTGAAAATTTATTAGTTTGATCTGTAATATAAATTCTACACTAAAAATTCATTAGTATAGAGGAGTTATTACGAGCTCGCGTAAGGATATCTTGAAGCCATTTTCCATAAAATTAAAGATTTTGCTTTGTAATGAGTCTCAATGATACCAGTGAGGCATAGAACAAAAGTAAACTTTAGTGTGGAGGCAGTAGGGCAAATTTTTTACAAAAACTCAAATCACATGCATTGAATTGTATTTTCCATAATGTATCGTATAATATTCTTGCATATTTTTATTTAGGGGGCCGCGGTAGCCTAGTGGTCAAGGTCGTGGACTAGCGGCCGGCGGTTTTCGTTCAGTCGCGGGTTCGATCCTTGGCCGCCAAAGACCCGCCGTGTAGCCGGGGCTGATGCACGTTAAATCTGTTCGGGGCCCAATGTCCTCCCGTTGGCGTGGTGTGGATGTTAGGAGAGGGGGGTGCCAGCTCAGGTGTCGTCCTCGTCACTTGACCGTGGTTCAAAATTACGAGGTCCGTCGCCAATAGCCCTCGTGTTGCTTCTAGTGCGACGTTAATAAAAAACTAAACTAATTTTTATTTAGACTAACAAGCTTTTCTTTCATGTTATCGGGAAATTGATTTTAACAAAGGTTTTGAAACTAAACTCTTTGTATCACTAAGTCGTTAATGCATCTGTAGGTGAAGGCATTGTTGGTGTCAACTACAGCAATGTGTCTATTTTGATTTTTCTAGCTCTGTCTTTGTTTTCTAATTTAATAAATATGCTCAGTGGTTATCGGGTGGTCGAGTTTCTTAGTCGACGGAGTCTAGTTGCTGTTCCTTCTAAACAGGCTTTGAGCGTTTTTTCTTTCCCATGATGTTTGCCTTTAAAGTCCTCGGGAGCTTTCCTTTGGGTAAGTACGGGCATCATGACACCGATACACCCTAGTTGAGCTCATTGGAAAAAGATTAAAATGTTTGGTAAACAAAGGTGACGCATCCCTCGAAACCACTGTGACACCCGGATTAGGCTGTTAGGCCATAGAACACCACTGTCACTCACTCGTTAGTTATAAGTACGACGAAAATAACAATCATCCCTTAACTTTTCCTACATTAACAGATTCAATTGCTAGTTTACGTAAATACAATTTTAAAGCTTCAAATTGCGCAATTATAGTACCTGATGAACTCTACTTCAGCTATATTTTGTAAGAAAACAATTTCGTACTTTTTAAGAGCCGCGGTAGACTAGTGGTCAAGGTCGTGGAATCGCGGCAGGCGGATTTCGTTCAGTCGCGGGTTCGATCCTTGGCCGCCTAAGACTCGCCGTGTAGCCGGGGCTGATGCACGTTAAATCTGTCGGGGCCCAAAGTCCTCCCGTTGGCGTGGTGTGGAAATTCGGAGAGGGATGCCAGCTCGGGTGTCGTCCTCGTCACTTGACCGTGGTTCAAAATTACGTGGTCGGTTGCCAATAGCCCTCGTGTTACTTCTAGTGAGACGTTAATAAAAAAAACTAAATTAAACTTAGTACTTTTAAATTTAATTTACGAACGTGAAGCTAATGAAACAGTACTAATAGACTTACAATAAATTCAGAGAATTGTATATAATTAAGACCAGTATGATCTTTATTTATAAAACTTATTTGTAGTTGAAACTAATTATTAAAGATGTATGTTACTGAAACTGAATACTCAAGAGGGATTTATCAACACAGTAATGTTTGTTGTTTGGTACACATCGCATTTCTGTTCATTTTTATAGAAATCTACCTAAATTTGGGATAAAAAGGTGTAAAGTTTGTGTATATTTCCGTTTAATAATTAAAAATGTAAGTGGGACTTTAAAATACAGATGAACTATATACTCTATACGTTGAACTAATTTTCCTGGGAGGAAAATTACATTTATAGAAATTTCAATATACAGAAACAATTTTTCCCACTAGTTTCTTATTGAAACAATTGTTTTTAATGATAAAACACAATTGTCAAATTTATCTAAAATATACAAACATGTAATTTACTTATCTAAAAATGCATCAAAAATTCTACTTTTGTATGAAAGAAAATAAACTAAACACTTTAATTTGGTATAAAATGCTCCTAATGTCTTTTTGAATATTGGCATAGTATAGTAAATCGTTTCAAAGTACTGTTCACTTTTACCCAGTGAGGTAAAAAAAAATTTGGGAATATTGAGAATAAATCTCAAGCCCTGTCGGACAGTTTAGAATGTTTCCATTATACGTTTTTGTAACTGTTTTTAAATTAATTTTTGTCCTCGTCTTTGAATGATTGCTTTGATAGAGATGAACTCAATGTCCCTATTGGTGGGGTGATCAGCCACAATTAAGTTCTAACTACGTGTAAAAGTAGCTGAAATTTGAAAATTGTTCGATATAGATTATTCCATATACAGAAACTGTTTTTATAGTGAGAATTCAATGTGATTGAAAATAGACTTTTGATATGTAGAAACTAAATATAAACCTTTGACTGTAATTTACTTGCAGATTTACGTTTAATTTATTAAGCTTAAAATTAGATTTCTCGCCGCTTGATTATTACTTAATTAAATATCCATCGCATTCCAGATCAAACTCTAGTTTAAAATCATAGTAATATACATGAACAATGTACAAATGAAACTGATGTTAAATGAAAGTACGAATGTATTTTGAAAACTATTTCCATTCAGCTGGACAGAATATTCATTTATCTATTTACACGTATATTTTACCTTTATAAAAGCTGTTTAACTTTTTCTAAACTAGCAAACTAATCTACTAATGAAACGCTAATTTCTGAAGAATTAGTTAATATTTAATGAAAGCCTCACTTTTGAGAAATAAAAATTATTTTTTACTTATTATTGGCATCACATGTTAACATTACCTTTTTGATGTCTCGTGCATCAGTTTTGTAATTTTTCCTCAAGCTCATCCTTGCCTGAATATGGATCTGATGTCATTGCCTTTTTCCGTGAAATTAATAGTTTCCTTTTATTTCCCTACTTGACCATTAGGGTTATACAATAAACAATGAGTTTCTATTCTCTTGTCGTAATCTTGTGTTTCGGAGGTCTCTTGCTGACCTTTGACTTCATCTGTCTTTAGACACATTTTTATATTTTTCACAACACTTTCCGCTCTTCAGAATGTTTTTGAATTTGTCTAGCAGATAGCATCTGTCGCATGCTTCAGAGGAACAAAGACAGTCTCTGATTCTCGTGAAGCCAGTGATAGAAACTTAAATACATATTTATGCATAAAGATCGGCAGATGTCTTGCAAGACACAACCCAGGTTGCGAATTAGATGAAAAATGGATGATCCATCATTTTCTATCGTCATAAACTATTGAGTAATGTAGTTTCGTTTGTATTTTATTCATGTACTAGATATCTTCACGGCTTCATATTAAAATGAAAATTTGAATAAAAGGATCAACGGTGCCAGAGTGGTTTTAAGCTACTAGGTTTCAAAAGAGGATGAAACTCAAAGCAAGGAAAACTGCTTTTGCTTTGTATTGTCAAGAATTTAATGAAAGAGGATCGGTTTATATAGTCCTCACTGTTGTGAAAAAGGCATCAGCTTGGGTCTTATCAATTTTCATAGTTACAAAATAGAGGCCTGCTGCTTGTAAATTTTCATGCATTTTTAGAACAACATTGTCTGAAAGCAACCAAAATATAATTTAAGTCTATTTTATGTAAAATCATGAAATTTTATAAATTAGATCATTATTTTTAGAACCAATATTAACTCGTGGAACTTGAGAAACGAGATTAAGCGAATGCCGAATCTTAAGTAGTAAAATTATTATAGTGTTAATTAAAATTTAACTATAGCATTTATTACATACTTAAACAGGTTATGAAAATCACTTTCCTTAGATTTTCCATTATTTGACGGCGGCACGAAATTATGTCTATTTCTAATAGCCTTTGTGTACTACTGCGACTAATCAAACTCAACTTCCCCTGTCCATGGCAAATTTGTCCCACAAAAAAGATCGCTGATATCAAATATTTGGGAACGCTGACATATGTATACCAATTTGAGTTCAAGTTCCCACTATATTACTACCACTTAGTCTCTCCTTCAGATAAGGGATTATTGATCCCGAGGTTCCCGTATGAGTTTTCCTTTATTGCATAAGTTTTGGTATTTTAGTAAACACGAAACTCCCTTTCCAAATAGCCTAGCCATCTTTTCCTATTTTCGACCTTCTCAAAATTTAATACTTTCTTGCATTTATAGAATTTTATTTGGATCATAGGTACATGTTTCTTTGTCAGTTAATGAATGTTTTGTGCATCTTTGCGAATACTCGAACACCAATGCATATAAAACCAACTTTAGCTAATAAATTTGAATGACCTTTTCTAAGACGTTTTTCAGTAAAAACCTAATAAATTCTAAATTTTTAGTTGATGTAAGCAAACTAAAGTTTAAATACATTTAAACTACTTATTCTAGCATAAGTTATTTCCAAAAATAAGAGTTGGAAAAAAAAAAGAATAGCTAGTTTAAGTAAATTTAATTTTACCTTCGCAAATTGTGAAACAAAGATTCTACGAATTCTCTCGTTAACAAAAAAAAGCTCTTATAAGTTGGAACTTTCCTTCTAGAAGAGATCGTTTACGTTGAATGACAGAAGTTGAGCTCTATCTGACATCTCTATACAATATTTCCTTGATGTTTATCGTAGAAACGACTGAATACATCCGAGAAGTTGACCGATTCTCTAATAACGAGGAAAATGTTTGGCACTGGACAATTTTTAATCCAGAAGTACAAAGTTTCTGTGGTAGACAAAAAAACGTTTTGGCGATGAGGAAGTCTTAAATGTCCAATTCAATAAGCATAATAATAGTCATTAATTGAGCATAAGGTTCATTTTCATTATTTACCATATAACAGCAATTTTAGTCAATGGTTTTGCAAACTTTTTCGTCGAATGTTGAAAGATTAATTTTACGAGTCTAAAAGTTCGTTATAAAATTTATAAGCTTTGACGCTACTTATTAGACCAAACTGATAATTGAAAAGTTATCTATTTTTTTTTAAATAACATAGATTTTTTTCTATTTCCTAATTCTTGGATATTAGGTTCTAGCGTTTTAAAAACGGTATATAGAACGTTCCGCTTAAAAATCGTTCCCCCCTAATAACCTTCGAGGATTTGCACATTTTGAATTCTTTAAATAGAATTGAGAATTCCATTTAATTTGATTCAACCGAGTTTCCTTACAAAATGTGTACCCTATAATTTTCGTAATAATGGGTTGAAATCTCTCCCATGAAGGACAAATAAAAATTTTTGGTGCAATAACAGATATTCATACGCATTAGGACTGAATATAGTCGGATATTAAATTTTCCGCGTTATTAATTATAGTCGCAATTAAAAGGATCACAAATGATCTTCCAGTAAACAGACCTAGGAATCGCGAAGCTAATAAACTATTTTGAAATGCTCTCGTATAATTAGGAGCTATTATTGATGATGAAACTATTAAACCACAGTTTTAATCCAGCCCTTGATACCTTCTCGAAGGATTCCCGCGCTGTTGAGAAACTAATTGTTTGAGAATCTGAATCCTTTTCGATTCTGACCGCGGGCAAAGTGAGAGTTCAGTGGTAACCACAGTTGGAAATGCTCAAGTAGGTCACTTTGACTAACGTTGAAGCCTCGCGGTGAAGATCTCGACCACAGCTTCCGAAGGTGAAGAATGGAAAGAGAAGCCGGAGGAAAGTGTACAACTAGTTCAAACAATAGGCGAAAGAACGAATTTGCTTCCCATAAGCGCATGCATTTAATGCCGAGAAAGTAAACGGAAGACAAACTATTCTCGTGACTAGGAAGATGAATTAAATTGGGGCGAAGAGCAGATTGAAAGTAGTTCAAGATCACTAGAGCGCGGAATTCTAAGTTGGAAAGATCTTCTCAAAGGAAACGATTTGCATCGCGTAAGCATAAACACCGTTAATGCTTAACGTTTCTTTTAATACTCTTAATGACTTGTTTACGTTTCACAACTATAGACTGTCAGCACTTCAAGTGTACGACGTATATCTATCAGTTTTCTCGGAAACCACTGTTTATGTTCCGCACTTCCATATCTTAATTTTTTATCCTTGATAAGTAAAGGAAATTCTATACTGGAAGACCCTTTTAAAAGGAATTTTTAAAACAAACGAGCTATTTTTACTTAGTTAGCATAAAATTTAATGAGCTAAAAATTCATAAATATTATGCAACCTGAAATGTCAATAGACCTATGTCTCAGTTTTTTACAGTCTGAGTAGTTGAATGTAAAAATAAGTTTAAGGATTTGACTTGATGTATATAATCTCTTGATAAAGGAAATATTAGTATCTCATCACTTAGGAAACCGAATTCTGTAGAAAACTCTTGGTTTATTTTTTCAAGTTGTTTGTTTTAACTAAATTTGTCTGCTTTAGTTGAATCGTAAATTTACCAGGGTTTTATAACAGTAAAATCAAATTAGTGAGATATTTCAAGTATGAAACGATTCCTAGTATTATATTGGACCCCAGTATTTAAATAATACAAAAATTCATTACAGAACAAGACTCTATTACAAACTTAAAGCGTAATATTTTAGCATAGATTTATCTATTCTAATTTTAGTAGAAAATCTTTGTTGCAGATAAATCAAAACGGAACATGCTTAACTATTCAAATTTAAAACTGCGTGAATCTCACATTAAACCAATTGTGCGGGCATCAAATGTTTGAAATACATTTTTTTCATACCGTGGTAATATAGGTGAAAAGTTTTTGCGTTAAATTATATAAACATTATGGATGGAGAATCTTTTGTAAAGATTTACGGTAATGATACCGAGAAATTTCCCTGAGTTATGCTTTAGTAGAAAGATATTAAAGTCTAGGAATATCAAAACAGTAAGAAGTTTCTTATTTTTTGAAAGAATTTCACAGTTAATCGAAAAGTTTAAATTGTCAAAAAATATTTATAATTGGGTAGTTAAACTTTCAGATGAAAATATTTCAGACTGGGAAGTAAAGAAATCCTATTTAGGAGTTATGGGGGACTTTCAATGAAGGGAGGACTTGAGTATGCTATAAGGCTTCAACGTTGAGGCTGCCATAACCAAGAGACCAGCAATGTAAAGTCTATAAGAGTCCCGATTCTACCCAATATCCATAATATAGATATGCACATTAAATAAAACTGGATCTCAAAGTTGTAATGTGGTGTGGAAGTTGAGAAATTGACCTCAGTCGAAAACTATAATAATGATCTTGTAGTTGTAGAATAACTTAAAATAAAGCTAAGTCTCTCCTAAAGGGATTGTCTGTTTAGGAAAGGGCGGTATTCAAACTAAGAGGAACTAGTGCGACCTTTCCTCTCTCCCATAGGATTTACCATCTTCAGTAAGCATGGGCGGTGCTCCTACGGAATGCCCTAACCCTCTTCCCAGTTTTACTCCTTCTCAATAAATACGTGCATTTTTTTTCTTTTCACTTATTGTAAAGATTAAAAAAAGTTATAAGTATAACCAAGTATCAAATCTCTAACTTAATGCATTTGGAGCAGTTTGACCAAATGTGGCAATTGCGCGAATTAAACAAATTAAACCAAATACTAATATAGCCGGCATCTCGTTTTTAAATTATACCAGTTTAAAATTCCTATTCCTATCCAAAAGTTGATGTTTTAGCAATATAACTTATGATTGATAGGAACATTTAAACCACTAGGCTTGGAATTAGTGTACTTTATTTATTCAGTTATCTTTTATGGAAACATTTTTATCTTGATCGTCTATTTTTAAAAAAACTAACTATTGATAAAAATATGACATGTTGAAGCACTTCTAAAACCATATTGAGATTTATCTATGTACAGTTTTGATCTTATGCAGTGACTCGTGTTTAGAGTATAAACTTAAACAGCTAATAAAGTCTAAATGTTTGTTATCTCGATTAGTGCTCATTGCTATTAACCCTCTTTTATGGGGACACTAATTTAGAGTTAAAAGAAAGTAAATGGTAGAACCATGAAGAACATGGATCCGGAGATGTTGGGCGAGTCCGTCGACGTTCTTCTCGATTCAGCGACGTCTGAAGGCGCGTTCCCCATTAAAGAAACCTCAGGGACTTGCCTTCTTCAGGTAAGTACGGGCATCATGACCCCGAGGCACTTTAGTGATCTTTTTCTTTCCCATGGGGTTTACTGTCTTTGGTAAACACGGGTGACGCACTCCCGGGATACCCTAGCGATCCTTCTCTATTTTCGACCCTCCTTCTTGTCAACCATTTTTACCTTTTTTTTCAACTTCACGTCTAGACCACAGTTTAATCTTGTTTGGCGCAGCATAGCCATATCTGGCTCTTGCGCCAATAAACTTTACATTCATTCATTCATTCATTCCCCATTAAAGAAGTTAAGGATTGAAATGTTAAGGTTTTTACTGGAAAGTTCGGTAAAAGTTTGAATTTAAATAACAATTCTAATTTTTTCATGTCTTGGGTATCAAATTTTGTACTTTCTCTCTTTAATAGCTTGTGTACTAAAGGAGGCATGAGACAAAAATAGAATTTACGAAAAACTTTTTCATTAGGAAAACTAGAATTAAAATCGGTTAACAAAAGTTTATTAAAATCGGTAAATTGTTCAGCCATTTGGCCTCTTTTTGATGGTACTTTCCAAAAACTTTTTAAAACTGATTTTCTGTTTGAAATTTTAATTCTATTAAATTATTCTCTATTTAAAATTTCATGACCTTACGATTTCAAAATTGCTTAATTATTTAAGAAATTCACAACTGAATAAAAATTTAGAGCATTTTGTACAGAAAATGCTAAGTGGAAATCCTAATTTCTCTAAGGTTTTGATTAAAACCCATTATCTGATAGTTTCTTGTATATATATTTATGTGAAATTTAGAACATTTTAATTTTACATATATCTAATAGGAGCATTTTAAATGCATAAATCCGTGTGAAAAATTCATTGTTTATCAATTTCTCAGAAAAATTTGGGATATAAATATGTTCAAATAATCTGTTCAGATTCTTTTTTCAAAAATATTACATTTGTTGGATATAAGATTTTAGCATAAGTACAACGCCCTCTTTTAAAACTGTTCAAATCTTGAATCGATTTGCGTAAGAAATGGGTTTTCTCTGCCGATTCCCAAGACTTCGGTAGGCAAGCCGACTTAATTGATTCAACATTTCGACATAAGTAGCGAAACCGCTTGAATTTCATTAATGTATATGCTACGAAGAAACAAATGCCTTTGTTTTTATGATTACGACTACAATATTCTCCTTAGTCACTCACTGATTAAACTGATAATTTCGCACATTCGATGTCATTTCCCGTCTCTTGTAAACTTTGACACAGTGACACATTTTACACTCGTAAAACCACGCAAAGCGTTTACTTTTTATTCGAAGTGACCCTTCGCCCACCATATGAGAGTGTCACGAGAAACAAAATCGGATGACCTTCAGTTGTAAACAATTTAAATCTTTCCCGTGTTTTGGTTCCACCTAACCACAAAATCGTTTTTGCTTTGTTCTCGTATTTTGATCGTGTAATGGAACTCGCATGACGACTAAAGACGTGTCGATGTTCTTAAGCGAAGCAAGAAATTACAGAGGAAGATTAGGATATAATTATCCTTCCGTTAAAAAAAAAACTTAAATGACTCGCCAGTTATGATATGAAGAATATAGTTATAATACGTTATTAGTTCATTTACTTTGGAATCTATTTTTCTATTCGCAAATCGATCTGTATTGGGAATCTATTGTTTCTTGGTATCGCTTCACTGCATAGCTCATTAGATGCCTGCATTTTAATACAAAATTTAGCTCTATTTTTCCTTTTATTGCATTCGGTTTCTTGTTCGATTGTTAATCACCCATTAGCACTTTCTATTTGTAGTAATATAATTAACCCACATTTAATTCCAATCAGACTTATCTGAGACTGTTAGCTTTAGATGTATATGTACAGTTGAGGAAAACTTAAATACTGCTAAAGGTTAAGTTGTTGCCGTATTCAAATCTACAATTTTTATACCGCTACGAAATGTCGATGTAATGAATGACAAATTTGGGTAAGTTATTTATTTTAAACTCTAAATTTAAGAATATAAAGTTTTCTGAAGATGAAATTTTATTCCAAATCTTTCATCCAATGTTCTCTCTTAATGTAAAACAGTTTCCGAATCTAATGATTTAATACGCAATTTTTTAGACCGGAACGAATCTTAAATTTAAAAGCTTCGTTACATCTTCTGTTAATAATCGTAACGAATGAAATGCACAGTGTTAAATAAGTAATTTATTCTCGAATTAAAAAAAAAAAATCCCCTACGGTGCTCTAATTGGTATTTTGGTTCCATATCGAGTATATAAAAACATGTTTTCCTTTTTATGTATTTCGCTCACAGGGACAAAATGTCGTTAATATTTCTGAAATCTTGCCCGATCTTACCCGACATTTGGGGGGGGGGGGGGAACCTGTTTTTCTCGAGGTTCACTTTCTAACTCCTTATCCATACTTTTGATGACTGTTCTTGAACTAGAGGGGGAAAGTGATAGTGTGAGCAGGAACCACGTGTTGTGTTACGTGTTTTTGCCTCTGACCAATGGCTCGAAATTGGAGACTCAATGTTAAGTTAACCACCAATAGAATTGCCGTCCGGCGAAGATGGCGCTAGCGGCGCGATTTATCAACATAACTTTCGATAACCGAATGATGAAAAAATTGTTTTGTTTTTAATCTTGACAATCTTGGATTATGACGGCATCGCGAAGTTAAGATAGCAATACACTCCAAACTTCGTGATATCTCTTGGTTGGAAGGCAGACCTTTTCTCTTGGATCCCGGGTACCGAGTACGGTCATCACTTCGACATGGCTATTACCGTGAGCAAAGCTAAAATTGGAGTAATCATCTTAGGATTTTTGGGGTTTTTACTTCTTGTTATAGGAGTTGTTGCATTGTCGTTATTGCCTACAATTTTCAAAGCTAAAGTACAAGAGGTAGTGTACTTCATTTTCTTCTGATAAGGAAATTTATCAACATAATTTTGCTCTTTTGATTGTAGAATTTCGGGACTTCTGATGATTTTTAAAATCCTTAAGCACTTTTCTAGTAATTCCTTTAAAAAAAATTCTAATTTTCTATTAAATGCATTCAATTGATAAAAGTTTATAAGCCCCGAATATTAAATTTTGCACATTTCTCGCGCAATTTTCTCGAATAAATTGACGTAGTATGGAATGAGATTTTTTTAAAGAAAAATAACTCACTTTCTTACGGGACTGTTAACTTACGATTAAATAGCATGTGATACTTTATTGAACAGATGTTATTCTATGAGCTTTAACTAAAGATAAAATTTCCTTTCGTTTCTGAAAACTCGTATTTAAATTGTAATACTTATAATACAAATTGAATAATTTTCTTTAGGATCTCATATATTTAATTACCTAATTGTTACTTGTCAAACACTATTATTCAAGAATAAATCACTTGTCAGTTCACTTTCCTTTTCTTGTTTCGACCCAGCAACTTCGGAAATGTTTCCCTGACTACAACAAACTCGTTAAACAAGTAAATGATTTTTGATACTTTCACGGCTTAAGCTTTTCCTCCGCCTCTAATGATAGATTCTTGAATTGGAAGTCAGTGCAGTGTTTTCACCTTTGACTCGATGTCATTTAAGCAGTATTCTATTCGCCTCTCCGTTTTATGAAAGGGGAAATTCTTAATGGTTGATATTGAATGCAAATGAAAATCCCTTTGGAATTTATCGCCAATGGATTTTGTTCAATGGCATGAAGCGCGACCGGTTATAGTTAAATTGTAAATAGAATATGAAGATTACTCTTAGCTACAATTAAGTTTCGTAGTAATTGTAGGAAATTCGGCCATTTTTATTTAACATAATTGCATTCATTCCCTCTTTCCCAAAAATATTTCCATAAGTTCAATAAGGTAGCTCTTGTTAAAATACCAGTCCACAACTTTTTGAGTCGGTAATAAAATATGTTTACGCTTATGTACTCCATGCTAATTATATAAACAATATTTTATAATATGTTATAAAATATTGTTTATAAATAAACAAATAACAAACTTTTTTATATTTAATATTGTTTATAAATAAACAAATAACAAACTTTTTATATTTAATATTGTTTATAAATAAAGAAATAACTAACTTCTTGAGTTTGATGGAATATATTATAAAATATTTATATAATTATTAGCCTGGAGTACATAAGCGTTAACATATTTTATGTGATTTTTTTATAATATCTAAAATACTTGAAATGTGTGTATTCTTAAAATATTTGCATAATATGTTGTATCTTCATATGTTAAAGAGGCTTTTACTTCAGGCTTTGCCAATTTAAAGTTTGTTATCTGTGTTATTTCAAAATGAGGATAACTTGCAGCCATCTTGGCGCTCTGATATCGCAAGTCTTTCAATATATTCTCTGTAATGAACGAAATATTCTACCTTAATCGAAATGTACATATTGAAATGTCTGGATGTGAATTTAAAATCTGCAAACTTTAAAACAATATCAAATTTCTTAAGTTGGCTAGTTTGCTTTATTTGGTCTGTTTTCTAATTTGAGTGGGGAGAATTGTCGAGAACGTCTAATGAGAAAATATAGTGATCCAAATTTTTAATTTAAAGGGAATTTGGACAATTACAATGAACAATCTAATGTGAATGGAATGAGCTAAAGTTAACTTATTTTAAATCTTCATGCTGCATAAATTTAATGGTACCAAGTAAGACGAACGGGAGTCTCATAAGACGATTTAAATATTCTAAATTTTTATATTTGGCTTGTAAAACAAATTTTAAGTTTCTAACGTTCTATTTGTGATTTTAATTCCCAAAGTCTTTAGTTTTAGGTGTACTCCCTAGGTGACTTGTATATTTTCCTCGTAATTTATGTGTAATTCAATTTTCCAGTCAAGTTAATCTTAAGTTATTAATCAAAATGCAATTTCTGAATTATAATGAATATTTCTTAAAATACATTCACTACACTTTGAAATAAGTTTGTTATTGTCAGTCATTTTGTGTGTAAGAAACTGCCAGTATTCAAAGTGATATTGCTAGCGATCTTTGTTTTCAGCCCTCCTCTTTGTTAACCAAATTTTTTTCAAATTTTTCAAATTTAGATCACAGCTTTACCTTGTTTAGCTCAGCATAGCCAGATATGGCTCTTGCGCCATTACAATACTATCTCTCACCCACTCGAGCAATATTTTGCTCAAAAATACTTCCCACTTTAGAGAAATTTAAAAATTTGTATAGGGAGGGTCGCCTCGTTTCAATTATATTGAGTTTTTGCTCCAATCATATGATTGCAGCATTTAAATTTGTATTGATATTCAAACTAATCTTCACTCGAATTCGTTGGGATAGTCTCTAGGAGGTCATTCACATTGTTCACTTCTTGATATTGGGATGGAATTCATACGCATATTAAAATTTTGCGGATAATAGCGGCAATATTACTTTCAGATAACGTATCAGTTAATTTATTAAACCAGATGATGCTAATCTGGTTTATTTTTTTAAGTTAGATTTGTTTTCTGATATATGAGCATATTCTAATTTAAAAACTATAAATATTTTGTTTTTGTATCCGTCAGAAGTAACACTTTCAAAACTTTTGAAGATGAAGAACTGACTTGTGGTTCTATTAGAACCACGTCTTTAAGCGATATTCTCTGATAATGACATAAATTAAAGTTCTACAATAGAATTTGTGAGCAATTTTTCTTTATGCAAGAGCTCAAAAATCCAATGTTTTACTTCATATTTATCGATGAGACTTACTTTCCTATTTTTGGGGAATTTCTAGAATGATGGTTCGAAAAACAAACTCCTGTATTCTCCTTTTGTCCAAATCTGATTCTTTTTTTTTTATGAATGGTAAGGTTTTATAATTAGTCCAGTTTTGATATTTTTATTTAACTTTTACATTGTTTTTTAACTTAAACTTTCAAGATTTTATGTACAAAAATGAAATTGTAACAAACCATAAAATTAGTTTTTTCTTTTATTCATTTATTCTTTTTTTCATTCATTTCTTTTATTCCTATTTTTTTTCTTTTATTCAGCAGAGAAACTAATTTTTGGGTTCAAACTGCAAGTTCATGTGTTATCCTGAAAAAAATACCTGCTTGTTGATATTTTATCAGTTTCAATAGGAATAACTTCCAAGTAGCTAAATCGAACATCAGGACAAATTGAGTTGCCTTATCATAAGTACATGTATTCAGATTAAATTATCTTCAAATTCCCTCAAGTACACTAGAAAGTTTCGAAAGATAAAGATTCACATAAGTACAACTTAAGTTATTTTTCTAAGTATTATTTTCCAAATTCTTTGTTACAAGCTATTTGTGTTTCGCATAATTCCTTGGAATCAAAATTTGATCATAACCAGTGCACAGTTGTCTTATATTAAATTGCAAGAACCTTAGATTTTCCTGTTTCATTTGAACAATATTAATCTTTGTATCAAAATATTAAAATAATTGCAATTCACTTCATTGTTTTTTCACACTTCCGAGTGGGTTTGTAGTTCATTGGAACGACATTCGGAAATGCAGTTTAAGGTCAGCCGTATAACAGAACTTGTTGATTATAGTGTAATATGAAACCAGTTTTTTCACATTAGAAAGTAAAAGTTCAAGTTCTAACTTTGTCCCAATTAAGCTGTCAGTTGGGAATTAAATGTTTCAAGTACATTTCTAGACACATTAATATTGGGCTTATTTGGCATGCGAAATCAAAATGTCGGTGAGATAAGAATAACCATACTCTCCTTTTTTCACTATAGAAAATTTTGTCGAACAGTGCTTGTTTTTTCGTTGAAATATTACAGCCCTTGCAAATCGGAAGCTCTTGAACTTGAAATAAGCTTCAGCAAGAATTCGAGTCTTTAAATGCTCGTGTGTGTTTATAGGTTTCATGCTGGGTTCTTGACATTGAATCTTTGAAATCCTGCTGCGCCGCTAGCTTTTGGGTTATGCATGAAAGTAAACCTGTCAAAATAAAGGCATTTATATATGAAAAATGAGGGAGAAACTGGATGTTTCATAATTTTCTAGAATAACTCTAATGATGCGCTTTAGGTTATTTTCTTTGAAAAAAAGTAGAATTGTCTCCTTTCATATTTTAAGGGATTAGCAATAGACACCTTGAAGTTGTTATTGTAGTAATAGAATAACATACAAAACTAATCAAAGTTCAAGTCTCTTAAACTGCTTTAAGCAAAAAAAATTAACGCGCTTGCTGACCTACAATATGGTAGTTTTCTAGAATGAAGTTAGTTCTATTTGTATTGATTGCATTATAACAATTCTTACAATTATGAATTTAACTCTTACAAATTAAGATTCAATTTCAAATTTGTAGGGATATCTTTATTTTAATGCACAGGGAAAACTTTACTGATAGAGCGAAGAATTGAGGTTATCAGAATAAGTCTGTTTTCTAAATGCATGTTTCTCACTTTTGGATGTATATTGGAAATTTTTCGGACTCTATCTTATCAATTTGTATTGAGTTAATTCACAAGTGATCACATCGAACGAAAATTCATGATAAATGCACATTAATTTTCCCACGAAGGTTCATTTTAAAACTAATTGGAACCTTTACGAATTTCAGTCGATCATGTTGATTATAAATTTAAATTTTTAGTCTCATTTAAGCACGGAGCTCCAAAAATGTTATACTAGGAATATTTTACGAATATTTTGTTGCATACATTTGAAGTTTGTGTTTACATCTATTAATGATTGCCTTTTTAAAGAGAATAAGTTTCTAATTTTCTTTTATAAAATAAAGTTCAAAAGTGTAAAATTTATTTTGCAATTGTTAATGCTTAGCAATATACTTTTCAAGTAAATTTTGCATATGTTAACTTTAAAAGTAAACTCGCAATCTACTTAGCTATAAATATTTGGTATCATTAATTTGCTTACATTTGTGAATGCAATGCATGTATCACACATTCTTCTCGATGTCTATAAATAGAGTAATCTTTTTTTTTCAAGGGATAATGGAGTCCATAAATAACAGTTTTAAACTTGGAATTTATATAATATAAACATTTTTTAATATCTATTTATCGCATAGTTTAATGCTAAAATAATTATCCACTTGAAAATATACCAATCAAGACTTCGTTGAAATTAGATCGATTCAAAAAAAATTCCCTTTGTTTTTTTCAATTTATAATAAAAAATATTCTACAAAAAACATCTATTGGGTAACGTTTATATTCGTACATCATCAATGTGTTGAGTTGCAACCGGAAAGATAGAAGTTCAATCCTTTATGCATCTTTAATTTAATCAATTACTGCACTTGATTTTGTCTTGTTTCCAATAAACAATTATTTCCCTTTCCGAATCTCACACAGTTCAGCCCAGAAACTATTTGATAACGCTTCACTCTTACAATGAGTTCACTGGGAGACCTTGAATCTGATACCTTGACCACCCTTATAGCTTCTGGCATTATACGAATGCGAAGAAAAAAATGATCCTATACATATGTTGTATAAAATCACTAAACTTCCAAAGGTACAAGGTTAAAGTTGGAGTACATATTTTTTTTAAATAATGCGATTTATTACCATTAGTATGTATTCCATTACTCGGATCTTCTGAAAATCCCACGTTAACGTGGATTGACCTTGTTCTCTTTCTTGGTAGAACTTTAGATTTTTGAGTTTAGGATGAATGTCTATTTTTGTATTTTTATTTGTCACTGTTGCAGTAGTCTAATCAATTTAAATCATCCGAGGTAAAAATCCAGTCCCAACTTATATTATAGGTTTATTTGAGGTCGGAATCTTATTTCAAAACTCTCGGTCATAGTTAAAATTGAGTTGATGACGACGATTCAAAAATGTGAAGTATAATAAAGATAAATTTTACTCTGAAGTTGAACGAGTCCGGCCGGGAAGATGTAGCCAAATATGATTAGTGCAATTACTGCTAAAACTGCTCTACTCAAATTAAAATGCTCCAAATCTTAAAAGCTGGGGCTTTAAATTACAGCAAGGCATTTTCATCGGAATATGCAATCGAATGATTATCTCCATTGCGGAAAAATATCCATCTAGGATATAACTAGACTCTGTAATTCAATCTGTTTTTTTTAAAAGATTTATTTAAATTTTAAAATGTTGAGTCTGAATTGATTATTTACTACGAAGTTTAAAATCTGTACAACTCTAATGATATTTCTCAGTTGATATCAGGAGTTGGTTTCTATAGTATAAATTAGTATTAAATCGTTCTATATTTTGTCAAACACGGTATCTATGACAGAGGCTTCTGCCGTAACACTTGCCTCAATATTAAAATCCCCCCCCACACACACTCCACTCCACGCATCCAGCAAGAGCTTTGTCATTTTTCAGTATAGAGAAATCGCTTGTTAAAATAGTATAACTTCCGTAACATTTTAACCAATTGAAAATTGATGTCCCCTTTTGTAGAAGATATTAATCTGCTTTCTTTTCCCATTTCCAGTTTGAGATTAACAATTGATTTCCCCTTTTCGGCTCGATATGTTTTCGTACAAGTTTCTATTAAATTAGTTAATTTATCCAACTTCACTTTCCCTCGCATTTAGTTTTCTTAAGGTTAACAAGACATGCCCGTAATCGTAAAATACCATATTTAAGACCCCTTGTTTTTGTAAAAAATCTTTAGGCACACAAGAAATCTTAATTTTTAATGATTTTTATCATTATGTATTATAATAGTTATTCTTTAGTGAGAGTTTCTTTCCTTCACAGTTGAATATGGACTCTATTTTTGAAACCTATTGCATTTTTTAAAAAAAATTGTTTGCCTGCAAACTTTTTATGCTTCTGTAAAAGACATCTATGAATGTAGTGAATTTTTTTCTCTAAGTAATTTTATCAAATTTTTATTTGAAGGGAAATTTCTAGTGACAAATTTCTATAATTTTATCGAAGAAAGTATACAGTAATATAATTAATAAAGTGGTTCACTATTGTTTATGCATTGTTTCATACATGAAGAGTAAAATATTTTGTAAATGTATGGGATAGTGCTTTAATAAACGGTACCCAAATGCAAATATATCTAATGTTCATATTCAACTTAAAGGGGGTAATGTTTGACTAAAGTACTTTTATAGCTCTTTCTAAAATGCTTAGATTTTTTTGTGTGCCTGATATTTTAAGCAAGGAAGCCATAAATTCTGCGTTTTTTTCCCGCAATGTCCTGATACCTTTAATACAACAGATGAATGTTAAATTTCAATGGAGACTTCTCCAGAACAAACTTCCATTGAAATTGCCATTAAAAAATATTCCTGGAATTATATAAACTCGGATTACAAGAATAGCTCATTTCTAAAAATACTTCTGTCTTATAGTCATTTATTCAATATGTCAACTTGAAACTAGATTCTCATAAATTTTCAGTCTGATATCGCCTATTCTTTGAATAGGAATTAGCTTATTTAAATTCGAGGTAATTTTTAGATTTGTACAAAAGTTCTGAATGTTGTTGTTAATTTTTATGTAATTTGTGAAGAGCGCTACCATTTAATTTCATTTGTTCTACAGATGAATGTGTTTAACTCGGATAGCTATATCTTTATAAATCTATTTTCGTTAACTTTTTAAAATGGAAGATTCCGAACTAGCTAAAACGTGAAAGCATTCCATCCGTTTTCTGAATGCGAAGTTGGAAAGATGGCTTTTATTTTGGCACTGAACTACGTGAAACACGTGAATAAAGAACAAGACTTGACAGCTTTTTTGATCGCCTAGAGGTTTTGGAAACTGTCGGGTTTGTGAGTTATTTTCAAAAGTCATATGTAAAAACATCAAAATTCATGATTTAATTCCTGAAAACTGTTTTGAAAATCAATTACGTATTACTTAAGAGTACTAAAACAACTTAATGGCTTTAATCCTCTACAAATTCTGTATAATAGTGCTTCTAATGAATGCAATAAAACACTTAAGATGAAACTGATTTTTTTAAATGCACTTCATAAATTCATTAGATTAGTAATTACGGCATGCTATTGCAAATCGCCTTGAGGTAACAATTTCGAGGAAGAAAATTGAAATTTGACGAAAATGGAGAATTTTGCAACTGTATTGCTGGGAAGAGGGGATTTTCGATTTTTTTTCGATTGAAAACTAAATGTCCTCTATTAACCTGTTATTTAATTTATTGTTCATTAGACATCAAAATGACAGTGGCCTACATATATTGAAGCATTTATGGATATGAATTTTTTCTCTTGATAATATAAAAGTATGCATAAATTTTTAATTTGCCATCCGTTTTTCTTGTTGAGTAAAACTTTTGTTTTCTTCAAGAAAAATGAATGGCAAATTAAATTTTTAACCTTGCACCTCTTTGGTGTTTGAGGTTAATATTTATCTAGGAAACATGTTGGAGCCGTATTGATTATAAATGGCATTTTTCTCTGCAATGTTTCATTCGGCCTTAAGTTTTGAGATTACCGGGCAGAGTATAAGTAAAATTGATTATTTGATATCATGGAAAATTGAAAACCTGCTTAGTTGAAGAATAGATTGTCGTCAGCTATCTTCAAACTTAATCTCTAATACAGACACATGAAACTTTATAGATCTTGTTCGAGCTGATATTTACTTGACTGCAAAAGATTAACGGGAAGATAATTAAATAATTTTAAATGTGTAACTATTTTTATCGATAAACGGTCAATCGCTTATGAATATTTTTAACTCTTGATTAGACTCTTGATGAGCCAAGCTTTTGCTTTTCAAAAGGTAATGACATTTCTAGTTTGTAGCGTTTACCATTTTGGCCTAAAGTAATGAATAATTTTAACTTTAGTTTTCTCAGATCATGGAAATGTAGTCTAAAGCTTTCTTGGAAGCAACATTTCAGCAGTAAAGTTTATTAATCTCCATGAAAGTTTCTTAAATCGTTTCATTAAACCAAAATAGTTCACTTAGTTTCAAGCAAAAATTATCTGTACTGACTCTTATAAATCACTAACTTCTGCCAATGCTTTAAATGAAACAATGACCTTGATTTTCTGCTCATTTTTGAACTAAACTATAAATTTAGACTTTCTAATAATAATTTCTAATAATAGATAATAAACTTGAATCACTCGAACTTATTTGTTTTTAAAGTTTAAACATTCGCATAGCATTAAATTGTTTATTTTTTTTCCTCCTCGCTTGTCTCTGTTCCTAGAAACTTTCAGGAATTGATCAATACTGACCAACTTTTCCTTGTGCTATTTATTGTTTACTGATTAAAAATGCTTTGGGCAAGGTCTTGTTACAAATAATACATCTCACGATTTTGGCGTTTTTTCCCTGCTGAGAAGCGGTTTTTTTTTTTTCGGCAGGTCTAATCTTTGAAGTGATGACGATACCAAAGTGGATGACAAACGCCCGTCGAGTCGATATGAAGATTAAAGTCCAATCAGATTTGATGACTATTTCTGATAATACTGATGAAAATGTTCACTCTTTGTCAAAAAGCGTGTAAATCGCTGTAAACTATCGAAAGATCTCAGTGGATTTAATGGGAACAAAATTCTATAAAATTGCAATAGTCTAGCAACGTATTAGTTCATAAAATATTTATCTAACATGGTATCTCGGCCTTATTTTAACTAATTACTTTTCATAATTCACTCTAAATTGCTCTTACCGAAATTTAAATCTTTTGCCATTATCAAAGTGTGACTTTTAAAATTGAGAAATATATATTTTATTGACTGTTGTCGATTTAAGCTTGGTGCTTAGGGACTAATGTAATTTATGCCAACGTAATCGGTGAGCGCATACGCTCATTAAAGTAAAATTATAATTTATCGAGTAGACGCTTTGTTGTATTGTACATTTAAAGATCATTGTTCAAATTACGAAGTTAGTCACCAAACCCCGTGTGTTTGACGTTAATAAAATCAAATCAAAAGCATTACTAGTTTAAAATGATAAATGTTCCATATTAGAAATGGACTGGATTTCTTGCCAAAACTTTCTTGCTGCACTCTGAAATTAAAGTGAAATACTTCCATTTTAGAATAAGGGATGTAGTTTTTATATGGGTACGCTCTCTTCTCTTCTCACCAAATGGATATTAATTACAACCCTAGCACTTTACGTTGTATTTTATATTTCATTGTACTTCAATAATCTTACCTTAATGTGGTTTAAAAATCCTCTAGAATTTTAAAACATATGTTTGGCGCACATTAGCCAGATTTCTCTTGCTCCAAGAAACCCAACTGTCATTCACTCCAAGTGGATACACTGGACGCTTAAGTTCCTCAGTTTATCAACTTGAGAATTCATACAAAAATGGTGAATAAAATTGGTCTTTTTTATTTTATTGAAATATATTGGTTGCTATTATAGCAGAAAGAAATACAAGTGAATATTTATAGTACTAGAGTTATTTAGGTTATGTTTTGAAGAATATTGAAACGTTCAGGTTAATTGTTTTTCTGTTGACCTACATGTTTCATTACAAAAACTCGAGAGACTAAGAAATTACAGTACCTGCTTTATGAATAAAATGAGATATATACATGAGGATTAACTATTTCTTTGCTTAAGGAATTTTATACTTTATATACTTTGTCTTAAAATCCAAGCATTGATGAATGAAGTTTAATTCTTACATATTAGGATTGGTGTGACTTATAATTCTTAATTACAATTCAAAATCTAAATATTGATATAATTTTAAGTTGATTCTTGGTAAAACAAAACTGTATGAAATGTTTCTTAATCCACTTGTCTACATATGAAGAGCTTGTGCCATTTTCAATAGCCCTTATATAATTTTGGAAGAATATTAATTTAAAACAATGAAAATAACTTTCATTGAATTCTTTAGACTCCAAATTTAGAGATATAAAATTTATATAATTTGAAATACACTTATATTAATGCTAATTAGCCTCAAATTTTCATAATATTTATATTCAAGGAATCTATTAATTGTAAGAGAACGTTAGTGATATTTATGATTCTGAAATAATTTTTAATCTTGTGAAATTTTCAGTCTTTGAAAGTTTAATCTTTAAACATTTCTAGATTTCAATATTTCTGTACGCAAAATTATTTCATACTGTATAACATACTACTTTTAATAAACCCAAACGTTGGAAAAAGCTTTAGAAGGAAAGAAGGCATCGAAGTGTATATAGGTGATCAGTTTTGAGCATGAAATATTTTAAGCTCCTACTTTACTATAGACATATACACAAATGTCTTCGAAGGTTGTATTCATGTGCAAAATATTAATCTTCCGTTTACCATCTCGACTTACCAAAAGAATTTAATCTCAAGTTTTCCATAAAAATTGAATGTTTACACTAATGTTAAGGAAAATGTCTGACTGACGTGTAAAACTCTAATCTTAAGCGTAGTAAATATAAAATGTAGACCATTATCGGAGGTAAATTAAACGTTTGATCAACCCCAATGCTGAATTCACCAAATGCGAAAGAATTTGTGAATATTGCTTCTCCCTGTTTCATGAAGCTTTTAGTTGAATCGGGTTTTTAAATTTAAATTGTATTTCTCTTCAATTTAATGTTTCTAGTTAAAGTTAGAAATTCGGTGTGCCTTCAAATATATTTAATGGGAATGAAATTTTAGATATTGAATTACCCATCTTAATATTGTAGGATTTCTTGTATTAGTATATCATTAAAGCCTGCAAATGGTTAAATTTTCATACTTTCTAGTTAGAAAATCATTCCATAATTTAAGCCAGTTTCCAAGATTAGGCTTCTCTGGAAAAAAATGTCCATTTTTAACACTAACATTGGCATTGAATAAAACGCACTTTTTATAATTATATTCCAAGCACATTCTCTATAACATAACCCAAAGGCAAAGTAGCCAAATATTTTATTTGAAAAATTAGATTAACATTATGTTTCCACGTGAAACGCATCGATAATTGATCTTTTATCTCTGATATGTTGCTTGAGATTCGGTGTATTCGATAAGCCTTCTAAATAACGCTGTTCCTACAGGATTCTCAAGACTATCACGCAATAATTTGGCCATTCTTTTAATCGAAAAAACCCCTTGGGCACTTGAAACCGGTCCTTTTGGAAAAATTCGTTGGTTGATTATTCCAAGAAATATAGCTATTTTACTCAAACCTTTTTATAATGAGAGATTGAATAACAAGGTTTGTAGACTACAACTACTAAATAGCCGTTTACAAGCTGTAAAATAGTTTGCAATGGAGTCTAAGAGAATATTATGAAATGCTGGATGGTTTTATCCGATTAATTACTACATTAGATGACTTGCTAACAATTTGCCACTGTTTGGAAAATCTAAACTTTTCAATTTTACCATAGAGATTGACATTTTTCTTAAATGCTTATTTGTCGTTATTAGCAATACTACTTTTCGTCCTGCTCTTATCCTAACCGCATATAATTCAAACACTTAATGGTTTAGATTTAATTTAAAGTCGCAGTATATGATCCATTTAATGTTAATAAAATTTGCATAAATTCATTAGAGATTAAACTTGATTTAGGCACTTGTATACTTAAATTATTGTACTATATATAAAAGTTTGTACATTCAGCAATATTCAAACAGATTTTCTCTTTGGAATATACAGACTTTCAGTAGTTGATTTGATAGCTTGTCCAAACTGAATACGCACGGATAATGAAAATAAGCTTCCATGCATGGAATTCTTGTGGAATATTTTAAACTACTATTCAATATCTTAAGGACAAAAGCCTTTTGGAAACTCTTAAATTCGTTCTCTAAATTTCGTTTTTTTTTTTTTTTTAAATCTATGACTTTTTTTTTATAGTGGCAACAAATACTCCAAAAAAAGTAAGTCAAATTTTGTAATTCCCCTTCTAACAGTTTAAATCGTGAACTGGTAACCCCAACAAATCTCAACTTTGAGACATAAATAACTTTATCGAGTTTTTTGTACCGTATGATTACCAGCGATATTCATTCTTTTTTGATTTTTTTTAACCAGCAAAGAAGCAATAATTTTTAGTTCTACAAAGAAATGTTCTGAAATAATACTAATGTAATGCAAATTCCCCTCAAAGTACCAAAACATTAGCGTATGCATATTCGCCGACAATAGTTGTCACAACCCAACCCTATACCCCTGTGAAAATTGGACGAAATTCAAAGCTACTTGGCAAATTAGGAAATAGGTCCATCATCTGGCAAACAGTCAGTAACAACTAAAGGAATTTTCAGGAATATTCAATTCTCCCTTCTCTCTGGCAGCTAAAGCTTTTTAATAATAGAATCTCTTGGGACACTGAGAAATAAATATTTTGGTTATCTTGGATAAAAATTCATTCCTAGTTCCTATAATAGGCCATAACTCTTACCACTCCCCAAAAATATTATGCAAGCAAGTTATCAAGCCCGCTATTCTCCATGCTTCGCTCGCATGGAGACGTCTTTTACTTGAACTCGAACGCTACAAAACAAATTGATTTTTAAATTATCCAATTCCTTTAATATATTCGGAATTAATTTCTTAACAAAAATTAAATTCCACTAATTAAATAACCTCTCCTGGAAGTTTTACAAAAAACTTAACCTACCAAAATGATCAATGACTCTTTACTCGCATAATGGTATCCACTCCTATCTTTATCTCGCTTGCACTATTTTAATCTCCAAACATTTATATTCTATATACAAGGGGAGATGGAGAAATAAATTAAACCACCCTTTTTCAAAATTTAAGAATCTTCAAAAATTTAAGAATCTTCAAAAATGTAAACTTTCAATTAAATGTTCATCGGCAGAAGCGATGAAGAAAGTTTTAAAGCATTTCTGAATGGTACCCGAATCTAATCTAGTAAGCTAGAACTTGGTAAACCTATTTGATCGCTGTACGAACCACTCGTAAATTCAACTTTCTGTATACTAGTCTCTAAATATTGAACAAGATCTTAGAAGTAGCAGTTCAAAATGATTAATCCATTTAACATTTTCTTCAAAAGAGTAAATATTTTTAAAATAACGAAAAGCAAAAAATAATTTTAAGGCATTTTACTAACGCTATAAATATCGCCGACGAAGAAGAAATAACTGCGATTATTAATCTGAATATTTAGTATGAAACAGTGGTCTACACTTTGCGGGACTTGCGATATCGATATAAAGAAAAAACTTAATGTTCGTAATTGTGCTTTTAGGACACCATTGTATTACGAGTTGATACAAATCTGATCTCAAATTAATCTTGATTTACTGCTCATAACGCAATTAATGGAATTATAGGAAGATGGAAATGCATTCACACCCTAATTAGTATAGGGAATTGAAGCTACGTTTGTTTTCTATGTCAAACACGGCAAATATTTTCATGGCCTATTTCAATACAATTGTATACAAATTCTTACTTCTGACGAAAATAGCCTGTGTTTTGTAATTGATCATAAAATATTAAGTTTGTATTGCAGTGAAGAAATGCTTTTAAATATCGCATTTTTGTTTTAAACAATGTATCGCGACTCGCAATTCGGAGAAGAAAAATGGCATAGATAATATGCCACGTAAATAATTTATTCGCATGCAAAATCCTAAAAGGCTGATTTTACCAAGATGAATTGTTTCGGCAAATCCTGAGTTTCAATTAAACAATTTTTTAAATTAGTGTGCCGTGCATCAACTATTCCTAAATTGCGACTAGATTATTGACTGCATGCCTGATCCTAACGTTAATTCAATGGAACCACACTTAAATAAGGCCGCGGTAGCCTAGTGGTCATAGTCGTGGATTTGCGGCCGGCGGTTTTCGTCGAGTTGGGTTTTGAGCCATAATTCGACTAAAGATCCACCGTGTAGCAGGGGTTGATGCACGTTAAATCTGTTGAGGCCCAAAGTCATCCCATTGTCGTGTCAGGGAAGTCGGGAGAAGGGGTGAATAGCCCTCGTGTTGCTCTTAGTGCTACTTCAATAAAACCAAACCAAATCAACCAGGAGAAGGGGATGAAAGCTCGGGTGTCGTGAATGAACCAATACTAGCAATGTTAATTTTTAGAGGTAATGAAATATTTTCTCGGTTGAGATACTAAACAAAATTTAAAAATATATTGTGATATTTCCTATTCGTGGCTAATATATTTTCAAAACTGATAGTTTTTGCTGTAATTTATTGATCAGTTACGAGCAATTAAAGCGAAAAATAATATGTGCAGTAAACTCAATCGGGAGATTTAACTATTCGTAGGGATATCAGTTCGACTCTTGTATGTGATTTGCAGTCTCCCGATTAAAAAGGAAACTCGGACTAGTTTCTCCTAACTTCTGAAAACGAAAGTTGAATCTTATTTCTCAACAGTATGAAAGAAATTATAGAGAGGATAGTAAAATATCACTTTGCCGAAGGATACTACAATATATAATAGTTTTTTTTCAATACTATAAATATTAGTTGAAGTACTTTAAAATTAATAACTCCGGAAAAATTAACATTTGCTTATTTTATTTAGAGGAACCAAACTTTAGTTCGGATGGATAAGTTCTTTTTTAATCGCTTGATAGAAATTTCCGACATTTCGTTCACTTTCTGTCATGCTTATTTTGCACTCTAGTAAAGTACCAACAATATCCTTGAACTTGCCAATTTACGTAATTTTTCATATTCATTGTCTATTACTTCGCTTCATAATAAAACTGATCCTCGAAAGCTCTTATCATTAAAGGATGTCAGTTTCCTCTTGAACTTAATTGTTCGATTATTTGAAATTATATAATGACTCTCTCATGCATGTCCAGTAGACATTTTGGCAAAATCTTGAATGCTATTAAGAACGAAATTTCTCTTATTACTCAATTATAAGTATTCATTAAAATATCCAGAAAATGGGAATTTTCTTTTTTCCGAATTCAGAGGCTTGAAATAGAATTTTGACTTTTGGTTCTATACTCAAAATTAATGCCTTGGCTTAATGCACTTCATCAAAAAAACTATTTTACTTGGAAATAATTTTTCAAATGTTCCATTCCAACAAGTTGTATAATCTTATTAATCTTTAATAGAATTTAGATTGTTCTAATTTTTAAGACTTGTCATTTTAGTAGGTAAAATCCATATTTGATACCCCCGAAAGCTTACGGTCGGAGAGACAAATTATGAATCTATTTGTCGGTATAAAATATTAATCTTAATTTGCCAAGTAGATATTTTGGATATTAGTTATTCCTGTTTATGTAAAGATGTCATGAACATTTGATCATGACCACGAGGCACCAGAGTGATATTTTTATTTCCCTTGGGGTTTAATGTCTTGGATAAACACGGGTGACACGCCCTCGGGATACCCTAGCAATCCTTCTATACTTTCCACCCTCCGCGTCACTTCCGTCGTGTATCTGAGGTTGATGCACGTTAAATCTCTAGCGGCTCAAACGTCCTCCCGTTGCCATAGTGTGGAAATTAGACGGAGGTGCCAGCTCGGGTGTTTTGCGATTTTATCGCTTCACTTGGATTCAAAGTTACGAGGTCCATCGCCTATAAATCGTGTTTCTAGTGCGAAGTTTATAAAACTAACCCAATCCTGTCAAACTTTATCTGTTTACATTTTTCTACAAAAGTCTAGACCAGATGCATCTTGTTTGGTGCAGCATAGCCACATTTGGCTCTTGCGCCATTAAACTCCATTTTTACTCACTCGTGAGCATTTGAAGACACTGGTGCCATGTTAACCGCTCTGAAAGCCAGTCGGCAATTGTAATGTAAAGCAATACAAATGAAATCATGTCCTTCTGCATCAACTATATAAAGAATTTTACATTTGTGGAACATCTTTACTTTCGATTCCTCTTTCCACTTCGACAACTCTTTAGCATTTTTCTTTTATATATTCAGGTGATCAGTTGATGTTTTAGTTTGTGTTTCTTTGTTTTCAATAAATAGTTAAAATATGCAGCAACTGATTTCTGATCGGGGATTTTTTGCATTAGTTATCTGGATGTGATGTGAACATGCAACCTTCTGATCTGAAATCTAATGAGGTATCAACCCTCAGGGGCTTGACTTATTTAGGCATCGGGAATGTGCAATAGTTGAAACTGTAACTATTGCGATTCTTTTTAATTTAATTCTATGGATTTTTTAATTCAAGGATTTTGGTAAAAAAGGCCATTTCGGCTAGATAAATCATTGCAGTTACTTTTTTAAAACTCGATTGTCGCGAAACTTGATATGCAAATTTAAGACCCATTTTAAATACATGACATCTCAAGGTATATAGAAAAAAAATAAATGAACTGAATATTCTTGAACCGTACTTGACGTCAATTTCACAATTCTCATTTTTAATTTGTGAATATCTAAATTAAACATACAGGAAAATTGGTTGATTATTCAAAATCCTTTCCTCTTCCATAATCTGTTTTTAAATACCTCGTAGCTTTTACGTACATTCCATTGCTTAAATTAATGTGGTTTCATTCTTTGCTGACAAAATTAATTTTTTATCAATGAGACACAATGTTTCGAAAATCAGACATCTAGTTGTTTCGACTGTTATATCCACTTTCAATGAACGATTTGTTATCTTATCAGGCGTGCCAGTAAAGGAAAAAATGAAGTACATTATTCAACAATGTTTATTCGTTTGGGTTTTGAGATTAACGTACTTTGATGTGCATGAACTTTGAACTGTATATCTGAAGTTTCTATACCACAAACTAAAGCTTCAAAGATTAGGCTATTTATCAAGAGTTTCAAGTCCTTGAAGTGGGGGGATAATCTTTTCTATTGAGACTTCAATTGTAAAGTATTATGCACTAATACTAGTAGCAATTCTCATGCATTCATTTGTGTCTTATTGCTTGGTAAAACTTATTATATACTCAAAAGCTTAATCCACTTTACGTACATTCATGCTTGCAACGCATTTTTTTTTTCTTTAATTTTTAAGCCAAAAATATTTTCTTAATCGCTTTTTAGAAAGCATAAAATTTAGAAAAGATAGCTGAATGATCAGTTAACATCTAAGAAATTTTAAATCAGAGCAACTTTTGTATATGCTTGATGACTAAAATAACTTAATGCAAGATCATATTAATTACATTTACATACAAGCTAATAAGACTATACCTTTGTCATCTAAACAGTGCTGAATTCAAGAAACATAAGTGTACAAAGAAAATAATTTTCAGGAGCCTTGCGAATATAAATTCTTCGAAATGTTGTCATCTTCGCACAACAATTATGCAATCAAAATAAGTAAATTATTGTATTTTAGTAATAGAATATACATTAATTTATGAACGAATCGTGAATGAAAGTAGTTTCTATTTTGAGGCTTTTTGCTTTTGATTTACTGAAATCGTGAGCACTTAAAGTAATTTAATTGGCTTGACTGTTTATTAACGTCGCACTTGGAAGAAACACAAGGTCTATTGACGACGTACTTCGTAATTTTGAATCTCGGTCAAGTGGCGAAGCAAGTACCCGAACTGGTGCCCTTCTCCAAAGGAAGGGCTTGGAATCTCTGTAAATTTAATGTGTATCGACCCCGCAACACGACGGGTCTTTAACAGCATTAAAATTCGAAATCACGTCTCGATGGAAACTATGCCGGCCATGGTCACTCGATGATCGAGAGGGGGAGATGCCAGCTCGGGTGTTGTCCTTGTTACTTGATCTAGAATCAAAATTTCATGGTCCATCACTAATAGCGTGGCTACTGTAGCCTAGTTCTTGGTGCCACTTTTGACCCGCCATGAAGTCAGGGCTGATGCACGTTAAATCTGTCGGGGCCTAAAGTCCCCCATTGGAGTGATGTGGAAGTTAGGAGAAGGGGTGCCAGCTCAGGTGTCGTCCTCACTTGACCGAGGTTCAAAATTACGAGGTCCGTCACCAATAGCCCTCGTGTTGCTTCTAGTGCGACGTTAATCAAACCAAACCGTCGTTAATAACGCTTGTGTTGCTTCTCAGTGCGACATTAATAAACAATGACTCACTCAAAAACGAATACTTTATAGGAGGATGAAATCTTAAATTTTTCGTCTGAATTCAGATTGCCTCATTTTATGAAATGTCTCCCACCGCAGTGTAGCAAATTGCTTATTTTAACAATTGTCATTATGTTGATAATTTCCCCGTATTTTCTTTAATATTTCCGGCTGCTATCTACAGTGAATAAATGTAAATAGAAATTGCCCTCTTAAAACTAGACGGTAAAATTGGGTTTTTAAGAGTACTCCAACAAAATGTTTTGGTTTGCATCTTAAAATCTAACATTTCCAAAATAGTATCTCGCAATATACTGACATGAATTTCCAACACATTGAGTAACACCAATTATAATAGCATTTTGACGATGACCAGATGGAGTATCAATCCTAACTGATAAGTCAAATTAATAGGATTCTTATCTCATGCAATAAATATCGGCATTCAAAAAGAGAAATCCTATTTCTCAATACTTCTATTTAAACAATAGAGTAGGAATGAAACTTTGTAGTTATTCACCAAACTTCACCTACATTCTTCAGATTCGAATCAATTTGGAACTCTGTCCTAAATTATCCAATTTCACTGAATTGCAATTAACCTGTTGCATCGATATCGTTTTACGGCTAATTTTAACTGCTCAATATTTACAGAATAGATTACATTCGGCTCTTTTTTTGAACTTTTACTGAAATTTTCACTTTAAACATGTTAATTAAAATTTAAAAATTTGTATATTTTTTTCAAAATTCAAACTAGTTATTTCAAAGACTACATAAACAAAATTATTAATTTTTAACCAGCCCCCTAACAGTATTATCAGCAAAGAAATTTCAAATTTTGGATATCGGCGTTCATTAACTTTTCTCTTATCACAGAGTAATCAGAGTAATCAGAGATGCATAATTAACTCTAAATTTGGATTTCAAGCAGTAATCTTTTTATTGGTGGCTTGCTTCAGATTCATTCATATTCTCATATCGATGTTAAATATTCAGTTATGACAATGTTAGCCTTCAGGGGCTTACCTTTAAAGTAGGTACGGGCATAATGACTCGGAGGCCTTTAAAAATCTTTTTCTTTTCTATAGGGTTTACTGTTTGTGGTAAACAATGGTGTCGGGCCCCCGGGATATCCTAGTGATAAATCTGTTTCCAATCCTCTGTAGGAACGGGGGTGCCAGCTCGGATATAGTCCTCGTCACTTGACCGAGACTCAAAATTACGAGGTGCGTCGCCAATAGCCCTCACGTTGCTTCTAGCGCGACGTTAATAAAAAAAAACTAACTCCGTCCATCTGTCGACACCCTAGTGATCTTTTTTTTCCTATGGTGTTTACTGTCTTTGGTAAACACGGGTGACGCGCCCCTGGGTTACCCTAGCGATCCTTCTCTATTTTCGACCCTCCTTGTCAACCAATTTGTCTTTTCTTCTATTTCTTCTCGTCAAGACTACAGTTAAATCTTATTTGGCGCAGCATAGCCATATCTGGCTGTTGCGGCAATAAACTTTACCTTTTCACTTGATTCTTCTTGTCGACCAATCTTTTTTCATTGTTTTACAGTCTAAATCGCAGATTTACCTTGTTTGGCGCAGTATGGCCAAGTCTGGCTCTTGCGCCGATAAAACTTCACTATCACCGACCATCTGTCAACCAAATTTTTGCATTTTTCGATTGCCTTGACCACAGTTGCATCTTTTTTGGCTCTGCATGTTTCATCTGTCTTTTGTGTTATAAACTCCATCACTCACTCGCATAACGAAATGCTAGTGTAACTTGGGTACGAAGTTTGAATAAATTATAATCCATTAGGGAAATGTTTTTTCATTAATCAATAACTAGATTGAAAAAAAATACTTGATCAACAGTCCGATAAGAGATCATCAATTTACAATCATCGTAAGTGAATCTATTTAAAGAGGAAGTAAAAATTAACCTTGATCATAATCTTTAAATGTGCCAAAACGCACGTGATATGAAATCATTAACATTTCGACAACGCCAAATTGAAATCTTGACTAAAAAATTTAATTGTGTAATTTCCAAATATGGGGTTTCCACTAACGATTATTTATTAACTTGTTATCAAGGAAGAACTATTTTAAACCATTCTTTTATTTAAGTTATTTGATTGGATACTTATCACGAAATTAAAATAGTTTAATCGAGGAAAAGTGTAAAATCTTCATTTATGTTATTTTGAAAAGTGTTAAACAATTTATGGGGCCCAGACTCTACTTGTGGTCTATGCACTTATTTTGTTGGGTTCTTGGTGTTTTTGCTCGTGCACGAAATTTTAATTTTCAGGCGTATTGTGTCAAGTCGAGCAGTTTCTAAAAAATTTTGAGAAATCTGGAGAACTCGCCAAACCAAACTTAAATTTCACTTAATATGTTCAATTAAAGGTATTTTAGGTTTTAAACCTATATTTTTTGGTTAGGTGAATTAAAGGTTATTTAAAGGTTTTTAAACCCATATTTTTAGATTTAAATGTTTTAACTAAAGCATAATTAGTAAAACAGAATCGGATCTTTGTTAGTAAGATCATATGTCCGTGCATTTTAGACTCCTAATCCCTAATCTCTTTTGTGTTAGTTTTGTGTTTTTAACGCCATTACTGTATAATCAATTTTAAGTAGTGTTTGGCGCACCATGGCCTGCTTCGGCTCTTGCGCCATTAAAACCTACAGTCACTCACTCACCTAATTCATACTCTTTGACTACGTATTGAGAAATTTCTAAATGTTTAAAGATATTTTAGATATTAACTTTGAATGCAATTTAAAAACCAATTGATTCGGCATTGATATATATTCTTTAAAGGGAATTGTCTAGGAAATTTTAAGATTTGAATTCCATCGAAGTAATTCTTACGATATGATATAACCAGAATGAAATGTTGCTGTGTTTTTAAATTAATCTTAACAAATTTTATAATTAAACTTCCTTTTTCCAATGTAGTACATGCCAAAATTAATCGCTTTCTAAGTAGCGACACTGTATTATTGGTTTGAAGATTCGAAATTCCAAATCACAGGAATTTGACTAATTTTACTATGTAATAAAATATTTTAACTACATTCGTTCTTGACAATTTTATTAACATGATACAAATTAAATATTCCGGGTAACGGCTTTCACTTTCCCAGTCGAGAATCTTACTTGGATTCCAGATTTTATTTATTGGGAAGCTAGAAATGATGTCTGTGTTTAATACCTGTTGAGTTTGTTCCTTTTTAATTATCGCTAGTTTTTTCGAGTGCTTAGATTTGTATCTACTTCAATTTTTAAAATTTTTGCACGTGCTTGAGTTTTATTAAATGCTTGATTCAGTTAAGGCTTGGTATTTGTTCTTAAAGAGCTTTCAATGTAAAATTAGATTCGGAAGATATTTTTGATGTACGTTTTCGATATATTTAAAATATTAAATACATACTGCAGTGACAGGAATTGGAAATTCAACAATAGAATTTTTTTTCAGAAAAACAATTACTTTGTTCTGTGTAAACCTTGATGGTTCCAAGTGAATGACTCTTTGGCTACAAGTTCGCATTCAACTGACTTTAAATCGTGTATGCAATAAAATATATATCACTTCATTAAGTCATCTGTGAATGTGTATGTTTCCAACATTTTGATTTTTTTTTTTTTAATTTTAGTAGAAAGATATGAAGCTACGTGCTTATCAAAGTTTCTCTTCCAAGGTTGCAAATATTTTTCACATTAATTTTTCTGAAAGAGCTGAATATGAAAATATTTTAAATCCTACAATCTCTACGTTTTTGTAGATGGTTTTCAATCAACGCTCTCCGCGATACGTCAACTTTAAGATAAACAAAATAATAAAGGATGTTTGTGTGTTTAAAGAACTTATGAATTGATTCTACGTCGTGGTTTATTTATCTTGGTCCAATCTATAACGCAATAATCTAGTTATTGGAAGTTATCTAAGGAAATGACCTTAGTGGGGAGGGTTCTAATTAATAGTGAACATCCTGGTAGAAGTAAGATTACTGCTTATATATAACTCTTTTCTATAGCGAAAAACCTTTAATGGAAATTGTTAAACTTCAAATTACTAATTTTTTTTTAAAATTTCGCATTGTTTAACCATTCAGGGACTTGCATTCCATAGGTAAGTACGGACATAACCACGCGGTACTCTAGTGATTTTTTTTTTCTTTCCCATGGGATTATTTTTGGTAAATGTGGGTGACAGGCTCAGGAATGTCCTAGTGATACTTTTTTATTGCCGACATTCCACCTCATAAGTTCTAATTTTTTCCAATTTCAAACGCTAGATTTGTTCCACCTTATTTGGTGAAACATTATCACAATTGTCTTCAGCGGCATTAAAATTCACCATCATATCAAGCATCCCTTTTTATCTTTTTCAACTTCACGTCTACACCACAGTTAAATCTTGTTTGGCGCAGCATAGCCATATCTGGCTCTTGCGCCAATAAACTTTACATTCACTCACTCATATCTAGCATCCTGTTTGATCATCACTATAATTTCTATTAATTGTTTCGTAATCTACCAATTTTATATTTAAGTTATGGAACACAAAGCATTTTCCAGTTTGTAGTTAGTGGATGAAAAACTTCCTCAAGTTTTTATACAAAACTAGCTTTTTATACTATTTTAAAATTTTAAGCCTGTAATTTTATATATATCAAACATTTAATCTGTCGTGTTATCATAATGTATAAAACTTTCTTCAAATTTTTTGGCGTAGTTCAGTCAGATGTGGCCCTTGTGTTGATAAACCTCGATTGTCATGCACTTCGGGGTTGTAATGCATATGACAAGAGGCAACTAAAATGAGTACCCAGTGTCTGGGGATACAGCCGGACACTTTAATCCTGGAGATTATCACGGGATTGGTCCTCTTGGCTGTGGTCCCTCAGGGATTTATGGTAGGTACGGGCATCATGACCCTGAGTCATCCTAGTGATCTTTTTCTTTCCCATGGGATCCACTTTGTAGTAAACAAGGGTGACGTGCACTTTGATACCCTATAGATATTTCACTATTTTCGACCCTACTTGTCATCCAACTTTCATCTTTTCAATTTTTTCCCACTCGTGTTGATCATAGCTTGATCTTGTTTGGCGCAGCATAGACACATCTGGCCCTTGCACCATATCACTCACTCACTTACATTTCGGTTTGTAGTGTACTTTTATAATTCAGATTTTCATACTCTTGAATAAAAAACGGAAGCGTATGTTTAAATCTAGTCAATGTTTTAAGCATGTCTGAAACTCAAAAATAAAAATTTAATTGGCATATTGAATAGATTTAATCGGGAGAATTATTTCAAATCTAGAAATAACTGCAGTTGGCCAATCAAATTGATGCATTTAAGAATGTGTTCATGATTGCTGGGTTAAGAGTAGAATTTTTCTTAAATTTAAACTTAAGGGCTTGTATTGGCATTATGCAAAATAATTTAATATAACTTATTGCAATACGTTATCTCGGAAAACGCAACAGGTTTCTTAAAATTGCTTGTGTACTAATTTTCAAAACAAATGCTACTAAAATTATAAAACTTTTCACTTGCATTCACGCATCGAAAAAGTAGTTTTAAATGTATTTAAAATTACCATCTCATCGAAATGAAAGACTACAATCGATTTTCCTTTAAAATCGTTTTTTTCCTTAATTATTCGAGATGCGTTCTCTATTTTTTTACATTGAAAATGCGTTGGAATAAAGTTCAAAGGTCTTTAACTGATTAAAAAGAAAAGCTATCTGAATGTTTAATTATACAATGCGAATTATAATATTTTAGCAATTTTCCCAAGGAATTATACATCCTGTACACGTACATTACAAAATCTGAATACTCGGAAATTGCTTGAAATTCAACGTGATTATAATAAATTATTCAGTCAAATTTTAATATCTCTACAAAGTTGCATTAAAAGCACACTCGCAGCGTGAGTTTTTAAAACTTGTAATACTATATTCTTTTTAGAATTTTACTTTGAATTTTCTTAAGAGTTGCGTTCCAATGGGAAACGAGATTCTTTAAATATATATTATGAGAATATAATAAATATAAAATACGTAAATTTAATTTTAAAGTAGCAACTGAGCTGAATCATAGAGGAAAAATATCCATTTGAGATTTTTCTCGATGTAGTTTTATAGGAATCTGTTGCACTTTTCTCATTCTGTTTCACCCATAGTGTTAATATTTTCCACATTAGACAGTAACGATATTTCGAATAAACACTCGCGAATTTTAAGCGTTGCACATTATTTCGTATAAAAGTTGAAAATTTGAATCGTGATATTTAAAGACATAAAATTTCCATAAATTTAACTATTCAAATTTCAATTAAGTTCTGCGCATATGTTATATTCATAAGTACTTCAAGTTTATAAAATTATAAGTGGCCACGGTAACCTAGTGGTCATGGTCGCAAACTGGCGGGTTCGGACCTTTGCCACTAAAGACCCGTCGTATAGCCGGGGTTAAATCTGTGGCCGTGGTGCCCTCAGGGGCTTACCTACTTCAGGTAAGTACGGGCTTCACTAACCCGAGGGACCTGAGTGATCTATTTCTTTCCTATGGGGTTTTCTGTCTTTGGTAAACATGGGTGACGCGCCCCTGGGATACCCTAGCGATCTTTCTCTATTTTCGACCCTCCTGCTTGTCTTAACATTTCTCCTTTCATTTTCCTTTCTTCTTCGTCTAGAAAACAGATTCTTACGATTTTCCATTTCATTTAACAGATATATTTTGTTCAAATTTACTTTCGTCATATTTTTCCTTTATTCAGTTTTGTTGGTATACGTTTTGTTTCCCATTATCCTTTTTTTTCTGTTGGCTTGCCAACCCGCATGTTTGCCGTGTGCGGCGTCCCGTAAGGAGGAAATTGGGATCCTGGGGATACCTTTTGCGTTCCCTTTGGCCCATGCTTCGCTGTAGACGGGTGGCAGGAGTGAGCCCGCTTCTGTCAATCGGCTGGTGGTAAGCCTCTTTGTAGATTCATCCGCAAAGAGGCACTGCTGTAGGGCTAGTGCTGCAGATAAGGGGTGCATCGGGTTTCCCGGTGGATCCTCGCCTTGATGCTGCAGTGCTATATCCTGGTTGACCTCCAGGTAAGTGCCGTGCCTGACGTATGTCAGTTGACCGGCAACTGCCTCCCTTGTTGGACTCCATGGTGGGTGGAGGCACACCAGGATGAATATTTTCTATACTCTATGGATCCTAATTCTTCGTGCCTGGGTAAAGGCCTTATTTTACCCACAACTTTAAATATCGATGAAACAGCTAATCATGCTCGATTCTTGATCCTATCTTTACCGAACAATAAAATGTCTCAACTATCTCCGTTCGCAATAGAAAAAGCATTACTAGGTATTGGTGGTGAACCAAAATCCGTTAAAAAATTAAAATCTGGTGACCTTTTAATAGAGACGAAAACTGCTTTGCAATCCAAATCATTTTTGTCTGCTAAAAATTTTCTAGATTCTCCTCTGACTGTTTATCCCCACAAATCCCTTAACTCCTGCCGCGGCGTAATTTCTGAACCTGACCTGTTGTGCACCTCCGAAGTCGAAATCCTAGATGAATTTTCGGATCAAGGTGTCACTCAGGTCAGAAGGATCATAATAAAAAAGGACGGTACCACTTTTAATACCAAACATTTAATTTTGACTTTCAATAGACCGCAATTACCTTCAACAATCAAAGCAGGATATCTAAATTGCAATATTCGGCCCTATATTCCGAATCCTCTGCGCTGTTTTCAGTGTCAGAAGTTCGGACATTCAAAAACTGCCTGTAGGGGACAATTAACATGCTCCAGGTGTGCTTCTGTTGGACACTCTTCCACGGATTGCCAACTGGAGCCCAGGTGTGTTAATTGTTCTCAATCTCACACATCTAACTCAACATTATGCCCCAAATGGAAATTAGAGAAACAGATTCAGGAAATAAAATCCTCACGTAATATTTCATATCCCGAAGCGCGCAAATTAATAGTTCCACCACTTTCTCAGACTTATGCTCAGGCCACTAAATCATCTATTACAACGTTCACCCAAACCGATCCTGCTGTTACAAAAGTGATATGCCCGCCTCTTCACCGTCTTAAGCCATTATCTTCCCGATCCAAATCGACTCCTTCGTCTTTTCCAAAGTGTACAATTAATACATCATCGTCATCTTCTCAGGCAGATATTTTGCCTTCCATAGCTCCTATCAAAGCTGCTAAATCTGTAAATGCTCCTAGTTTTAAGACAAAAACCAAAAAGAAAAATAAATTAAATAGCACGTACCGAAACATTTCACATCCTACACTCATTAATAAACCCAAAATTGATATTAAATTAAATGCTTATAGACCCAAAAAAAGTACCCTACCTCCAAATCTCGGAGATGACAATGACTGCATTTTATATGATGTCGATGATTCCTGGCTCATGGATGCAGTGGACCAAATGGAACATTCTAACTTGAAGCAAAAGAAAATCCGTATTCGACCTTAGCTTATTGTGTTTTAGTCTTTTATCTCTTTTTAGTCTGATCTGTTCAAGCTTTTATCCATTTTAAACTGTTATTTACTCTCATAATTATTACCATTGATTTTAATTTTCTTCTACTTGGTCCCAATAGGATTTTAAATTTTACCTAAGTGCAATGTGTTAATCACTTTTTATGTATCACCTGGTTTGGCGCAGCATAGCCATATCTGGCTCTTGCGCCATAAAATTCTAAAGTCACTCACTCACTCACTGTGGCCGTGGTAACCTAGTGGTCATGGTTTCGGATTCGTGGCTGGCGGTTTTCGTTCAGTCACTGATTCAATCTTTGGCCGCCGAAGACCCGCCGTGTAGCAGAGGCTGATGCCCGTTAAATCTTTCGGGGCCCAAAGTCCTCCCGTTGGTGTCGTGTGGAAGTTAGGAGAGGGGGTGCCAGCTCGGGTGTCGTTTCGACACGAGTGAATTACGAGGTCCGTCGCCAATAGCCCTCGTGTTGCTTCTAGTGCGACGTTAATAAAACCAATCATTTTTTCAATTTTATATAGAATTAATGTTTTGGCATATTTCACTTGAATGTTCTGGTTAACTGGTTCATTGAGTATATGCATTGTTCGCTTTTGCGCCGTAAACAAGCAGTCTCATTTCATCGTGTTCAATCTTTTCTTTGTGCATTTCCATTGGCGAGCACGTCGTGTAAATTAAAAGTACAACACTTGACGGGAATTCAGTGGCATACATTATGTAACAATGTTAACCAGAACATTCGGATAGAATTTAACTTACTAAAATTTGGATATCACGATCAGTGTAATAATCGTCAGTTAATTTTTGTACCTCGTTAAAATGTTCATTGTCACTGGGCGTGTTCAATATTTGAACTACATTCTAACGTTTGAAAGTGTATTTTCCACTTTAAAATTTCTTTCTGAACCAAAGCTCAATTTTCTTATTGTAGAACTTGGTCCTGGCGGAAGGCAAAGAGGCATATGAAAAATGGAAGAAGACTCCTATTCCAGTGACATTTAAAGTATACATATTCAATGTGACCAACCCCAAGGAAGTGATGGAGGGAATGAAACCCAATGTCCAAGACATAGGCCCTTACGTATTCAGGTAAGCGCTTTCGTAAATGCGTTGTAATTTTCTTTAGTCTTCAGAAATGCCCCCAGAGCAATTACTTCTCATCTGCCATTATTTCCAAGAACCAATTAACCTTTACCTACTACCATGATGACCTCAATATCATATCAATAACATCTCAAAATGCTTTTAAATGAGTGGAAGGTGAAAATAAAACTAGTTTATATTAGAATATTCAAGGTTCGCTACTGTTTTATTGAAATAGTTAATTCCTTTGTTAATATTTTTAAAACTCTTAATAAATATTTTAAGAGCCTTTTTGAAATAATTTTTTAAACTTGTTGGTACAACCAATAACGACGGATTTAATAAATTATTTTCGGTTGTAATAGAGGTAGGGTAATGATCGGGTCGCGTGGTTAGTAAAACTTCAGTCAAGCAGTGTGTTTGAGTCCCGATTCTATTTATGATCCTATGTGTAAAGGCGATGATGCAATTTATATCTATCGGGAATTTATGTTGCTATGAATCGGGTCAGAGATATCGCCCTCGTCACTTACCCGTAACACGATCACGAATCTTATTCTTAACCCCTCAAGGAGTTTAGAATAATTCCCGGGTCATCATTCCCGTTCTTATCTAAAGTACGGGAACCATGACCCCAAGGTCGTATTTATCTTTCTTTCCCATGGAGCTTTCTGTCTTTGATAAATATGGGTGGCGCACCCCCGAGGAACCCTGGCAATAATGTATTTACGATCCTTCTTGTCAACCACCTTTACCTTCATTTTTCAGTGCAGATATGTATTAGATTACAATGTTTAGTGCAGCATAGCCGCAAATGGCTCTTGTATCATAAACCTCGACTTTCACTCGCTAGCCCCCAGTGGATCTAATGTTGATTATAAATGTGATATTAATAAAAATCAAATTTTAATAACTAGTGGGGGTTGTAGTTTCATTCATTCTTTAAAAGATCATTGAATATTAAAATATTTAGATATGAAGCACGGTAATCATTTTAATACATTCAGATTGTGTGCATGTGTTTGAATACTTAACAGTTGCTTATTACTCTATTTTTATAATAAATAAAATCTTAAATAACTGTCTATTGGTATTTAACTAAAGCATTACACTTTTTTAAAATTTAAAATGTAGAAACAATGTAACCCACCTAAATGCTACGCTTAGAAAGTGAAATTTTTTCGTGTATCATTTAATTCTTGAACGATAAATTTTGTATAAATAACAAGGTCAGTAATGTGTTGGTGCCAATGAGTAAATCGTTGTAATTAGTAGATTCAACTAGAAACATTGAAATTAAATTATAAAATTTATTAATCCTATTCCTATAATTTTTATTTTGTTTGTAGTTATTTGAGTTTATATAAAATACATTAATGCAAAATTGTTAAAAGAACTGTCTTTCAAATTGAGTTTCTTATAGAAAATTCAACTTTTTATATACATCGTAGATTAGTTGAGGATTATAAATTTTATATCAACTGACATTTACAGGTGAATAGCATAAATTTCCTGATTTTTAGTGTAGATACTAGTCTGACAGTGCAAAGATTAACTAAATTTAACCTATGGCCTAAGCAATCTACTTTAAACTTTGTTATCAAGAATAAGATGTTTTCAAGTTGCACGAGTCTGCCATCTCTGCAATCGTTATTCAAATAATGATAGCTTGAAATAAAAAAAAAATGAAGTTCAAGGAGTGAGACTTTTACCTTATATCAGAATATTATGTACTTGTATAATAGAATTAAATTCAACTTAGAATTGTGAGGAATCAATCGCTATCCTCTTTTAGCAAATTCGTATTTGTATGCAATGCACGTTTGTAGAATTAATGAAATACTTATAGTACTTCAATTGAATATCTTTAATTATTGCTTATAATTCAAATTAAATTTTTAGGCAATATAGAAGCAAGGATGTGTTATCTTGGAACGAAGACGCAATGACAGTAACTTACAACGACTTAAAACGATACGAATTCGTTCCTGAGTTGTCTGCTAAAATGTCCAACCGAATATACAGCTTAAACTTACCGCTTCAGGTAAGATGAAAACAGTCGGTGTCATTTTATAATTTCAGTTGGTGTGTTCAGTCAAAGTGTTACAAAGATAAAAAAATGTAAATGTTATCTACTTTTATTAAACTTAATTGAATGAAATTTTCCCCACAGTTCTAAAAACCTCAAATTCTCAGAATTCAAATTTACAATCAAACTTATGATATCTCGAATTCGAACACATTAATTTAGATGCAAGGAAAGATTACGGTGAATAATTTACAATCATTAAATTTAAATGCGGCATGTTTAAATTCTGATCGAAATGTTTCTCATCATGCAAATTGATCTCAGCTAATTTGTAGTGAAGAGTTTCAACAAAGAATAGAAAGATTGATTACTTCCAATATTGCTTACTTAAGTCTGTATTGCATTTAACCTCTTGGTCTACTTTAATTTTAAAAAATTTCAGATAATTCATTGATTTTCTGAATTATTTATTGGTTAGATATTTAACTAATTCATCAATATTATAAGGAAACTTACTCAGCTTAACTAGTTGAATAATTGAAGATTCTGAACTCCACCTTAAATCTCTCATTTCAAGTAGTTAATTTAATTATACAGTAATGTTTCTTAATTTTCGAAGAAATTCATTGTCTTTATTTTATTAATCGTGGCTTACTTCTGGACAAATGTAGATCCAAAGTTTAGTTTCATGTTAATGTTTTGGCCAGTTTGTGGACAAAAGCGAGGCGGATCACGCATAAAAAAAATCGCATTCACTGTAAACTATTTAATCTTTTCCAAAGTGTTTTTAAATTGGTTGCATTCCATTAACGGGTTATTTCTTTAAAATGTTACATATTTATTTACATTCTACATTGCATCTTTTCAGGGAATACTCATGTTTATCAAAAAATTACCCGACTTCACAAGATCTTTGGTTGTGCCGCTATTAGAGGGAGTGTTAAGAAATTACAATGAAAGCTTGTTTTCATACAGAACTGCTCAAGAACTACTTTTTGATGGATACAAAGTCGATCTAATTCAAGATCTTATAGATTTGGCCAGTGCGTTTGTCACCGTCCCTGAAATTCTACCGAACAATACTTTCGGCTTCTTGTACGGAGTAAGTATGATTTTGTAAATCGTCTTGAAGGGGATTTACTCCCTGAAGAATATACAATTTTTTTTCCATAAGGTATTGTCCTAAATTAAATTATTTTGTTTGTAGAAAAATAATTCTGGAGATGGTATATTCGAAGTTTTCACTGGTGCTGACGATATCGGAAAATACTCCCAGATTGTGAAATGGAACAACATGTCGTAAGTTAAATCTATATAACCTGTTAGACTTTTGATAACAATGTATTTCGCTTATGTATTTGATATGAAAACCTGGTATTCTTCAGATTTGATGCACATTAATTTAACTTAAAATTACCTACGCGAAATGCCGTTCAGAAAGATAAGTATTAATACAAGAATACTGTACAGCTTCTTTTTGAAGGGTTTACTATCTATGCTCTAATGCAAGCATAGTCGGTATTAGTTTTTGGAAATAAACTGAAATTTTTTAACTACGTATTGCATTAATTTCCTAACGATTGCAGGATTTGTGGAGGGTGGGAGAAAGCAACGTACTTATCGAGGAAACCAATTGGAAAATTGATTTTCATGTTTTTCAAACAAATTGATTACAAAATTATTCAGTTTGATTTGTTTTAAATTTCAATTGGGGCCGCGGTAGCCTAGTGGTCAAGGTCGTGGATAGCGGCTGGCAGTTTTCGTTCAGTCGCGGGTTCGATCCTTGGCCACCAAAGACCCGCCGTGTAGCCGGGGCTGATGCACGTTAAATCTGTTCGGGGCCCAAAGTCCTCCCGTTGGCGTGGTGTGGATGTTAGGAGAGGGGGTGCCAGCTCAGGTGTCGTCCTCGTCACTTGACCGTGGTTCAAAATTACGAGGTCCGTCGCCAATAGCCCTCGTGTTGCTTCTAGTGCGACGTTAATAAAAACTAAACTAATTTAAATTTCAATTGCAGGAATCTTAGTGTTTGATCATCATCGCTGGACTTTTTTTTTCATTCATCCGTTTTAAACCTATCTGACTTGGTGGGGGAAACCCCCCCACCATAACTTATTTGCTTTTTTAAAACATATTGTGTGTTTGATTAATATTTTTAAATTGTTTTTATTCTAAAATAATTTAACAAGTGTTTGGCGCAGCTTAGCCTACTATGGCTCTTGCGCCATTAAAATCCACTGTCACTCCCTCACTCCCACAGGAATCTTAATTTTTTCTCAACCTCATTTTTATGTGTTTTTAATATCTTGGTTTCCATGTATTTAAGGTTTTGGTTGCTCAGTCTATTAAAACCAGTGTTTATTTTCGTCTAAAAAGCGATTTCTAGATTATAATTTGTACCAATTACTATATTCAATTCCGGAATATTTTTCAAGTGATTAATACTAGACTTTCTTTTACAGGAGAATTCCATTCTGGAATAATCAGTTTTGTAATATGATGAACGGAACAGGTACTTGGTCATTTCCTTGATGCTTTCCATAATTTATTTCACTTTAAATATGTAGTCTTAAATATGCTTTTTTCTTTTTAAGATGGATCACAATTTCCTCCTCCGATTTCGAAAAAAGATGTATTATACGTGTATACTCCAGAGTTATGTCGGTAAGAGAACATGTGCAATATTATGCATATTTACTATTCTGTAATATATTAAGGTGAAAATTACGATCTCGAATAACCCGATTTCTTAATTTATATCAGATCGGTCTCACTGGAATTCGCCTCTGATACCTTAGTGCGAGGTATTCCAGCACTGAGATTTGCTACTCCAGACAAATTGTTCGCAAGCCCAATTGTTAATCCTGACAACATGTGTTACTGCACAGATGAAAAATACTGCGGTCTCAGTGGTATTCTGGATGTGTCTCCTTGTCGAAAAGGTAATTTTAGCGAGTCTGTTGAAACTTTCGATGGTTTATCAATTTACTGAAGTATACTGGCGAAGCCTTAAAGCATAAACATTAACGCGTTATGTTTCTATTGGAAAGAAAATTGATTGATTTGAAGAGTGCGACATTTTTGAAAATGTATTAGAAGCCCCTTAAATCCCCGCTTCCTCCAACGTTTTTGTTTACATTTTTCAAAATGAACTGGGGAATTGGTTTTGCCTATACTTGTAATATTTAAACTAAGATTAAGCCTAACTTGTGTGCAATAAATTATTTCAATTAGTTAGTTTTTTTATTTTAAACACTAATGATAAAAACATGCTTAACCAATATGAGTATTAAAATATCCAATACCATGACTTGCTTATTTAATATATGGGCATGATCAATTATAGGTTACTCTTCGGTTTATAAGACATTTGTATAGTATTTCGTTCCCGGAACAAAATAAACCAGCTAATGAAAAACTGGAAGAGCCAGAATCTTACTCGTATATGTACTACAAATAAATTTTTAATGTGCTTACTTCGCATGGCAAACTTTATTAAATTAAAAGAAATTTCGCTTGGATGAGAAACTTAAACTGTTTGAATAACTTTATTCACCTCTGAAGAAAAGCTATCCAATTACAAAGCGGATTGATTCATTGTCAATAAGGCACTTCAATGTTATTTTGTAAGAAGACTATTACAAATTATTGCTTTGATTGCTGATTGCTTCAGAATCACGCAGAAGATGCACAGGCAGTTTGATTTATTTGGCTTACTGAAATTTTTTTGTGCAAATTCTATCTAAAGTTATCTTTAAGACTCTCTATTCTGATATAATCGCAAATATTTTTTTTCAACAGTCCAGATACATGTACATTACAATTTCTCAGCTATAAAGCGTATATAAACGATTTTTTTTCTTTTTGATGCAATGAAATTTAATTGATAAGTATACAAAATTCTAAAACACTTGGATGTTCATAGTTTTTCATCCCAAAAATCGCAGAAGGTTGAAATTTTAAAGGCTTTTCACTCTCGTGTTTCAGGTATGAAACTTGCTGTCACAGGACCTCATTTCTTTTTGGCCCATGAGTTTATTCAAGAAAGAGTAACTGGACTCAATGCTAGCCGTGAAGCTCATGAGACATACGTAGATATCGAACCAGTAAGTTCAACTTTAGTTTTGAAATATATTAACGAAATTTAACGAGTGTTTGAATGATAAATATTTCTTGTGCTACAATGTTGTATAAAAAGGAGTATAGTATTAAAACTATTTCGAAATTTATTTTAACATTTTGGAATAAAATTTAACATATAGCAGGTTTAAAATGTATACATGGATGATCACTAATTATAAACTCGAAGTTTTACTCCTCGCAAGAGCTTCGTCCTCCGAGGGTTCATCTCCTTTATAAATAGGGCAATCACGTACCCGAAGGACCCCAGAGATCTCCCCACCCCCACCCTTGTTTTTCCTTAGTCGTGTTTTGGGGAATTTTGTGAATAGCTTACTTTTTTTTGTCTAATATGGCTTGCGTTTTTCTCTGGCTGCACCAACCTGTTTCAAAGTAAAAAAATATTAAATATATATAATTAAAGACTGCAGCTGAAAAAAATTAAAAATTAACTTTAGCATTAGTCACAATTTGACATAAGTATGATTTTGCTTTTCATGAATTATAAAATGCTCTCTCTCACTCATCGTTTACAGAGCCAGATAAAATTAAATCTCATTAAAAATTTGCAGGAGAATTCATTACAAAATCTTAATTTTTAACATTCTGGTAAGAACGCCTTTCCTCATTCATGGTAAAAAGTCATTAAATCCAATTTTAAAACCGGGCAAAGACTTAACAAATTACTGATCCATAGTCCTCAAAGTGTCTCTGTAAAGTCCTGGAAAAAAGGTAAATGTCCAGTTGAGTACTTTTTAGAAAAAAATGTTACTTTTTTATCCATTTCGAAGCTACTTCCGTCTAAACAGATCTACTATAAATAACCTAGTTGCTCTAGAGTCGCAGGTAAGATGCCTTCGTTCAAAATAAACCTCTCGTTCTTCGACATTGAAAAGGTCTACAATCGCACTTAAAGGTATGGAATTCTTAAATATTTATAAGATAAAGACTTGAAGTAACCTGCCAATTTTTTTTAAAATTTTAGAGCAGATATATTAAAGTTTATTTGACATTTTCACATGTTTTTACTCAAGCAGGGGTCCCTCAGTGAAGTCTTATTACGAGATCCGTCGCCAATCACCCTCATGTTGCTTCTAGTGCGACGTTAATAAAAACTAAAAAGTGGTTTTAAGTCACACTGAAATAATTTTGTATAATGAATAAAGGTCCTGTCACATTTGTTAAAGCTCTTATTTATGTTATGACCTGCACATTTCAGGAATTCGGAAAAATTTATATCGAGAGACAACTTAAACAAGGGTTATAAGCAAAATTACTAAATGGACAAATGAACTGTTTCTGCTTCTCATTGACAAAATGCTCTTGTGAATTCTGTAAAAGGATAATTCCTCCATCCAGAAATTTATTCTAACAATATTTAAAATAACGGGGTAGACGAAATAAAATTTTAGGGCTAATACAAGTGATTATCGGGCTGAACCGTACACCATGCAACCATAATCTAATTTCGAACGGATGAGAGCCTGATATACACATAAGAGACAAGTGTGATTAGAATCTCATGATATGTGCAATAAAACTTAAAATTTACAGTAATTTTCCCTATCGTTTCCGAAGTTGTAATTGTTAAAAAAAAAAATCTTCGGAGACGATAGGAAAAATTACTGTACATTTTAAGTTTTATTGCACATATCATGAGATTCTAATCACACTTGTCTCTTATGTGTATCAGGCTCTCATCCGTTCGAAATTAGATTATGATTGCATGGTGTACGGTTCAGCCAGATAATCACTTATATAAACTGGATACAGTACAAGTATTGAGCTACGACTGTGTTCTAGGGCCTTCAGAAGATCACCTATCAAAAGTTTATATGTGAATTGTTTTGAACCATCCGTAGACTTAAAAGGACAAATTTTGTGCTTTCAATATCATTTTAGAATTACATCACCAAAGTTTTACCTTTTTTCAAGCTTAAGTTAATTATTAGAATAATATGCTAAAAATCTATCCAATACCTCCATTTCAGAGTACAGATTAGTTGATGTCTATAGGTTATCTTATATCTGTCATAAAAGCAAACTAGTTTTATATCCTGGCATGGAAAGCTTTGGATTTAAAAATACTTTATAAAAAAAATTTCAGACATCGAACATTGCTCAATATTTTTATTCAAATTTTTAATGATTTGTCAAAACTATGTCTTTATTTTAAACACATTTACACTGCCGGTTCTAAGTCATTAAATCCTTTCCGCGTGTCATATCTAACTGATAATTCATAACATTCTTTCCGACTTCATCTTTCATGTTTGGTTATTACTGCAGAGATTCTCACCATTAATTAGGCGTTGGGAAACTTATTAAGTCAACACAATGGGAAATTTTATTTTTTCACCGATTCGTTGAGTGTATTACGATATTTAAATCATCCAAATCATTATCCCCAGATAACTGATACGCCAAAAAAAAAAAAAAAAAATCATAACCTGAAGTCTCGTTTCCAATTCGTATTTAGTTGGATACCTTCCCATATTGATATCAAGGGCAATGATACAGTAAATAGTGTGTAACTAAATTAGCATTCAGTGCAACTTCGCCCACCATTCCATGTTGTGACTATATTTAAAATACATTACATCAGGTATTCATGACCACCAACAGGTTCAATGGAATCTGGAAATGGAAAGTAAACTGCATCATATGAAACCCACCATTTCTCATCGGAACTCATTCATGTAGAAAACGGGACGTAAACATGTCTACATATCGGGCACTCGCGATTGACAAATAGATACCTTTTTTGGGAGAAACTTTTCCTGTGATTACTCCTTGTGTTCTTTGACAGACATAATGACTGAATGCTCGACCTTTAAGCTCTATGTTCATTTAATAAACATTTTAAGTGTCTTAATCTTTGACTTGGTTGGAGAATATCTCCATCCAAATACTTGTAACTTTTTAATGACATTGATTTTGCTCCATATATATAATTTTATTAGAAATTAGTTTTTTTTTTATGTATTTTTAATTTTATTTTGCTTGATTTAATTGAAATTTTGCCTCCCGTTTAGCATTGAAACTAGTACGCATTAAATTGGTATGCATCTGGTATAAACACATGGATTTGCTGAGAAGTCAAATCTTAAGCCTATAAAATGTTCAGATAAGTGTGGCATTAAACTTAAGTAAAATCATTATCTCCAAATCTATTGTTAAACTAATATTCTTAAGTTTGTGGCTGGTCATGGTAGCGGACTCGCAGCCGGCGCTTTTCCAGGCGTAGCTTCGAGTTTTGATGCCACTAACCGTGTGGTGACTGGGAATGACAGAATAGTCCCACTGCAGCTTATGCATGTCGTAAGAGGTGACTAAAATGAGTACTCAGCGTCTGGGGGTATAGCCGGGCACCCTGCCCCTGGGGGATTATATCAGGGGACTTCAGGGACTTGCCTTTAGGTAAGTATGGGAATCATGACTCCGAGGTACCCTAATGATCTTTTTCTTTCCTGTGGGTTTTACTGTCTTTGGTAAACACGGGGGATGCACCCCCGTATTTACCAAAACCAATTTTTCCTTGAGAACCAATTATCTTTTCTTCAATTTCTTCATGTCTTGACCACAGTTGTATCTTGTTTGGCGCAGCATAGCCGTATCTGGCTCTTGTGCAAATAACCTCTACACTCGCTTGATGCCACTAAAGACCCGCCATGTAGCTAGGGCTGATGCACGTTGCATCTGTCGAGGCTCTTCCTCCCGGTAGGTATGGTATAGTATAGAAGTTAAGAGGTGCCAGCTCGGGATCGTCCTCGTCACTTGATCGAGGTTCAAAATTGCGAGGTCAGTCAGCAGTAGCCTTCGAGTTGCTTCTAGTTCGACATTACTAAAACCTACTAAAGTGAGTTTGTATTTGATCAGATGTGTAATGCTACTTGTAAATAAGCAGACTGCTTAAATTTGTTCATATTTTCAGTATTTGAACTACATATTGTAATGCTTTGAATAGGATTTTCCCCAAGTAAGAATCACTTAAGACTAATTAAATGATTTTCAATTTTAAAATTATAAAGTGAAACTATTTGTTCGGTTGTACTAGATGAAATTATAAACTTGAGTCAAATAATGTACTAGAATTCTAAGGAAATATTAAAGTTTTTATTCCCTATAGGTTATTACATTTTAATTGAAATAAATCTTCCTTTTTTTTAAAAACAGAACACTGGTTTGGTGCTACGAGCATCTAGGAAACTGCAAATGAATTTTATACTGGACAAATTTGATGAGATGGAGTAAGTTAAATTTTTTCTTAAATTGGTGTATTTTTGAATATTTAATTTAGAAATGTGTACCTTTTGGTATCTTTATGTATTTTAAAATAAGGCTAATATTCATCTAAGATTTTCTCCAAATATCATGATTTGAAAATTTTTGTACACATTTTGCTAAAGAAATTTTGCCTAAGCATGTAATATTTAGTTAAGTATATTTTGGAAAGCTACTTTAACTATCAATATTAAGTTGAAACTCCATTATACGTGTATATTCTAAAAGCATTAAATTTATCTAATCCGATATCTGAGCCTTTTTAAGATTTATTTAGAAACAAACTCTTAATATAAACAGTTCTCAGATGCATAGGAAGTCGACGTTGAGGCAAGCTGTTTTAATATCGATTTTGACGAAAAAGCAACATCAATTCTACTTGAAGCTAATTCATATAATATCGCACAGTAATTTGAAAAAATGTACTAGGAAATAGTACAATAAAGTTTCTTGTTTGGGGGGAAATGGGGATTAAAAGTAATGCTGAAGTGTCTTCAAACATCATATAATGCATCCTAGTACTGATGAAACTGCTCAAATTGTTTAACGAATTGTCATCGCCATATCAAGAAACGGTTCCGCAATAATTAGCCAAAAAATTTTAGCTACTTTATTCACACTTTCATTAATTTTTATTTTGCTCATTCAATGTGAAGCTAATAACTAATCGCGTCCTCAACCAAATATTACAATGAAAAATTTTACTTCTCTGGGTAACACGAAACAACCCGTTTCAAACTCCTGGATCCGATTGAAGTAGACTTATAATATCGATCACCCCCCAGTGACTTACCGGAAGAAGGGAAGTACAAGAACCATGACCTCGAGGTATGCTAGGGATCTTCTTTCTCTGGGGGGAGGGGGATGATGTCTTTGGTAAACATGGATGACTTGGCCCGGGATACTCTAACGATTATTTTTTATCCTCAACTTTTGTCAACTGATATACTTTGTGTACCTTACCTTGGCATTAGAAAAAAATTTAACAATGTTTGGCGCAGCAAAGCTATGTTTGGCCCTTATGCCGTAAGCCTTTCACTCGCTAGTGTCTGTCAGTCTGATATACACGCTTAGAATATCGCCAAATAAAGTGTGCCTATGAATCTCTTTCACACGGAAAGATTCTCGGTTGATACATTGCAGTAAAGTATAGAGTTTAAGGGATATGTGCGTGATAACCCTTTACAACTTCACCTGTTATAAACATAGTAGCGAATATTGTATTTAAATATAGAACATTAAGCTTTCTAATGTATACTAACGCATCTTTATTCTTTTACTTCTAGAGAAACTAAATCTGTCATGATGAGTGTGATACCTCTTATTTGGGTTGTTGAGGTAAGGCATTACATTTGACTTCTCTTTAAATGTTTTACATTTTGTTAATGATCTAGATTTTTTAATGAATTGTTAGCAAGGAAGATGTGTTAATTCCATGAATTTGTCAATATTTTCGGATATTTAAAAAGGATATTTGGTGTAAAGCTCAAATTCTACTTCCTGTTAATCTGGAAGAGTGATTTCTGGATACTCTTAAGAAATGCGACATATTTAACACGTTCGCTAAAAACCATTTTAGTGAACCTCAAAAATACAAACCTGTTAAACTATTGCGATATCCAAATTTTTTTGATAAACTTGGCTCCTGATATATTTTAATGTATGCTATTGCATCCTTTTCAGGTGCTGCACTTCTAATTAACACTATATGCCAGTTAATGTAATTTTTCTTAATACACGAAGAAAAGACTGAACATAATGAAAATATACTTAGTGAACCAACCAGTCACAACAATAAAACTCGCTTTAGAAAAACATTAATATTATGTAAAATTCAAAACATGATAGCATGTCTTATTAATTTGAATATTATATCATTGCTGTAATAAAATTAGATACAGAAACGGATTACCGATTAGATACAGAAACGGATTTACACAGATACAGAAACGGATTACCGATTAGATACAGAAACGGATTACCGATTAGATACAGAAACGGATTACCGTTAGATACAGTTACAAATTGGAAGCCAAGCAGGATTACAGATTAGATACAGAAACAGATTCTGAGTTAGATACAGAAACGGTTACCAGGTGGAATACAGAAACGGTTGCAAATTAGATACAGAAACGGGATTACCGATTAGATACAGAAACGGATTACCGATTAGATACAGAAACGGATTACCGATTAGATACAGAAACGGATTACTGGTTAACTTAAATTAATTTATTAGAATTACTTAACGAACAAAATTTGAAAGTATAAATTTAAAACATGCAGAATTGTATAATTTGTATACCAACTCTAATATGGAAATACTTGTCATTTTAAAATATTCCAAATTTTCTATATTCCTCTCAGGAAGCCGAAATTGATGAAAAAGTAGCGACCATGTTTACTGCCAAAGTGAGGACCCCTATTACGATTGCAAAATCTGTACTGACTGCCTGCATCGTTCTTGGAATACTTTGGATTGTTATAGCTGGTTTTGTTACCGTGTATATCCTCGTGAAGGTACGTAAATTTACGGTACGTTTTATTTTGTTAATTATAAGCTTCCTCACAACTTGAATGCTTAAAAAACGCAGTGGTTAAATTTGAAGAGAATGCATGTTTTAAACCAGATATAACTTTCTCTTATTAGAATGCAGTTCTTACGGATACTGAATCAAAACTAAGATTCTAGTATTTTATCTCTGGAGCTTATCTGAAACTCTTGCCCACTTCGACTTCTTCGGGGCTTTCCTTTAGGCTAGAATGGACATGAGCCTGACGTACTCTAGGGATATTTCTTTCACATGAGGTATTTGTATAATATCTCTGTTAAACACTGGTCATGCCCCCAGGACACCTTAGGGAACGCTATCTATTTTCGATCCATATAAACCGGTTTTTATCTTTCTTTCCCCTATTGTCCAAACCAAATGCATTATTTAGTGCAGCATAATCGGATTGGACTTTTGCGCCAAAAACTTCCGCTCATTTCCTTACTTATCGACATTGACAAATTCCGTGTCACTAATTTTTAGCGTTTTCTTCATAATGACTTTCAAGCAGTGTTAGCTATTGCAAGACCCGTGTGGTGACCGGGAATGACAGAATAGTTCCACTGTAGCTCATGTATGTCGTAAGACTGCTCAAATGGGCACCCAGCGTCTGGGGATTACAGCAGGGCATCTCGGGAGCTTGTATTTAGGCAAGTATGGGCATCATGATCCTGAGGCACCTCGTGATCTTTTTCTTTCCTATGGAGTTGACTGTTTTTGGTAAACACGGGTGACACACCCCCAGGTTACCCTACCGATCCTTTTCTATTTTTGATCCTCCTTGTCCTTTTTCATTTTTTCCCGTCTAGACATAAGTTAAATCTTGTTTGGCGCAGCAGAGCCATATCTGACTCTTGCGCCAATAAATTGTTCATTCACTCGCTCTTTCAAGCAATGAAATAGACTTCGATTGAATCACAATACTTGAATTACTAAACTTGGTGTATTTGTTTTACAGAAATTGTGACACTTGTATTGAAATGCAAGATTTATTTCGCGAGCACCTTCTTTACCGTTGGAAAATTTCGATACAGATAAAAATGACTCAAAATGAGTCGCAATTGCAAAGGTGAAACTAAAGTTCATTAAATATTATGGATGGGAAATTTTGAAATTTCCAACTTAAATAGATATCTACATATTTTTTCGAGTTGAAGTGAAGGTTTTACTTAACATTAAAATTTTAATTACTTCTCTGTGTATAGTTTGGTTTTACTTATAATAGTAAAAATAAAACTCAATTTTTATTCTGAAATCCATAATTAATGAACTTGCTTCTGAATTCTCAAATGTAACAATCGACTCAATTTACTTTCTACAGGAACAGAAAGCTGCGAAAGCTGTTATCAAGAGCAAGTACAAGGCTGTCCCTCAGAAACCCGAAGACATCCTCAAAAGCGAAAAAGCTTCTAGTGTGTAAGTATTTTTACTGAGCAATGCTTGAAAGGGATTCTTTACCTGAAATTTTAACATGCTGATAAGACTTGCGAGAGGAACTAATTTCGGACGTCAAGAACTAGATTCTTTATGTATCATCGACAGGTTTTAAAATTTGTATCTTTCTAAAAACTAGAAGCCAGTCTTAAATTTGAGTAATAGCCTACTTATGATTCTATTGAGGCTTATTGGTTCATTAACTATAAAAATTGAAATTAATGTAATTCTATATGCAGCATTTTCAAATTTATCGTTTCTGAAAGCTTATAAAATTTAGTTCTTGAAGCGAAATAAGTCATGGAAGTTCATTATTAAAATAACAATTCGACTTTATCAATTTTTTCATAAGTTTTTGTTTAAACTGCGATCCTTTTTAATTTAATCAAACTTAATGCACACTGAACAGCTTTAAAGACAATATTTCATTAAGAAACTCTAGGATGAATTGTATAAGTATTTTAAGTTTTGAGATTTAAGGGAGACTCTGGACTAAAGGTTAATATTAGATTAACCATGTCAGCTAATGAGTTTCGTAACAAATACCAACGCTTATAACTGTTTTGAATCTTAACTAAAAAACGGCGTGTAGTAAGTTTATTAATCTAATAAGCTATATAAAATTGCATGTTAATTTTTATATAAAAGTAAACTTCCGATGGAGCCATAGTCGGCAACGAATCCTCTACACCTCGCAGCCCCACTTGAGGACATACGACGTCATATTAAATTGCTAATTCATCAGACATGGCAGGAATCGTGAAGTCTCCAGGCTAATAATAAATTACTCGTTAAAGCCGATCATTGGAGAATGGTCTGTTTGTCCAATGCGAAGAGCGGATGTCAGATTGACTCGCCTTCGCATTGGAATTACTCGATTTATTCACAAACACATTTTGTTTGAAGAAGATGCTCCCGAGTGTCCTTCCTGCCATGTCCCTTACACG